>LPNX011071523.1:0-20038 GCA_001517045.1 Pseudotsuga menziesii
TGCTTGATTAACATTTGGTTGGTCCATTTTATCAAACAAGTTCTGTTGGAAATTTGTAACTCTCCCAGTTGTCTTTTAGTTTGGTTGTTCAAATAGATGATTACTTTTTTTACAATCTTAGGTTTGTCTTCAAGCTCCTTTTTTATGCTTTTTGTTTCTTCAGTAGCTATAGTGGCAAGTTCTAATTCATCTTGGATTACTTCACAATGGTCCCACTTGCTGAGGATCTCTTGTGCTGTTTTTTTCCCATGGCACTTTTTTGGCTCCTTTTAGGAGATCTTCCCCTTGTAGATCTATTACCTGTTTAGAGACTTCTTTATTCAAATCATCTCTCTCACTCTCCAAATCCTCAATGAGGTCATCTTTCTCACCTATTTCTTCCTCAAGTTATTTTATTCTGCTGTCCCTCTTATTAGTCTACTCAGATAGAACATCTTCCTCCATGGCCTCCTCTGTATGTTTTACTGAGGTCTGCAAGTCTTGCTCTTTTGTATCTTGCTCTGTTTCCCCTGTGGGCTGAGTGGTCTCTTGAGCTAATGGAGATACTAATTGGGGAATTGATTGAGTAGAAAGGGATGTTTGCTTTAATTTTGTAGCATAAATTTGTAACTTTAAGTCATCCACTTTCTTCCTATACTCTTCTATCTGTGACCTATACTGCTTCATGCTATCATAAATCATGTCCTTCTCTTCCTGCAACTTTAATAATTCTGGGGTTTGAACAGGCTCTGCATCAAGGATATTTATCCTCTTCCTTAAATGAGCAATCTCATTATCCTTTTGTTGCAAGAGGAATTGGACATGAGATGTCTCAGCTGGATTTATCCCTAGGGCCACTATCCTACTTTCCAGCTCTGTGATAGTAACTTTCTTGGATTTAACCGTTGTTTTCTCTGCTTTCAACAGTTTGTCATATTTTTGCAATGCCATTCTTAGCTTCTTTTGATTAACTGAGGAGTGCAACACATCCGTGAACAACATATTGCTGGCTTGCTTGTAAAAATCAACCTTGTCAAGGGGGCTGAATAACCCAAAATGTACATTTTACTCATTTGTCTTCCAATCATCAAATGATTGGGGGGCTGAGACTTTTGGTTCTAGAATTGACATTCTGAGGGTATCTTCTTTGTGATATTCTGTAGTTAGCAATCTTTTTGTTCCTGGATCTATCTTAACTCTTTGATTGTGTCCATACTCTGCTGTCTTGTACCTATATACTTAACATGTAGGTTTGGCTACACTTGAACTGTGCTTGCAAGAGATGACCCTTGCTGCATTAGGGGTGTGGGAAGCACCAATGAAGGGTAGTGCCTGGTAGTAATAGGTGGCACCTCTTTGCTTGCTGGGGTTTTTTCTAGTAATTCCTCCACTTCGCTTTGTAGATCCTCAGTTTGAGTATGTTCAACAATTTCTTGTTCTCACTCTTTTTCAGCTTTGACCCTGGCTTTCTTGCTTGGTGGTTGCACCTCAGCTCCATCTACATCCATGTTTGTACAGGCTTGTACAACTGTTCTCTTAGCCCCTATTTGTGAATTTGTGGGGGCTTGCTCTGCATCATTTCCAAGAATATCCTGAGCTTGCTCCCAATTAAATAGGTTTGCCACTTTCTCCTAGCCAGGACAAGGCATGCATTTTTATGCCGAATTCTTATTTTCGACCCTCTTTTTGGAAATTATCTGGTGAGGGTCATAGGGCCACATTCCTGTGTTTTCCAAATTTAGTTGATTTAACAGATTTTCTTTGTAAGATAGGGCATTTTTGGTCTTTAGTATTTACCAAGAAAGGTCTTAGATATTTAGGGAACCTGAAAGTGATGGGATTTTTATACTTTACAAAGTGAACTTGATTAGAGATAAATCATTGTCTGATAAACTCCATGGCAAACACTCTTGGAGTTAGAAATGCAGGTAACTTGTAAGGTTCCTCTTCAAAAGCATATCCCCTCAAAATAGTATAATATTCATACAAGAACCAATCTCCTACTTTGGTATCAGGGCTACGCTGCAGAAGCTTCTGATACTTAGGAGAAATTCTAGGAGGAGATGCATCATGCAACAAGGAGTAAGCTATTGTCATGACCTTTTCTGTAAATTCTTTAAATTCTGATTCCCTGGTTTCTTGAGGACTAGATCTGTCCATGTATAGATAGGTAGTTGTTTTCCTTCCTAGTCCCTCAGTTTCATCTCTAGCCCTTTAAAATGTTGAAAATTTTGATACAGAAACATATAAAATAACATTGGTGGATATCTAAATCTCTCCAGAGCAAGGTACTCTGCTAGCTGGTTGTGGATTTTCTCAGCCAGGTGATGACAAAGGTCAAATCTGGGGGGCATCACCCCTGTTGATGGAGTCGGGAGGGATAATAATCCCAGGATAATTTCAATTACAAACTTGTCATCATCATATCCCGAGATGATACAAATCAAGTCTATGGCTTCTTTTGATTTCTATGAGAAATCAACAATTACATAAGGATGTGGATTGGTTGGGATAGGGGGGCCTTCTTTTAGATTCTGGGCTAGGAGGTTACTTATTTCCATAGGTTTTAAGGCTTGATTAGGGGGCTGATTCGCTACACAATTTATGGGCAATATTTGCTCTTAGACAAAGAAGGAAATGGAGGATGAATTGCAGAGTTGTGTTGGAATGGTTGAAGCCAAAGTTGCTACTCTAAACTCAAAATTTGGGCCCGTGGATGGTCAATTAATGAATATAGCCCATCTGAGGTAAAATTTAACAACTTCTATAACAACATGATAGGCTACTATTCAATAGCAATTGTTTGATAGAAATCTAGGCAAGAAATGAATTACTTCTCAAGGAGGCTCGATGCTAAATCTAGGTTCCTCTTTCAAAGTGAAACCCAAAGTGAAAATTTCACTCTACGACTGGTTAGATGGAGGCCTTGGACTTGATAATTACCCAAGGAAGTTAGATCCTCCTTTTTCAAAGTGCAACAATTTACAGATGATGACAAAGTTGTATTTGAAAAACTATGCATGCCTAGGAAAGCTTTGCTATGATGGGAGGATTTATGTGAGTGCAAGATAAATATTGGTTCCATGCAGGCTGTGACTTGGGACATATTTAAAGCCTCAATGAATAAAAAATTCTACCCTTCACGTTAATTGGCATTGGAATTTTATGGGAAGATCAACCCTTCATATGCAAGCACTTTGCTAGAAAGTTCATCTTCATGATTGTTTCAAGAAGAAGTCCTTGCCATACTAGCAAATTTGAATATTAATATGAATCCCACGTATGCCCAATGAATAAAAATAATAATTATTTTCTTGAAAATTTGATGATTTGGTTCATATTTATAGGTGTTTTTAGTTATTACATTTATAGGTGTTTTTAGTCTCTCTCTCATTTGAAAAATGCAGTTAAATTGGTAGATTACTCATTTACTTGATCATACAAGCTTTTGAAGGTTTTTTTTCTTTTGTAAGAAAAAAAAGGTTGTAGTTATGTAATTATAATGATTTTCATCTTAAGTATTGTCTCAAAAAGAAGGACTGTTGGTCTGATGAAATTCCTACATGGGAAAAATGCAATGGACATGAGGTTGCCAACCTCGGAACGTAAGTCTTAAAATTCCTAAAGTCTACCATCATCCTTGGATTGCAATTTGTGAAATGATATTGTTTTAATGGCTATGTTAACCATTCATCCAACGTAGGGTTCTTGATGAGATTGGTGAACCATATTTTATTGCATTCAATTCTTTTTGTAAAACTAACAAAAAAACCAAAGCTAACAGTTCTGAAAAACCAAGAGAGTATAATCATATTAAACCTCTATAAGGTCATGTGCAGTACAAATATAAATTTATAATCTTGCTACTATTTTATGACTAATGAGACAGGAGATAGACACTCTGTCATGAATTAAAGCTGATGTTTCTTCTCACTTATCCCTAGTTCTCTGCACCAAACTCATGAAAAGACAATGTGCAACTTTTAAAGGGGACGCTACCCTTTCATTTGGGTGAGATCAAAGATTTTAGATCAGAATTGCCAGCACAGATTTCAACCAGAATTGGCAATTTTAGTAAAAGAGCGACTCTTCAAATTGGAGCCAAGGCAGATCTGCTCTAAGATATTTCATAATGAAAAGGCATAACCAAGTAGCACTATTAGATAATGGAGGGGAATTCAAGATCTAATGATGACACATTTAAGGAATCACTCCATGTAGTTTGCAAGGAATATCTCCAACTATTTGATATCAAATATTAACACCACTTGTATTTCTATTGCAAAGGTCATTTGGGTAATTTGAGAGGAGATAGGAACCCATCAAGCTAAGAAGAAATGCCTATCTTTTAGGAAACCATTGTTCCAGTCCATTCACAAGGTTTTATGCAATAGCTAAGAAGCACATGCATCAATGAAGAACTCTCCATTTAGGGAAGCCTCCAATGCTTGTATTATGGTGAAAAATGAAATGTCAAGGTGTAGATGCTTTATATGTGGAACTCCCTAGGCTAAGAAAAGATAATTGGCAGCTAGCACATTCCCCAAGTCTAAGAAGACCTATTATGAGGATAATATAACTTTAAGGGGCCTCTCTCTATATTTTAATATAGTTATTTTTGGAGGAAGCATGGATCTAGCCCGTCAAAGGAGGACGTCCCACTCAAGAGTATATTTGGAGGGATATCATGAGATATTTCACATGGTTCAAGGTATGTCTCACATATTTGGAGGCATGATAAATCATCTAATCGATTATTGGCATGATTTACAAAGAAAAGAGGAGGAACTCCCTTCACAACTCAATGGCATTTTCTTTCCAAAGATAAGATCAAATACCATGACTCAAGGGAATACTGTAAATTGGAAAGTGACAAGTGGTGGAAAGAAAGCATTCAAACCCTATTGTATGCAATTTTCTCCCTTTAATGAGGAGAAGCTAGTTTTGAGGAGGCTTTTAGTGGCCCTTGAAGCATGGATCTAGAAGCTACTAAATGTGTTTTACTTTTATTATTGGTTATTGGAGAGAAAAGTGGATCTAGCATCCACTTATTGATATTTTATTTCAAGGTAAGTTGAGTTAAATTTAGAATCTAGGAGTTAAATTTAGAATAAAGGTAAGGTAAGTCTTGTAGTTTAGTTATTCCCTATGTAAAAGTACCATGAATCTGCCAACTAAAAAACCATTTCTTTCTCGTTCTTCTAGCTTGAAGGCATGCAATTTTAGAGGTGCATTGGTCCTAGAATTTCCACAGCTAAATGGTATTAAAAGGGAGATACCAACCTCTATTGCTCCCTAGATAGTGACAGGACAACCATTTGTCAACCCACTTTAAAGCCTCTCAGATGTGTTCAAGCATAAAATTTCCTCAACAATATTTGTCAGGTGGGCCTTATTTCCTTATATGTTTAAATTATGTGGTGAGTCTATGATATCATACAATGAAAACTAACCTCAAATCTTGTTCATAGCTATCCTACTGAGAGAGAAATGACGACACATGTACTATAGGAGGAGACAAACAGATATGCCTGGCCCAAAACCGGAAATACTATCCATCCCTCATCTATATATATATACAGAACATGGAATAGAGCATAAATAGATAGAGGGATCCATTTTCAGTGATCCCAAAGTCTGCAAAGAAATAGTGATTGATGGATGTAAGCGATATAATTTATAGATTAAAGGAGAGGGATTCATAAACTCTATAAATGGATGTAGTTTAAAATTTGCAGTGATGCCTGCGTGCTAAAATATTTAAGAGTGGGAGGGATCTGGTGCATTGATATCTTGGTTGTTCCCTTACCATAACATGCTTGTAGGGATTGATATAGCATCAAAGCATCATCTTCACTATCATGAAAATGTTGTGAAAATATAAGAAATTATATTTGGCAATTGTTGTCTAGGAAATTTAAGAGTTTCGAGATAGTAGCTAGAAGGATTGTGCAGTTAAATTATATATTCCATCGCTATAATATGGTTGTATTTAAATGGGGAAAATGAAAGGAAATAAAGAGAGTAGTTGCTAAATGAATTGTAGAGAAAGCTTGTCAAAGATGGCCAAATACACATTCTGAATCATAATTAGGTGTAGCAATTTGGATTCACTCCAAAATAAGCTAGATCATCAAAATTCTTATAAATATTAAATTACTGGATGTTCTAGTAATATGTCAATCAAACATAACCCCTTCATTTCTCAATCAACAACTCCTTTATCCTCGAAATAACATAGAGTTTACAATTCATGAAAATTCCCTTGACCTATTATTCAAAGCTAAATAAATTCAATTCAACATACATAGAAAAATAGGAAAATATCTTTTTTGTGCATCAATATCATCTCCATAGAAGATTTTCAAGGAAATATAATTAGAATGTCCAAATTTTCCTCTTGATTTGATGTCATATGAATACCAAGGGAACTTCCCTTAATTGGCTACTAAATTCAACCTGCCAATTACATACCTTTGGAACTCTTACATGATGTGACCTCTGTATTAACTTCAACCTTCCTACAAAATTTGGGATTTTGAATTCTGAAGTTTCTCAGAAAACCCAGTTTTTTCCATTGTAAACCCATATTGATAATTCTTTGAATCCCATATACCATGATGACCTAGTCTCAAGTGCAAGATTGATTTTTAATATCCCAAAATAGTTTCTATTAAAAGTTGTTGTTTTGAGCCTCACAGTCTCCACATTGTTGTCAATTGAGATGAACCAAAACATGAAAATGAGAGCATTAGAACCAATGGATAACATGAGAGGATGTTTGTGCTAGGCATATCAAGATTGATTTTTTTTTGAATTGTAATATGGATTGCTCGAGGCTGCAAAAGAGTGTTATATGCATTAAGAACACAAGCACGGATCCCTCTACCTATTGCACCTTGATCCATCCCAGGACTCGAAATAAACATGACAGACATGTAGAGAAACTCTAAAGTCCAAAACGTTTGGGTGAGTTTATTTACCTTTACTTGAAAAAGGAAGAAGAGTCTAGTGAAGTATAACGCTAATTTACCAATCTTTGAATGAATTGATAGGCATAGAGGAAAGTAGGAATTGGAGGATAGAATGGGTAGAACAACAAACTCAAATTACAATAATATCAAACTTTATTTCGGCGTCCCCTCCTTGAATAAACATAGAAATAGAGTAGTAGCACAATAATTGTATTAAAATCTTAATTATAGATTGCGGAGACCAATTATAATGAATCCAAGACATAAAATCTAAGGAAATAGGAGAAAAAGATCTTGTGAATGAAGGGGGCTGATAGAGATCTAATGGTACCCACCTAAACATAAAAATAAATAATGGGTGCACAACTCAACATACCTTTTGATATTGCTAGCTTCATTGACCTTTTCTAATGGCAACAATCACACAGTTTGCAATCTCTTATCTAAACAACTTGTGAAGATAAATAAGATCTTTCTCAATCCCTATAGTTTTAATTTGCTCATCCCTCACCAAAATCGATCTTCTCCTTGTCCTCCAACTCAGGCTTCCCACCACATCCATCAAAAGCTTCGAACCAACCCAGGTCACCCACTACATCCATCAAAAGCTTCGACCCATGTCTGAAAACCCTTATTGGTTGTGGGATAAATAAATTCCTCTACTAATGAATGCAAACCATGGGCATACTGATATCTCTAAACTTGAACAATAGGGCAATTGGAAACACATCACTCCTTAAATAAAGTGAAGATGGAACATATAACTGCAATTGAGGGGAATTTTCATCAAGTTTCATGTAATTTTCAAGATTTCCGTCTTCAGAGAAAGTTTCCAGATAATCAAGGTTAAAGACAAAGTCCTTCTTGGGTAATAGGTCCAACAAGAGAATGAAATTAAATGAATATTTTTGTATACTTCCATCATGAAAGGGGGTGTCGTTTCCCAGACCCAACATCACAAAAAATGTTGCAGCATCCACAGCTAAGGCACCCAGCTTGTAGTGAATCCACCAACCAAATACAAACCTGACCTGCATTGCCCAATTTGATGTGAAAATGAATCATCAACAAGAGGATAAAGGAGAATGCTATAAAACCGTGGAGGATAACTGAACTACCTATGATCTATTTGCTCCATATCTGAGTATGATCGAGCATTCTGCATTTCCTTGGGGGCTGGTGAAATAGGTAACAATTGGTGAAGCTATGATTCGGTGGAGAAGGGAGCCCAGGTGCTGGTTAATGGATTTCGTGATGTCTTCCCTCATGGATATGCAGGGTCCTATTAGATATGAATAATGAATCCAAATTTCTCCTACCTCACTTACTTCCATGGCTATGCGTGTTACTGGATCACTGTACCATTGCTGTCTAGGTACTCACTCGGTATCCTCTTTGGATGCTTCCATTAATACGTGTGCGACACTCGTCGACATCGAACCTAACCCATTTTGACATAATTCACAAGGCCTCGAATTTCAAATCAGTACTGCTCGTCAATTCCCTCCTAAATTTTCATTAAGCAAATTTCTCGAAAAAAATATAATAGCGACAAATGTAATATGCGTCACTATAGCGACAAACGTCCGTCGCTATAGAAACGTTATGGACTATGCGTCGCTATAACGACGATTGTCGGGGACATTTTCATTTTTTTCCAAAATTTTAAAACTGTTTTTCCACGAAAAATTTGATTTTAACTTATTCGTGGCAAAATGTCGTGAGACTTTTGAGCCATATGTAGTAGTGTCAACGTGCAACGATTTAAGGATGAAAGCTAACTCCAACTAAATTTTCATAATGGTGTAATGAGCTAACACACATAAGCTTTCACTCATAGTGCCATGTTAGAAGGAAAACTAACTCCAGCTATATTTCCATAATGGTGTAATGTATTTGATGACAATGTGATTGTGTTAGATAAAAACTACCTTATGAAAGCTAACACACATTAGCTTTTACTAACCGTACAATATTTTAAGAACGAAAACTAACTTCAGCTAGATTTTCATCATGGTGCACTATGATTGATGACAATGTGGTTGTGCTAGATGGAAAACTACATTATAAAAGCTTACACACATTAGAGTTTACTCACCGTGCAACGATTTAAGGGCAAAAGCTAACTCCAGCTAGATTTCCATCGCGGTGTGATGTGATTGATGACAATGTGGTTGTATTAGATGGAAAACTACCTTATGAAAGCTAACACACATTAGCTTTCACTCATCATGCCATGTTGTTAAAATGAAAGCTAACTCCAACTAGATTTCCATCATGGTGTGATGAACTAACAGACATAAGCTTTCCCTTATAGTGCCATGTTGTTAGAAGGAAAGCTAACTCCAGCTATATTTCCATCATGGTGTAATGTATTTGATAACAATATGGCTGTGTTAGATGGAAAACTACCTTATGAAAGCTACCAGACATTAGCTTTACTCATCGTGCAATGTTTTAAAAACGAAAGCTAACTTTAGCTAGATTTTCATCATGGTTCATTGTGATTGATGAAAATGTGGTTATGCTAGATAGAAAACTACACTATGAAATCTTACACATTATATTTCCCTCACCGTGCAACGATTTAAAGATGAAAGCTAACTCTAGTTAGATTTCTGACACGGTGCAATGTGATTGATGATAATGTGTTTGTGTTACATGAAAAACTACCTTAAGAAAGCTAACACACATTAGCTTTCACTCATCGTGCCATGTTGTTAAAATGAAAGCTAACTCCAGATAGATTTCTATCATGGTATAATGAACTAACACACATAAGCTTTCCCTTATAGTGCCATGTTGTTAAAATAAAAACTAACTCCAGATAGATTTCCATCATGGTGTAATGTATTTGATAACAATGTGGATGTGTTAGATGGAAAACTACCTTATGAAAGATAACATACATTAGCTTTACTCATGGTACAATGTTTTAATGACAAAAGCTAACTTCAGCTAGATTTCCATCACGGTGCATTGTGATTGATGACAATGTGGTTGTGCTAGTTGGAAAACTACACTATGAAAGCCTACACACATTAGATTTCACTCACTGTGCAATGATTTAAGGATGAAAGCTAACTCTAGCTAGATTTCCAACACAATGCAATGTGATTGATGATAATGTGTTTGTGTTACATGGAAAAATACCTTATGAAATCTAACACACATTAGCTTTCAATTAGCGTACCATGTTAAAATGAAAGCTAACTCCAACTAGATTTACATCATGGTGTAATGAGCTAACACACATAAGCTTTCCCTTATAGTACCATGTTATTAGAAGGAAAACTAACTCCAGCTAGATTTTCATCATAGTGTAATGTATTTGATAACAATGTGGCTGTGTTAGATGAAAAACTAACTTATGAAAGCTATTATACATTAGCTTTACTTATCGTGCAACGAAATTTAAGGACGAAAGCTAACTCTAGCTAGATTTCGATTATGGTGCATTGTGATTGATGACAATGTAGTTGTGCTAGATAGAAAAATACACTATGAAATCCTACACATATTATATTTCACTCACCGTGCAACGATTTAAGGAAGAAAGCTAACTCTAGCTATATTTTCATCAGGGTGTAATGTGATCGATGATGATGTGGTTGTGTTACATGGAAAACTACCTTATGAAAGCTAACACACATTAGCTTTCACTCATCGTGCCATCTTGTTAAAATGAAAGCTAACTCTAGCTATATTTCCATCATGGTGTAATGAGATAACACACATAACATTTCCCTTATAGTTCCATGTTGTTAGAAGAAAAGCTAACTCCAGCTAGATTTCTATCATGGTGTAATGTATTTGATAACAATGTGGTTGTGTTAGATGGAAAACTACCTTATGAAAGCTAACACACATTAGCTTTACTCACTGTGCAATGTTTTAAGAACGAACGATGCAATGTGATCGATGATGATGTGGTTGTGTTAGATGAAAAACTACCTTATGAAAGCTAATACACATTAGCTTTCACTCATTGTTCCATGTAGTTAGAAGGAAAGCTAACTCCAGCTAGATTTTCATCATGCTGTAATGAGCTAACACACACCAGCTTTCACTCATCGTGCATGTTGTTAGAAAGAAAGCTAACTCCAGCTAGATTTGAATCCTGCTGTAATGTATTTGATGACAATGTGGCTGTGTTAGATAGAAAACTATCTTACGAAATCTAACACGCATTAGCTATTACTCACCATGCAAAGTTTTAAGTACGAACGGTAACTCTAGATAGATTTTCAACATGGTGCATTTTAATTGATGACAATGTGGTTGTGCTAAATGGAAAATTACATTATGAAAGCTAGCACACATTAGATTTATGTCACCGTGCAACAATTTAAGGGTTGAAAGCTAACTCCAGCTATATTTCCATCACGGTGCAATGTGACAATGTGATTGTGTTAGATGGAAAACTACATTATGAAAAGTTACACACATTAGATTCCACTCACAATGCAATGATTTAAGGATGAAAGCTAACTCCAACTACATTTCCATCGTGGTGCGATGTGATTCATGACAATGTGGTTGTGTTAGATGGAAAACTACCTTATGAAAACTAACACACATTAACTTTCAGTCATCGTGCAATGTTGTTAAAATGAAATTTAACTCCAGCTATATTTTCATCATGGTGTAATGCGATAACACACATAAACGTTTCCTCATAGTGCCATGTTGTTATAAGGAAAACTAACTCCATATAGATTTACATCATGGTGTAATGTATTTGATGACAATGTGGTTGTGTTAGATGGAAAACTACCTTATGAAAGCTAACATACATTAGCTTTACTCACCGTGCAATGTTTTAAAAATGAAAGCTAACTCCAGCTAGATTTTCATCATGGTGCATTGTGATTGATGAAAATGTGGTTGTGCTAGATGGAAAAATACACTATGAAAGCTTACACACATTATATTTCACTCACCATACAATGATTTAAGGATGAAAGCTAATTTCAGCTAATTTTCTACACGGTGCAATGTGCTTGATGACAATGTGGTTGTGTTACATAGAAAACTACCTTATGAAAGGTAACACACATTAGCTTTCACTCATTGTGCCATGTTGTTAAAATGAAAGCTAACTCTAGATATATTTCCATCATGGTGTAATGAGCTAACACACATAATCTTTTCCTTATAGTGACATGTTGTTAGAAGGAAAGCTAACTCCAACTAGATTTTCATCATGATGTAACATATTTGATAACAATATGGTTGTGTTAGATGGAAAACTACCTTATGAAAGCTAACATACAGTAGCTTTACTTACCGTGCAATGTTTTAAGAATGAAAGTTAACTCTAGTTAGATTTCCATCATGGTGCATTGTGATTGATGCCAATGTGGTTGTGTTAGATGGAAAACTACATTATGAAAGCTAACACATTATATTTCACTCACCGTGCAATCGTCTAATGATGAAAGTTAACTCCAGCTAGATTTCTATCACGGAGCAATGTGATCGATGACATTGTGCTTATGTTAGATGAAAAACTACCTTATGAAAGCTAACACACATTAGCTTTCACTCGTCGTGCCATGTTAGAAGGAAAACTAACTCCAACTAGATTTGCATCATGGTGTAATGTATTTGATGACAATGTGGTCGTGTTAGATGGAAAACTACCTTACGAAAGCTAACACACATTAACAATTACTAACCGTGCAACGTTTTAAGATCGAAAGCTAACTCTAGCTAGATTTCCAACATAGTACATTTTGATTGATCACAATGTGGTTGTGCTAAATGAAAAACTACATTATGAAAGTTAGCACACATTAGATTTCATTCCCGTGCAACGATTTAAGTTCAAAAACTAACTCCAGCTAGATTTCTATCACGGTGTAATGTGACAATGTGGTTGTGTTAGATATAAAACTACATTATGAAAGCTAACACACATTATATTTCACTCACCGTGCAATCATCTAGGGATAAAAGCTAACTCCAACTAGATTTCCATTACAGAGCAATGTGATCGATGACGATGTGGTTGTGTTAGATGAAAAACTACCTTATGAAAGCTAACACATATTAGCTTTTACTCGTCGTGCCATGTTAGAAGGAAAACTAACTCTAGTTAGATTTGCATCATGGTGTAATGTATTTGATAACAATGTGGTCGTGTTATATGAAAAGCTACCTTACGAAAGCTAACACACATTAGCAATTACTCACCGTGCAACGTTTTAAGAATGAAAGCTAACTCTAGCTAGATTTCCAACATAGTGCATTTTGATTGATGACAATGTGGTTGTGCTAAATGAAAAACTGCATTATGAAAGCTAACACACATTAGATTTCATTCAGCGTGCAACGATTTAAGGTCAAAAACTAACTCCAACTAGATTTTCATCACGGTGCAATGTGACAATGTGGTTGTGTTAGATAGAAAACTAATTCCAGCCAAATTTTCATGGTGTAATGAGCGAACACACATGAGCTTTCACTCATCGTGCCATGTTGTCAGGAGGAAAGTTAATTCCAATTAGATTTCCATCATGGTGTAATGTATTTAATGACAATGTGGTTGTGTTAGATGGAAAACTATTTTGTGAAAACTAACTCCACTAGATTTCCATCATGGTACATTATGATTGATTAAACTACATTATGAAAGCCAACACATTAGATTTCACTCATTGTGCAATGATTTAAGGTCTTCAGCTAACTTCAACTAGATTTCCGTCATGGTGTTATGTATTTAATGACAACGTGACTCTTTTAGATAGAAAACTACCTTATGAATTCTAACACACATTAACTTTCACTCACCGTGCAATGTTTTAAAAACAAAAGCTAACTTCAACTAGATTTCCATCTTGGTGCAATGAGCTAACACATTAGCTTTCACTCACCATACAATGCTTTAAGAATGAAAGTTAACACATTAAAATGAAAGCTAATTATAGCTAAATTTCCATCATTGTGTTATGTATTTGATGGAAATATGGTTGTTTTAGATAGAAAGCTACCTTATGAAAACTAGCACACATTAACTTTCACTCAACGTACAATGTTTTAAGAACAAAAGCTAACTCCAGCTAGCTTTCCATCATGGTGCAATGAACTAACACACATATTAGCTTTCACTCATCATGCCATGTTGTTAGAATCAAAGCTAACTCCAACTAGATTTTCATCATGGTGTAATGTAGTTGAGAACAATGTGGATGTGTTAGATGAAAAACTAACTTATGACAACTAACACACATTAACTTTTACCAAAGCTAACTTCAACTAGATTTTCATCATGGTGAATTGTGATTGATGATAATGTAGTTGTGCTAGATGAAAAACTACATTATGAAAGCTAACACACATTAGATTTCACTCATCATGCAATGATTTAAGGACGAAAGCTAACTCCAACTAGATCTCCATTGCGGTGCAATGTGATTAATGACAATGTCGTTGTGGTAGATGAAAAACTACCTTATGAAAGCTAACAAACATTACATTTTTCTCATCGTGCCATGTTGTTCAAAGGAAAGCTAACTCCAGCTAGATTTTCATCATGGTGTGGTATATTTGATGATAATGTGGTTGTTTTAGATAGAAATATACCTTATGAAAAATAACACACATTAGCTTTCACTCACCATGCAATGTTTTAAAAACGAAAGCCAACTCCAGCTAGATTTCTATCATGGTGCAATGTGATTGACGACAATGTGGTTGTGTTAGATTTAAAATTGCATTATGAAAACTAGCACATATTAACTTTCACTCACGGTGCAATGTTTTAAGAATGAAAGCTAACTGTAACTAGATTTTCATCATGGTGCAATGTGATTGATGACAATGTGGTCGTGTGAGATGAAAAACTATCTTATGAAAAGTAACACATTTTAGATTTCAATAACCGTGCAAGGTTTTAAGAACGAAAACTAACACTAGCTAGATTTTCATCGTGGTGCAATGTGATAGATGACAATGTAGTTATGCTAGATAGAAAACTTCCTTATGAAAGCTATCGTACCTTAAGTTTCACTCACCATGCCATGTTGTTAGAAGGAAGCTAACTCCACTATATTTATATTATGGTGTAATGTATTTGATGACAATGTGGTTGTGTTAGATGAAAAACTACCTTATGAAAACTAACACGGATTAGCTTTTAGTCACCATGCAATGTTTTATGAATGAAAGCTAACTCCAACTAGATTTCTATCACGGTGTAATGTGATTGATGACAATGTGGTTCTATTAGATGGAAAACTACATTAGGAAAAGTAACACACATTAACTTTCATTCAACGTGTAATGTTTTAAGAACGAAAGCTAACTCTAGCTATATTTCCAGCACATTCATACAGACATCAATAATATAAGTGCCATGTCCATAGTCAAATAGGAATTTGGTGGGTTTATCTGAGTTAATATCTGTCATTCTCTGATACTTCTTGGATCTCTTATTGTGATCTCTTTATATATATTTTATGTATTTTATATGTAAATTTCCTTTTGCTAATGTGCACAAGATGTAGGGAAACAATGTTTCGTGGCATACAAAAGGGCTACCCTATTGTTTTGAATTATTGCAACTATATTACTTTTTTTAACATACACTTCATATGGTTTAACCTTAATTACAAACTACAATTCAAATGTGTTACAGAAATTGGGAGGAGTTACAATGGAAAATATAATTTTGATAAGAGGGGACTATGTTGACCTCCTAATTAATGGTAAAGTTATTGGACTAGGAAGGGTTGAATCTACAGAGACTACAACTCATTATGGTGGAGAAAGGCTTAATGTAGGATATGTTATGGTTTTGATAATTGATGTCATTGAACCACATTTGATTGTGGAAGATGTCGATGAAGGGGACTTACATCCATGGAAGATCATAGATTTGAGGCATAATGAAGGTAAATCAAAATGTTGAAGCACATGTTAAGTGTTTTTGATAGTACATTGCTTGTTTTTTTTAGCAAATACTAAGTTTGATTAATTTGCAGTATATGTGCAAATGTCTCTTTTGCATTTTCTATTGGAGACACGGTAGATATTTTGCAATGTGGAGTGAAGGTGGGTGAAGGTTCCATATTCAATACAAATATTGGTCATAAGGTGCATGGAAGGATGGTAAATAAAGGATCCATAGTGGTTAACATTGAGAAGGTGTTAAAACATGATGCTCTTTTTCCACATCCAACAGGATTTGAGAATACACTAGGGGGTGCATTGGTATCTTATGAGATTTGGCCAGAATCAGATTCGGAACCTCATTGTCAAATCATCTAGTAAATACTCCCCAAGATAGGCTTACATTCACATGTAAATAGGTTTCTCCTACACATGAGTGCACAGGAACAAGCATGTGCATTGCCAAAGGGATCATAGTTAATGTTCGTGAGGATGACATGGTTGAGGGTGAAATGTTAGGTGAAAAGGAATTCATTTTTTTGTGTGGACGACATAGGAAGAAATTGTGAAAGATGTAGGATTGGAGATAAGTTTATACATTTTTTGGTTAGATGGCTAATAAATAAGTTGGTGGACAATGAAGGTGAGATTTTAAGGGTGAATGAAAATTTCAAAGAGGCACCCAAGGAAATGGCGGTATGGGATCTTATAGAGGACACAAGTCCCTTAAACACATGGGATGGTGATATTCATAATGAAAAAGATACAGACTCAATTGCTATGCACGTAATGAGAACATATAAAAGGATTAAACGAGTTGTGGCTACAAAAAAAGTTGGAAACTTTCAAACACAGAGAGATGAAGAGAAAGAAATTCAACTTTTGGCAGCGAATGAATGTTGCAAACAAGATTGTCTTCAACATGTGGAAAGGAAATCCATTGCAGCTTCTAGAAGGGGTATGAAACTCTTAAAATTAATGGTATTAGGGAATTTGTCTTGAATTCACTCCTTTCCAACACAATCATGTCAAAGAGCCATGGCCATGGCCTATCTCCTACTATTAGGAAAGTAAAGGACATGAGGTTTAATGGAGATATTATTTGTAAGAAATAATGGTACAAGATACATAATATTCCTCAAATCACCTTCAATACTTACCAACATAATTTCCAACAAGGACATGTCAAGGGAATACATGGTAACACCAACAAATGCAAACCACGTGCACATACTATGGCAACCATAGAAATATTGCACAAAATTGTAATGGATAATTCAGATTTTTCATCGAACCAAACACGACAAGTTGAAGAAGATGGAACGTCTGCTCCTTTAAGATTGATGCCATCAACGTACACCCAAAGTTCTTTGTTAAAAGAGATCGATGAGGATCTTCAAGAGCTCAATTTTCCATCAATATCACAACAAACAATGAGCAAGATTTAGAATACTATTTTCTAGATGTGGAATTCTCAAAGAACACTAACTTCAGTAAATGTAGTGAATGTATCGTGTTGAAAGCACAGATGAAGACAACGACTACAAAAGAGTTGGAAGAAAAGGAACGAGCTAGACTGAAGAAAGATAATAAGATTGTTATGTGTGGAAGATATTGCTACTATGCCCACATAATTATGTCAGAGCGGTATCCAAAGGAATACTTGAGCATTATCCATGATAAAATGGCAAAACACAGACTTCAATCCCAAGATTACGTGTCAAATCAAAATCTGTTGCAGGAACAAACTTGGGTTTGTCATTGACAGGTATGCTAACACATGGGCATAGCACATGAGGTTTTGGTCATTTCTCCTTACGATTTGCACACATGGGATCACAATTTACCATTAAATCTCTTGCAAAGTGCTTAAGGGACCTTGAAGACGCACACCTTGATATGTATGGTGATTTGCTTTATGAGAGTGGAAGTTCAAGAAACCCACTTTCAAATGCATTACTTCAAAACTCTATTTACTCAAAATTTAGAGTGTACAAGGATGCTTTCCTATCTTTAAATGGAAGCTCAAAAAATCAAAATCTTGATTTTAAACCTCTTCCTCCACATTTGTTGTTACAGTTGAACAATGCAGCTAGTGATAATAAGAGTCATTATGTTTTCATGTTTCTATCACTATTAACTGTACTTAGTGTCTTCACCACTATTGAGGTTGGGTTCTTGCTTGTGGGGCACACCCATGAAGACATAGATGGAACCCAGGGAATAATGTCTTCCAACTTGAAAAGTAAAGAATTATATTATTTACCTGAGATGATGGATACATATCGCACAATAGAATAAAAACGGGTGTTTCCACCTAAACTTATTGACAAAGTTTATGACTTCAAAAGTTCTCTTAATGGGTACATCAAGGAGGAGAAAAATGCACTAGTTGGACATCTTAATGTCCAGTACTTCCAATTTCTTGTACTCAATGATGTTCCAGTTATGAGTTATAAAGAATCCATCAGAGACATTGAGTGGTCAGAACCAGTTGAGTTGTGGAATATAGATGATGAAGGTTGACCTATATTTCCCACAGGGAAGCCATATTTCTTACGTCCCAAAGACAATGATGTTTATTTAAAAGAACTAAAGGAAGGAATAACATCATACATAAAAATGTGGGAAGAGACTATTGGCAATGAGAATTCACCAATTGTTACAGAGGAATGGAATAAAAAACTAGAGTATTGGAAAAGAGTTCTTGATGCATTAGATGGAATCTACAATGACCATACATCCTTGGATGAAAGTGATTCTTCTTCTGATGATTTTTGGCCCAAGACGAGGCAAAATGTTAACATTGATGGTAATGCACTCCATGCAATATCAAGTATTATGGATGGGGATTTTGATAATGTGATAGATGAAGCGGTATATGTTGGACCCAAGTGCAGTAATCCAAATCCAACATTTGATCCTAGATTTGAGGTTGAGAAAGGAAATATTTTGTTTGTTAGATCAGGAAATGAGGATGAAGGAGAGATGATTTGGATGACAAAAGCCACCTCAGATATCTTCCAGGATGATGACAGCGAAACTCTTCATGTAAAGATTGATTGGTGGAAGCCTAGCTCAGGGAAATACAAGGGAAAAATTTTAGAACAATATTGGGTACCAAATCCTAATGACATAGAACTTGGATCTATTCCAATTAATACCATATTTTGGGCATGGATGCCAAAGAAAGAAGATTGCAAGAAGACCAAGATAAATAAATGTAGTGTACAAGATGTACTTGATATGCTTAAGCGGATATAAGGAGATTATGTGGAGATGATTCATGAATGTAATTTTGCTTTTTGAATGACTTTTAGTATACATGAAGAAACATTTTTCAATGTTTATAGTATAATAAATACTCTTCAAGCTACTTTTTGAGGAGTTTTATATTATTTACTACATATATGAAAATTCCACTTCAAGTTCAATGTTAATTCATGTGATGATACTTTATGAAAATTAGATAACACCATTAAAATTTTAACTTTTCAATTTGTCTTTTAGATCAACATAGCATCTCACTATATCAAATGTGCATAATTATATTCATTAATGCATGTACAAAACCCTTACCTTATTTATTATTAGCTTTTGCTCACTCTCTTCAATACCACTTTGAGCTTTTCATTTTGTTCCTCTGATGATTGGTGGAGTGTCACTCAAAACATTTCAACTCACACAATTTAATTCCATAAACTCTCTTTGTCATTATGATTAACTGTGGAAATCTTCATCCTGAAGTTGTACTTGATCTGCTTGAGAAAATATAAGGAGATTAGGTGGAGATGATTCATGAATGTAATTTTGCTTTTTGAATGACTTATTAATATACATGAAGAGAAAGTTGTCAATGTTTGTAGTATATCAAATATTCTCTTCAAGCTACCTTTTGACAAATTTTATATTATTTTCTACATATATGAAAATTTTGGTTCAACTTCAATGTTAATTCATGTGATGATAGTTTATGCGAATGCACCTTAAAAAACCTTATAGACCTGCTTTATGAATAAATGTAATGCACTTGCAATAAGGTTTGAAGTGAGTTTTCCCTATTATTCGTTATTATAGTTGATATAAATTTCATTATACTACTATGCTGCATTCAAATTCATAATTATATTTTCTCGTGTAGACTTTAAAGTGGTGCCAATTTTGTACTAGTATATTAACTTATACTCAAA
>LPNX011071523.1:31068-49529 GCA_001517045.1 Pseudotsuga menziesii
TGGGTCCTGTAATTTGTCTTTTCTAGAGATGGACCCAGGTAGGGATTTTATTTGCAAGAGTGCATCGAATGAATATTTTTTCCTTCATTGAACATTTGAGCTTCTAGATACCCTCCTACCACCACTTCTGATTTTCCTGATAGTGATGTAAGTAGAGTTGTTGATAACTAGTTTTTTGTGTGTAATGCCCATGTTGGGCATGCTCCCAGATCAGCTCATCTGTTTTGTTAGTTATCCGAATGTGTGAATATTGTAGGGAAAAAACATATTGATCCCGCAGCCTAGACCATTGATCTGGTAGTTCTAGATCCTAACTTTTCTTCCATCCTTGATGCCAAAGGTTTGTTGAATTAGGATCTGCTATTTGATTCAGGTGAAAAAACCCTTTCTGATGAATCAATTGTATTAGTTGAAATGGAAGTAAGTGATTTTGTGAGCATCCTGGCCATGGATCCGCTCCAATTCTTTCCTTTGTACCATCCCCTATTTTCCAGACAATACCTTCTAAGGTGAGTGGAAAATATTTGCATAAAGCTTTCCAAATGATTGATCCATTTGGTAGACTTGTATTGCCCATGTCTCTAATCCAATCCAGAATAGAAGTTGGTGTTATGTATTTCTAGATGATGACTTCTGTCCATAATATTTGGGTTGAAATGAGTTGCCACCCTTCTTTTGTAGCCAAGGCCTTTGCAAAGAAAATTATATTTTTTATACCCCATCCTCCCAATGATTTTCGTCTGGCTATTTAGTCCCATTTTACCCAAGGGAGCACTTTTTTATCTTTCTTCCCCGTCCATAGAAAAGTTGTACAAATTATCTTTGTCTTATTTAGAATTGGCTTGGGGATCCATGCTAGTGCCAACCAATAAACTGGAATTGCTTCGAGGATTGATTTAATCAACACTAGCCTTCCTACCCTTGAGAGCCAGCTGTTACACCAATTGTTCACTTTGGATTCCAATTTGGCTAACAGCTAGTTCCAATCTTCTTTCTTGTAATAGTTTGGTTTGAGTCCAAAGCCTAGGTATTTAATTCCATCATCAAAATAAAACTGTTGATAGGGGAATAGCTCATGAAAAATCCTCAAGGCTTCCTCTTCCAGATTGAGTATTGTGATTGTGGACTTCTGGAGGTCTATTTGCATACCTGTAGCTCTACAAAACAAGATTAAAATTTTTGAGAATATCATCTATGAACAAAAGGTCTGTAATGTTCAGATTTGTGGAAATCTTGATTCTCTTGAAAAAGCCTCTCCTTTTTGCATCTAGAAGGGCTCTACTTAGACCTTCTGCAACTAGTAAGAATAGCAGAGGGGAAAGAGGAAATCCCTGTCTTAAGCCTCTTTCAAAGTAGAAGAAGTGAGATGCTGCTCCATTGATGAGGACTACGAAGGAGGCAGTTGTGATACATGCAAAATTCCATTTAATAAAAGAGTAATTAAATCCCAAATGTGTGAGGAGTAGCCTTAGGCATATCCAACTTACTCTATCGAAGGCCTTGGAGAGATCAATTTTAAGAATATCCCCATCTGTTTTTTTAATATTTTCCCTATGAAGGCCCTCCTAAGCAACCCCAATAGCTTCATGTATTTGTCTATCTTCCAGAAATCCAAACTGTTCCTTTGATATGAGTTTTGAGAGTACCTTCCTAAATCTTTGTGCAATTATCTTGGTGACCACCTTATAAGTAATGTTGCATAGGGAGATATGACTTTAGTAATCCAAGCTTTCTGGATTATCCCTTTTTGGAATTAGAGCTAGGAAAGTTGAGTTCAGGGAGAAATGGAGGACACCATTTACCCTTGTTTCCTCTACTAACTGTAGAAGGTCTGGACCAATAGTATCATACCCAGCCAGGAAGAATTCCACTGTCCGCCCATCAGGATTTTGTCCTTTTGAAAGTTGTTTAGGGTTGCTTTCAGCTCCTCCTCTAAAACCTCTTCCATTAACTCCAAATTATCTTCCTCACTAATGCTCTCTGGAAAAAATTGTGATATTCAGATTACTTCAGAAATAGTTGCTTGTTGATTTTCTTTGAAGATAATTTCAAAATAAGCCTTCCCTATCTCTGCTAGATCCTCAAAGTTTGTTGTTGTCTTGTTGTTCTCTTTCTCTAGCTCCCAGATGGTGTTTTGTTGTCTCCTTCTTTTTCAAAAAGCCTTGAAGAATTTTGTGTTATCATCACCGCATTCCATCCATATTGCTCTGCGTTTTATCCTCAAGACCTCTTGTATTTCCTTTAGGATTTTATTTCTGGAGGCCTCTAATGAATAGATTTTCTCCTTGTCTTCCTGTGTGAGAAAACCCCCTCCATCTTTATTTTGGATTTTTTTCAAATCCTCCTCAATTTGGTTGATTTCCTGATCATCCTGAGCTTTCTTTTGTGTGGCCCGGTCCTTGAGGAGTTTTTTAATTCAGAGTAGGTTTTGAGTAAAGTGGATACCATCCCTTGTGCCATTCTCTACTTGGTAAGGCAACCAATTTGATTGAATTATTTGAAGTACCTCTTCATTTTTTAGCCAGGTAGGGCAGAGCCTGAAGGGGATGGTTGGCTTCTTTGGATGCTTCTGGATTTCCAGGTAGATAGGTAAGTGATTAGATTCTTCTCTAGAATACACCCATTTTTTGAACATAAAGTCCTCTTCCAATAGATCCTCTGTTATCATAAATCTGTCCATCTGCTTCGTAATTCTTTCTTCTCCCACCCGTCTATTTGTCCAGGTTGATTTTAAAATACGAGGATATAGGTCTATCATATTTAATTCCAACAAGATGTTGCTGAAATAGGAGGTTAAGGGGTCTACTCTCTCCTTTGGTCCCTAGATTTCATGAGCCCCCATGGTGAAGTTTAGATCCCCTCCAATGATCAAGTTCCTTTATTTTAATAACCCAGAGTTTCTGAAGGAGTCCCTAAATTTTGTTTTGTTGATATAAGGCCCATAGATGTTTAAGATTGTTATAGTTAGGTTTGTCTCCACCCAGCAAATATGATCCCCTAACCCTAGAGAGGACCCCTAGGTGTTTATACACCATATACAGGATTTATTCCATCCTATTGCTAATCCTCCTGGGTGTCCTCTTTCACTTTGTGCTATGAAGGAGTAAAGAGGTGAGATTGAGGATAACATATTTTCTACTTCTAGCTCTAACCCCATGGTTTCTTGTACAAGGATGACTTTTGGTGTTTGTACCGAGAGCATCCTCTTGAGGGAAAAAATTTTTCGGGTACTTGCCAGACCCCTACAGTTGAGAGAGAGTAGTTTCATTCTGGGACCCCATATGGGGCATGCACTGCTCTAAGTGCCCCAAAGAGAGTTTTTTTTTTTCCATTTGCCTGATCCCTGAGGGCCTTGCTCTGTACAAAAAGAGATGGGAAGGTCTTCCTCTTCCTCTTCCTTTAGAGCGGATGATGGGATTTGCTCATAGACCTTTGAGAGGGATTTTTTGTTTCATCGAAGCTGGGACATCCCTTGACCTGAGATGGAAATGAATGTAGGTGGAGGAGGTAGAAGGGTCAGGTTTTGTGACTAGTGGAGGGGTTGTTGAGGAAGGGGTCGAGGTTGTTGATCGGGAAGGAGAGGGGGAGCGGGTTGGGGCAAGGGAGGATCTGGTTGGTGAGGGAGAGATCAATTTTGTGTCCTCATTTAAAGATAAAACATGTAAATGTTTGCTTAATGAAGAAGGATTCATACCCGATGAGGCCGGCGGATCAGTGTGTTTCTCCAACTGACGTGCTAATTGAGATCCCACGACGTCTACACCAGTTAAGCCATCAGCCTGATCCAACGACTGTCCTGGTACTTCTAAGGAATTTTTTTCCTCTGCCAGGCCCTGATCCATTGCAGTGTCATTTGGTCTTGGGTCCTCTGCTCCCCTTCTGGACCATTTCTTCCTACTCATTGTCGAGGGCACATAGTTAGGGAATTTTTTGGCCAGGTGTCATGTTTCATGACATTTGTGACATTTGAAAGGAAGCCCTTCGTAATCTAACAGCTGCTTCCTTGTTTTGGTTTCCCAAATTAAATTTATGTGATTCCGGAGACTGGTCCTAATGTTCAAGGAGACCAATATTCTTGATACCTTCCTTATTCTTGTTTGCTGGTAGGAGAGGTCCACCTTAATGAAAGTTCCTAGTGCCCGTCCAATGTTGTCGAGTGAGGCCAAGGTAATCCTGGTAGCTAAACCCAGACTGGAATCGTGTCAAGCCTTTTTGTGTTTGCGTCGAATAGTGGTGTCCATATTTTCAGCTAGAAGGGGGTTGTTCCATAATTCCATATTTTCTCAAGGATGAAATCTACATTCTTTTTGCAGTCGAAATGGAATCTGAACCATCCCTTTGCTAGTGGAGTGATTTTAGGGTCCTTTCCTTGAAAGCCCTCCCAATTATTCTGGACCTATTCTTTCATTTTCCCTTGAGAAGGGTTTCGACCTCTTATTTTCCCAACTAGGGCCACCCCTTCCATTTATTGGGATTCTGCCATGGATATATTGAATCCATAGACCAATTTCACGGTTTTGCTGGAGGGATTTAGGCAATGATTTTTCCATTTTTTGGTATCTCGTATTGTACCTTCTGAGCTTTTGTCTGTCGAGACTAATTTTCCACCTTCCCCTTCCTTGCTAGGGTCTGGTGATGGCCTATTCAAAATCCCTTTCTGTAGCCCTAAGTTCTGCACTTCAGGTTCTACTGCGGAGGAGTGTTGTTCAAATAATGAATTTATCTCCCTGTGAATCTCACTGTCCTGCTGTGTTGGACATAGTTGTGGAGTCGGTTAGAATATTTTGTTGTGGGTGATTAATACATCGGAGGTGTGCAGAGTTATATCAGAGGGCAAAAGAGTATATGGCGCTCCTGCTAATTAAGGGTTTAATGGCCATGCTACGAAGTGCCTGAGCTCCCCCTCCTTAGAAAATGGCGGTGTAACCAGAACCCTAGTTCCACTCCCAACTGGAAGTCTCTAGCGTGTCCTAAACCAATGAAGGAGATGAGATTCTAGTGATTTTTGTTGTCGAGAATATTGTTATCCCTTTCCTAACCCACCATCTCATATCCTGTTGGTGAACCCTCATCGGAATCCATGCTGACCGAGACAAATTTACTGCCAGGTAAAAAATAAAATATAAAAAACTTCCTTCGCCCTTCATTCTTCAACTCTTCCCTCCGTTTTGTCCTCCCTGTCCACAATGGAGCCCCCGTGGGCTCCAACCTACTCTTCTTCCATAGACCGCAAGCTGCAGAAACATTCCAAAGATCTCTTTTCTCCCTCTTTGCCCGCATATAACACTAACCACATCGAACATTGTACATAGTGTAATTTATGTTCAATTTCCATTTTGTGTTTGTCCACTTAATCATTTTCACACTATTCATGCATCCAAGGTTTTTATATCCCATTCAACTCTAACATACTTCTTCTCACAGGACTATCACATTGCTTGCAATCGAATTCGTCACAGTGGATGCAACAATTATTGGAGATCCCGCACCTTACCACTTACCTGTACCTTCTCCCTCGTAGAGTTGTTCCTCTATTCCAGTGAATCCTGGCTCAGTAAATGAAAACCCTACCTTGGATGCATCAACTATTCCATTCACATCACTAACCTCTTCTAGCAAAGTTTGGAACATTCAAGGTCGATTTATTGCCAAGACAAAGCTACAAGAATATGGAAACCAACGAGGGTCTAGAAAAATCTTTAGATTTGACATGATAAATGCTTCACACGATGAAATACACATATCTGCATTCAATGAATTAGCACTCTCTTTGTATGACCAAATACATATAGGAATAGTGTACATAGTATCAAATGGCACAGTGAAACCATCCAATCCACGTTTCAACCATTTGAAAAACCATAATGAGATTTTCCTAGGTTCCTCCTCAACCATACAACCATGCTTAAATGAATACCCTTAATACCTTTTTTTTTCTTTAACTTTAAAATTATTCATGAGATACAAAGTATACCTATCAATTCCATGGTGGACCTTGTTGGCCTTGTCATTTCAGTTTCTCCAACATCCACAATATGAAAACAAGATGGTGTTGAGACTGTTAGGTGCACTATTGGAATCTATGACATGTCAGGCTATAGTATTGAGATAACACTTTGGGGAGAGCATTGCCAAATTGAAGGAGCTGAACTTGCCAACCTGTGTGGTTTACCTATGCCTCCAACTGTAGCAATCAAGATGGTTGTGTTACAGATTTTAATGGAAAAACTGTTGGAACTATTTCCAACACTACTGTTTTTATAAACCCAGATATTGAACAAACTTCAGTTCTCCAAATCAGGTTTCATGAAAATGGATTGCATTCTGCATCACCATCTTTGAGCCAAAATTTCAATGCCTCTCACTCTGGCTCTCATAAAGTCACTACTATCACTGACCTCCAAACTCTTCAATCATGTGAAAAAACTGTTTGGTACTCTCTTGTAGAAACCATCACAAATGTTAACATGGATGACTTTTATTTCTTTGCATGCTCTCTTTTTGTTGACAGAATACAATGCATGAAAAATATTTCTCACAAAGTTAGAGACATTTAGCATTGTGCTAAATGTGATGGAGAGTTTCTTGGATGTGACTACCGATATATACTAAAGGTTGACTTGGAAGATGTTACCGAATCCATTCATGGTGTGATAGCATTTGATGATGCTGCAAACCATCTCATGGGAATTTATGCAAAAGATCGGTGTCTTCTCTCAATTGAAACAACATCACTTGATGAAATAGTGCAGAGGATCTGCAACAAAAAATTACTTCTTACTCTTTCAATTAAAATAGAGACCTTCTGCGGAGTTGTACGCCTAAAAGTTGTAATTTTCATTGTTGAAAACACATAAACGACAATTTCATATGGACACATAAATATATACATTTTTTCAACTTGATACTTAACCATTCTTCATTGTTTATAATGAATTCTTTCAATTTTCAGTTTTAACTCATTGTTTCATTGTTCAACATAGCAGGGTATTTTTTTTACTCTCTTATAGCACCGCTTTCTTGTAGTCTCATACTTCCAATGTAAAGGCTATCACTTACCATTTCTTATGCAAATTGGTGAAAAAACCTATATGGTAGTTTTTAAATACAATACTATTTTGCTATCTTGTTTTTTATAAAATGCACAACTTTGTTCTCTTGTTTCTGGGAACAACTTCTGATTACTCTGTACATAACAATTATTACAGTTACTTTTTTTTTAATATATACTTTCTCACACTACACTTTGTTCTTCTATAATTCTGTTTTCTTTCAATTATCAAGTTACAACTTGAAAAACAATATTTACTCCAGTTATTTATTTTAAGTTACATTCTTACTTCCCCAGATGCAATGAATTAACATTTGTTTTTTATCTTCTGCTTTATATCCACATAGTTTCCAGTTAATACATATACAAAATGTGTCATTGCCAACAATCAAAGATTCTAGGTGTTTAACAAGTTTACAATTATCTTGTAGGAATTATGCCAAATCATGACAAGGAACAAGCCAATTCACAAATAAGTGTTTTATATGCACAAAATAGAGATAAAAACAACAAGAAACAATGTCTTCTTTACAGGGATGCACATATGCATGTGGATATGTCTTCTTCAAATTCTCTTGTAGAACCTTTCGACTCAGCTTCACTTCCATCTCCTATACCAAATCCATTG
Source organism: Pseudotsuga menziesii (assembly GCA_001517045.1). Classification (NCBI taxonomy): domain Eukaryota; kingdom Viridiplantae; phylum Streptophyta; class Pinopsida; order Pinales; family Pinaceae; genus Pseudotsuga; species Pseudotsuga menziesii. Next base: position 38,748 of record LPNX011071523.1, read on the forward strand.
AACAACCACCTCAACGATGCACATTGATGATTTTGTAAAAAAATGGACCAACTAGGTGATATGCATGTCTACTCGATTTGCAAAGAATGTTACCCTGGTATTGTAACAAAAAATTTCCATGAAGCATACACTTGTTCACGTTGTATTCTAGAACAAAAAGGGCATCACTTTTGATTGGAAAACAATATGGATCCGGGAAACCAACCAACTTTCCTTGCAGTACTTACACAGGTTGAAGAGATGCTCATTAGTCATGCTAATCCCATATTGGAAGTGACACATTCTCATGGTGGTCAATATGAATACTCTGGTCATACTATTTTCTTCCCCCAAGACATTTCCAACATTACCACATACCTACCGCATTAAGTATCAAAATTTGACATCCTCGTTGTTCAAAAATGCAATTCTACAAACAAATCATATGAACTTTTTGTTAGTCGAACACATGTTCTTTCTTCTCTTCAATTCAAAATGGAAAACTACCCATACTATAAGGATGTACAAATCAATCCAATTGCATTAGCTTCTTTGCCTCTTGTTTCAGCAGACATTTCACCTTTGATTCCGCATCTTAATAGCAATGCTACATTATCTCATCAGCAAAGCTTGTTTTATACAGATCAACCACCAAATTCATTTGAACCCTATGAATTGCAATCCTCGTCATTTATTTCAACACAAACTAATGCTAGAACTGAGGTTGAAGAAGTTAGACAGTTGTTACACATACCAAATATCCCACTACCACCTTCCATTGATTTCCCCCCTATAGAAATGTCCCCTATCAATGAGTACAACATAGAAGGCCTTCTTTCCATGGCTTTTCCAACTTTTTTTCCCACAGGTACAACAATGTTATTACAATCACACATTCATCAAACTGATATGCACAAATATGCAATTCACCTTATTCGTTATCATGACAACAGATTTTCCCAACATCCTCGCTTCCAATACTACAAATACAATCTAATTATGCATCATCAAAGTAATAGCACTGCCTCTCTTTTTGTCAAAAAAATATATTGAAGATACACTACCTCCCACAGTACATGAGCTTGTCAACCAATTGCAAGACATGCTAAATGATAAATTTGGTGAGAGGGTCGCAAGATTTAGATCTTCATTACATGGAACACGATCATATTGGAACAAAATCAGAGCTGAACTGACAAATATGATCAATCAACAAGGTACACCAACATTCTTCTTCACCCTTAGTGCAGCTGACACAAAATGGCCAGATTTGCATGCTCTAATGCCTGGTAAACGTCCTAATGATTCAACTCAAGCTTATCAATGGAAGGTTCACAACATCATATCAAATCCACATATTACATCACAATACATGCACAATAGATTCAAAACATTTCTTGAAGAGGTGCTTCAAAAAGGTTTTCATATAACCGATTATTGGTGCAGGTATTATACCATCTATTCCTTCCTATTTTTCTCTATGTATTTTTTACTTTATACAATTTATTTCTAATATATGTTTTTTCCTCCCATATAGATATGAATGAAAACATAGAGGATCCACACACATTCATGGTTTTATTTCGTTGGAAAATGCACCAAATATGGACACGTTAGATTGGGAAGATGAATTTGTAGTTGAAGCTGTGAAAAAAAAATTTGACACACATGTGACAGCTTGGAATCCTCGTAATTCCTAGTTGTCCACATCTGAATCACACCATTCTACTACAAATGATCCATGGAGTCTTGCATCACCATCGATATTCCCATCAAACTACTCAGCTAAGTATGAAGAACTTGTCAATTGTGTTTAAAGATGTTCAGAGTCAACTTCGCTTCGCAAAAAAGGAACATATGTTCAATGTCGCTATGGTTTTCCATATGAGTTGCAAGCTACTTCTTCGTTATTCATTGGTCCAAATGGACAGAAAACCTACAATCCTGCAAGAAATGATCCTCTTCTAAATATTCACAACCCTACCATGATTTCAATATGGAGGGCTAATGTTGATTTCCAACCTGTTCTTTGTAAACATGTTGTTCTCAAATACATTTCAAAGTATGCATCAAAAGTAGAGCCAAAATCAGAAACCTACAATGCCATTCTCTCTCACCTTGCACATGCTACACCAAGTGACAGCCCCATTCTTCATCCAATCAAACAATTTCTTGCACAAACAGTTGCAGAAAGAGACATTAGTGCACAAGACACATGTCACATTCTGCAAAAACTTCATCTTATGCTTTGTAGTCGTCACTTATTTTCCCTAAACATGATCCAAACTGTCTTCCACCATGTTTCTAATGATACTAATAACACCCCTGCAATGCCCCCCTTCATTTTTGCTTATATGCAAATACCCATTGCTCTTAAACATCTAAGTCTGCTTGAAGCTGCTCATTGTTGGTCTTTCTCGCCTAATAGGAAAAAAAATCCATGGAAACAAAACTTGCATGACAAGATTGTTAGAGTCTATCCACATTTCACTTCCATTTCTCCCTTTAATTCTTCATCTTTTGAACCATTTTGTTGGAGTGAGCTTCTTCTATACAAACATTTTTGATCTATCCATCACGATATTGGAACCACAACTTCCAAAATTATTTCTCATTGGCGTCAGATTAAAGGCACATATGTTGTGTGGCATATTGAACATGCAAAAGAAGATCCCTCTACACCTCTATCTGATGGTTCAAACTTTGATGTTATTACGTTTCTATTGTCCCATACCATGGATGAATGGGAACTTCTCTCTCAAATGAGACCAGGAAATAACATCCAAGTTAATGACCCTGAAATGCTTGGCCATCGTGAATTTGACAAAAATCCAATTGGTCACATAACAATATATGCACCCATTTCCATGAGACAACAACATCATTCATTGAGGACAATCATTTGTCCATTGAACTACATGAAGATATCCCATCCTTCTCCAATTCTCCTAATTCCTTGTCTCCCACACAATGCATAGCCTTTGATCTTGTCATGTCCCATTTCAGAAAAACTACATATGTTGAACTGCTAAAACTAGTGATTCAAGGTACTGCAGGAACCGGAAAATCTTACCTCATATCTTGCCTCAAATTTGCACTTCAAACTGCATCAGAACAAAATTCCTGCCCACTTCTTCTCCTTGCTCCAATGGGTGTTGTTGCTTTTAACATACATGCATTTACAATACATTCTGCTCTTCGAATACCCATTGGTGAAATGCACCCTCTTGAAGGCCAATCCCTTTCAAAACTTCAAGAAGAACTTCGCCATATTCACTATATGCTCATAGATGAAATGAGCTTTATTGGTCCAAAAATGTTGACTCAAATTGATGCACGCTTACGTTAGGCTTTCCCCTTGCAATGTACAATCCCATTTGGTGCTTATTCCATGATTCTTCTTGGTGAATTTGGACAATTAACTCCTATAAAAGACATCCCCATGTATGCAAGCTCATCTGTTGGAACTGTTCTTTGGCATACATTTGATACTTTTATCATGCTTGAAACAATTTTTCGACAACAAGGAAATAGTGCTTCTCAAACTGCCTTTCAGAAACTCTTGCTAAACCTTCGAAATGCAACACCAACTATTGAAGATTGGGCACTCCTAATGACAAGGTATATATGCGTGCTCCTACAGGAAAGGTAGATAAAGTATGAATGGATGAAAGGAGCAATGTTAAATACAAACAACTAGAAATAGTTGAGGATTGTGAAACTGTAGAGACCGGGATAAAACCTTTCTTACCATCACCATTCAACAAATCTGTGAATGATTACAAATATTGATCCACCTCTTTAGTGACAGGTGCAGAGGCTATCACCTCTTCTTCTAAGTCTCAATCAACCAAATTGAGAATAGGAGTTGTAGAGGAAGAAGCTTTCACCTACAATCTTTTGAATGGTTTTTGTTCAACTATTTCTTGATTATCACTTGGTTGACTGACTTCAACAATCACCAGGATATCAGTAATAGTCATAGTAGTTGTAACTGCCTAAGTATTCAACACATAGTTCATCATTTCCAGCTTTTGTTTTGACTATGTTGACGTAAGTATTAAGGCTTTGACCTGCTGGCTAAATGGTACCTCTGGAAGGCCTTCCATTAGACCTTTTCCCTTGTCTCTATCTGGAAAATTTGCCACTAACGAATTTTTCATTGCTTCAGCTTCCTTTTCTTCTCTATCCTTTCTTATTTTCTCCAAGAGGCCAACCTGCAGTGCCCTACAACACTCAATCCTGTCTTTCAGTTCCTTTTGATGCTGCAAGATGTGGGATTCCTCATGCTTGATTTTGGCTCTCCCCAACACTTCAGAAAATGTACTAACACCCTGGTAAATGGAATCATCGGGAATTTCCTCATGCACATGATTAATTTTGATATGGTACTACTTAAAGTGGGAATCAAGGCATCCCTTGGGATCGTGTTTTATCTTGCTAGGAAAACCAAGCTTCAAGGATTGTATCTGTTCACCCAATACTGCAGCACAGGTTGAAGTTGGGATAACCAACGATCCAAGGTTCAAAGGGAATTTGGGCCAAGCTTTTTTCTTAGGGCCAATCAACTTCCTGTAAACCCCATCATTGATAGTTTGGAAAGAAACTTCTTCTAGAACCAACCTGTCAGGGACAATTATGGGTAGCATATGAATAGTGTTTCTACCCCAAATTCTAATGTACAAAAAATACTCACCAACATACCAGTCACCCATTGTACCAATCAAAGTTGTGGATTTAAGTGAAAATGTAGGAGCTTCCTGCTTGAATATTGAAAAATAGATGGTGCCAAGGAAGTGTTGACATATATCATAGAACTTGGGTTGATAGTTAGTATCCCACAGTTCTGAATAATAAATGGGCACTAGGGGGAGCAAAAAACTCCACTTCCAGCACAAATTGGGATATTTGAACTCAGCGGACAATATATCATAAATGAAGGCTAAAAAGAAGAAATTGGGTTTCTTTCTAGAAATGGCCTTCTCGTAGTCTTGGATAGAAATTTTGAGTTCTAGCAACAACATGGATTCCCACGAGAAAGAATCGTCGGTTGCTAAAACATGATGGGCTACTCGAGCCCATTCACACTTGAACACGGAACAATTAGGAAGGCCATACAGTATGCATAACATAGTTGCCAATAAGGAATATGGTTATTTGAACCAAGTAATAAGGTAAAGCTTGTCATACCTCTTCGAGAATTTACTAGGTTGGTGCATCCACGATTTTAACATTTCTTCAAAATTGAACCTACTTTTGGAGGCTTTTGCAAACTTTGCATTAAGGGGTTGTCTTACCGGTTTAAGGGCATAAGCTTTCGTAAATACCTCAGGATGGAAATTGGCTATCTCTAACGCTCTACTATCATTCAAAGAACATTCTTTCGAGTGCTCATGTTCTACTATCCATTTGACCGCGTCATTTTAGGGGAGGATAGCAGGTCTAGCAGCAACAGAATGAAGTCTAGAATCGTTGATTCTTTCGTAAGCCAACTAGTTGTCTTGAATATCAGAAAAATTTTCATTGTCAAAAATTGCATAGACCCTAGACCATTCAGTTTGGTAGGTTTCAGTGATTCTGCCACTAGTAGCTAAGAAAATTCCAAAGTTCAGATCCGTGGTTAACATACCCTTTTCCATGTTTTTGCAACGAGTAGATCTTGCCATTGTTGCAAATTGGAAAAAATCTATTTAAAAGAAAAGAAAACGAGAAGAAAAAATTAAAACTAATTCAGGATTGACTACAGTAATAAATTGAATGAAAAAATGACCAACATACTAACCTATAGACTGTGATGAAGTTGCCTAGTAAAATTCACGGAGCGCAGTAATTCACGCAACTGAGTAATTCACAACAGTAAAAAATTGGTAAAGAAGTTGTAAAAGACTAGCCTATATATATATATATATATATATATATATATATTTATTACACGGGTCAAATTAGGAAAGCAGGATCAAAACAAATGGAAGGTCGAAGTTAAACATGGAGGGATGCAGTTTCATAATGAGATATTCCAAATATTATTTCATTATGCATCCTGAATCGTGCAACCCGCATCCCAAAATTTGCGGTTGTGGGATTCAGGAGAATTTTTGTAAATATTATATGTCATCACGTTAATCTTTCTCAAAACCTGCATCCCACAATTTATCGGTTCCGGTTGCGGAAATCAAGATGCGGAATTTACGATGCGGTATATGGGAAGACAAAATAAATGAAGTTGTATTCAATCTTTCCTGAAACATGCATCCCACAACCCACATCCCAATATTTTCGGTTGCAAGATGTGAGATAATTTTCATAAGTATTGTGTGTCATCCCTCTAATCTTTCCCAAAACCCGCATCCTACAATTTTTGGGTTGCGGGTTGCACGAGCTTGAAATTTATTATTATTTGCAAATATTCGGCATACTCATTGTATGCGTTAATTTTAAGTTGCAGTCAATTAATTTTTGTTATTTCTTATAAAATTTATAATCGAAAATCGAAACCCCAAAACACAACAGTTATAAATGTCTTTACCTTAAATTTCAAAACTCACTACTAATATGCAGTCTCCCAAGGTAAGTCACAAAAGTTTCCTTGCGAAAAGACAGAATATTTTTACCCTCTCAGCATTTTGAATATCTTCATACACACACACACACACACACACATGACCCTTTCTCTCATATATATATACACACATGCACAATTTAATATATATATATATATATATATATATATATATATACATATATATATATATATATTCAAAGATGATGGTAACTTAAGTTAGTGCAAGTGGTAGTGAATCAGATGTGAAGATTTCTCCAAATTTAGGGAAGTCATAGTTGAATTATATTAATCCCTTGAGGTCAGCCTTTGTAGTAAAGGTTGATAATTTAAACTAATTTATTATAATTAGCATGAGTTTTTTTAATGAAGAAAATAATTAACAAATCGATTTTAATCTTATAAACATGACAATCTTTCACTTTCTTAATTTAAAAGAAAATTTTCACTTTTCTTATTTCTAAATAGATCAAATTAATTATAGTTGTAATTATTAATTATGAAAAATAATTGAAACCTTTCTACTCGTTATCTCAATCCCTATAAATATAAGTATACATCATTTAGTAGAAATAGAGCTTGTTTAAAAGGCACTAGAGATACCCTTTTCTTATATGGGATACAAATCTTGATATTAAAGAATTTAAGAGAAACTTATAGACTATATCCAATCAATATTAGTTGTGGTAAAGACTATGATTATCTTCTTAAAACTTGTAAAGATCAAGAACATCACTTCAGGAACACGCTAGGAAGTACTGCAGGACAACATGCGATGAAAACTTAGTGAATCTGCCAACACCCAACACATGTTCAACAGACAACACTTTTCCATCTTATCTATCAAAATAGTGGAAACCACATAGTTGAAAAACTTAACTATAACTCATTGTCAAGTACTAGTGAAAAAAACCCACTATGTAAAAGAAACATAAATTAAAATCCTTCGAGGTAAAAACATAATTTAAATACCTAACTATAACTATAACATGTTCTCAACTAATACTAAAAAAAATGGAAATAAAATTTAAAGCCCTTTGTGTTATTTAGCAGTGGGTTGCATGACTATTTTTTAATTCCTTATGGAAGCAAATGATTAAATATCATTATCGTTACATAAGGAAAGGATTTTCTATCACTTTAGCAACTATTGTTATTAGAGTAGTTCTAGAACTATTACACATTGGTAAGTTTTAAATTTTTAAAACCCCTACTTGTAACATATTTCATGAACAAATACCTACCTAATAGATTAACCATAAACCATAAATTAAGCACAACTATTGAAAAAACAAACCGTAACCAACTGACATTATGATACGACTATGGTTGAAAACCCCGAAACACTCAAAATCTTGTGAAATGTGATAATTATAATGAATTTTCATCTCTGTTAGCATAAAATTATAGAAAGGTATAGTGTTGGATGCAGTAAGCATGTTGGGCTCGACCACTCATCTGTCTATTGAATCAGCCACGTGTGCTGCCTTGGCAGTGTGCAAATGAGAGTGAAAGATCCATAAATGAAACAAATAAAACTTTAAATAATTACCATTATTCTCTTAAGTACTTAAAAAAGCTCACTAATTAAACAAAGAGACCTTGAAATAATTTATTAACGAATTAATTGAGACTCACTAAGGTTTGGTTCAGAGAATTGCTTTAAAAAATGCTTTCATAGCTTGGGTTGTTATTTAAATCAGCTACATAAAGTAAATTATGATTTTCTTTACCATTGCCCATTATTGACTACACAATATTAGTCTAAGTCTCTTGTTGAGAGTCCAAATGATCCTAAAATGTAATTGAATTATTAACAATATAAGAGGACCCCATGTTTAACCATAAACTATTAAGATTTCTCTTATAAGAAAGCGTTGTTTTGGAATAGATTAACCATAAATTAAGCACAACCCTTGAAATAAACAATGCTTAACCAACTAATATTATGATATGACTATGGTTTGAAACCCCGAAACGCTCAAACTCTTGTGAAATGTATTAATTATAATGAATTTACATCTCTGTTAGCATAAAATTATAGAAAGGTATAGCGTTGGATGCAGTAAGCATGTGTCCTTCCCTGGTTGTGTGTTTCATGCTCAAAGGTTCCTTTCTGCATGGTTTTCAGACTGGCAAAGGACTTTATGTGCTTTCTGTGCTCAGCCTTGTCCACAATTCCCCTATGTCCCAGTAACATTGTTGTATGAGGGGACTTGGAGAGGGGCATTCTTGTTCTCCTCACCTCCCATGGAATAGGATCTCCTACAGGAAATACAGTGGAGTGTGTACTCAACCTCATCGCCACCTCAGAGAAAATTAGCAAGTGGAAATTACAAACGAGGGGATGAAGACTTTGGACATCCGCCACCCCAGTACGAGCATTCGCTCCGACTGGATATCGTTGAACATGGCCCCCATGCACTGGGACTTTGGAAGCTGTGACCTCTTCGAGGATTTCTGGGGAGACACTCCAGGGACAGGAAAACCCTCGTATTGTGTAGCTGGATGTATGACTATTCGGAGATATTCATAGTGCATCACATCTAGGCCTTGATGGTTGGCGATTTCCTGGTGCAAAAAACCAGGATGATAAAGGAACGTAATTTCATATTTGCCAACCATCAGTACCCTCTGAAAAATGAGCTTCTCAAACCATACAACCATTGTTGTCTGCAAGAAAACTCAAAACCTCACGTAATTGAGCACTTTTGGCCTTTCTCTCAATGTTCATTCATCCCCACTTTTCAGCAGCTCCGGAGGGTGGTGCTATATAGGGTGAGCCAGACAGACCCGAAAATAACTTACCAGCATAGCTGTACACTTGACAACTGGTCATCATAAAAATAGTACAAGTGACAAGTGGGTGAGGATCTTCATTCCTTGTGGAAAATCTAGTCAATTCATCTCCTCTGATATTCAAGTATCGTATTGGCCATGGATAATACCTTAGGTGTTCTCCCGCGTTGTTGCCCAGGTGGGTCAAGGCATTTGGACTTGACCTTCCTTTTCCCTTTTTCCTATGCTAGAGGTGGGATAAGAGCGGATTCGGCTGGCCACGTTTCTTTGCTTCATGTAGAGGCGATATTTGTTGTTTCAAATATCTAAATTTCATAATGGATCCTTGGATTTGGGATAGCAGATGATGCTGGGGACATGGTCTTGACCTATAGGGTGTTGCGAATGGCATCTTGGGACTCAATTACAGGTCAAGAAAATAGATCGTATGTGTGAATGTCCATTCTGTACCAGGTTCATCGGGAGATTTTGTCCACGGTAGCATTTTGCATGCAGTCAGGCTATCAGTCGATATCAAAACTCATAATAACTAATCCTCTAGCTCCACGTAGATTTTATTTATAATCCCTTACGACCTTTAAGCATTAAGCTTATCCAGTTATATTCACCATGGATTAGCTTCTTATCAATATCTGAGTCTTTTATGCATGTGATTTCAATATCATGACTCAATTCTAACACCTGCACAACTTAATTCAGCAGAATCAACAGAGGCCCTTGATCTGCAACCTACCTTCATCTAGACCGCCCAATCGTGGGTACGTTTGATATTTCTCCAAGCTGGTCCCATTCAATCCATCGCATAAGTCTCATCTGCAAAATACTTTTGATCTGTTGATCAAAGATCAAATGACATATATACCATCGATCGTCATCCCGCTAATCTTTCCTGAAACCCGCATCCCGCAATTTCCGGGTTGGGAATTGTAGGAGCTTGAAATTTATTATTATTTGCAAATATTCTGCATAATCATTGCATGCGTTAATTTTAAGTTGCTGCTAATCTTTCCTGAAACCTGCATCCTGCATTTTTCGAGTTGCGGATTATAGGAGCTTGAAATTTATTATTATTTGCAAATATTCAGCATAATCATTGCACGTGTTAATTTTAGGTTGCTGTCAGTTAATTTTTATTATTTCTTGCAAAATTTATAATCAAAAATCAAAACCCCAAAACACAACAGTTATAAATGTCTTAACCTAAAATTTCAAAACTCAGTATTAATACGCAGTCTCCCAAGGTAAGTCACAAATTTTGACTTGTGAAAAGACAGAATATTTTTACCCTTTTGGCGTTTTTTTGCACCTCTTGGTGCAAATGATAGTCATATATATAATTTCATGTTCCTAGTGATCTAGTTTATATAGTTTCATATTCTTATATTCATATAATTTCATATTGCATAATATATTCAATTTCATGGTATTTTAGTTCATAATATATA
>LPNX011071523.1:49995-117887 GCA_001517045.1 Pseudotsuga menziesii
CCAATGGAATTAGAGAATGGTTGATGAATATATATAATTATATAGTGCATAATATTATAGCATAATATCTAGTTCTAAATGAATATGCATATATAGCCTTATCATTGCACTTATTTTCTTCATTTTTTCTATATCCTTATCTCTCCTTTCATCGATTTTAATATGATTTTAATTTCATATTCATATATGAGCATTTTCATAGTGTTCAAATTACAATTTTACATTACATTATGATAATGATGATAATTACATCACAATTACAATTACAATTACAATTACATTATAATCATGTACAGATCACTAGGAATCACGTGGCTTTAAGCATTGATGACAATGATGATCTCGAAGAAAATCAACAATTACAATTACAATCACATTAACGTGCAAAAGCACCATCCTTACGTCAATGGGACAGTAAGGTAGAGTAAATACAAATACAATTTTACATTACATTATGATAATGATGATAATTACATGTTACAATTACAATTACATTAAACAATTACAATTACAATTACATTACATTGCAATCATGTACAAATGACTAGGAATCATATGGCTTTAAGCATTGATGACAATGATGATCTCAAAGAAAATCAACAATTACAATTACAATCATTCTACAATAACATTACAATTTACTTCAGGTAAGGTAGAGTAACATATTTTACTTAATAACCTAATTTACTTAATAACATCTAGTTTGGGAAATAAGTCTCATTCGCAACAACTATGGGAAGTACTTTGCCTTTGCCCTAAAACTCATTATGAGGAGTACCATAGGAACCCCGAAGTAGCTGGCCATTGAGAGGACCTGCCAAGTGAAAATGGCAACAACCCCTATCTGATTGACTAGATTCCCACCCATGAGGAAAACCAAAGAGCTGTCGTTTGTGGCCATGCGGTTAGCAGTTTTACCTGCACCGTGAAGTGAGGGGTACTGCCCCAATACTCAAGCCTAAGACAGCCTTAGTGACCGAGTGACTACCTTTGAACCATTAGGAAGTCGATTTAAACCGGGGTCCATATTCATCTCCAGTTACTACAAGAACCATCATTGCTCCATATTCAAGCATATATAATTTATTTTTTATTTTTTTAACTAACAATGACAATATGATAAGTAAAATAAAATGTTATTCTTGAGCTTGCATTTATTTGTACTTATTCCAAGAGCTTGTATTTATTTTTGAGTTTGTATTTATTTATTGCTAGATCCTGGCCAGTCATCACAGGATCGTGCACCCTTTGATTTCTCAAGAGTAATTGGGAGCTTCAATGATGTTGGAATGGCTGCTAATTGTTTAAGAGGGTTAGATGATTCCACTCAAGAAGAGTTCAGGAACTTGACTCCTGATCGGACAATCAAAGAGCATTTTAGTAACATAATCAAGTTTTACTTTGAACAACAATCAATGATTACACAAGCTCAAATCCTAGATGGATTGATAAAACACAAAAATTGAAATGTGCCACAAACTTTTTGGGTTTTAAGGATGTTAAAAATAAAAATGCATATGAGAATGTAACAACTGCACTATCTACATTTGGAAAGTCAAGAAAAACTAATATCAACGCTGCACGTATCAAAATTACAATTGCTATTGTGGCACAAAGCACCTCAAGAAATCGAATGGTCGCAACAATGTCAAAGCTACTCCACATTTCAAGAAAAACACTGCAGAAATACACTAAATTTAGGGTAAAGATAGATGAAAATGATGAAGCTGCTTGTTGAGATCTTATATGCAGAGAAGCATATAAAGACATGACGGAAGAGGGCATCAGAGAGAAGGTGATAGAGTATTGGGACACCTATTCTCATGCTATACCAGATCAAAAACATGTCCTGCGACAACATTCTAGCAGAGGCATTTATAAGGAGCATTGAAAGCATGTTATGGAGATGACAGGAGTTTCTTTGTTCGAGGAATTCAAAGAATCAAATCTCGGTGTCTAGATCTCATTTACCATGTTCAGTAAGTTGAAACCGTGGTATATTAGGCCGAATAAGATTTGGGACACTTGTTTTTGTTGATACCATGTTGAATTCTAGTTATACTATGACACATTTGTGGATTTTTGCAGAAGACATTGGGATGGTGAACCAGCTCCTCACACAGTGCAGGATTTTATTTCTATGATACTATGTAATACGAATCCTGAAAATGTGTTTTTGATTAAAAGGTGTGTAGGTGGGAGAATATGCCATCAATGTGGTGATTTGGCATTGTTCCATAGAAACTTTCCTATTGATCCAACACACCCTAGATTGTCAGATATCACAGTTAAGTGGAAGATATATGAGTATGTCTCCATGAATCCATCATCTTCTTCACAAGTTCCATCTAAGAGGATCGACTTGCTCGAGGATGATATTCCTATTTCAGACTTCATGGACAAGTTTCAAATTCATATTTACAAATACATTAAACATTCCCACAGGTCTAGGTGGCAAGATTTAGAATTTAAGCATTCTGGTGAGGTTTTTGAGTCAGGCACAATCCTATCTGTGGTAGAATTTGTTGAGAATTACACATTTTCTCCTTAGAGAGAGATACAAAGTGAGTATTATCACTCCAACTAGGTGTCCATCTTCGTACATGTATTTTATATACATGCTCAAGGGAGCATTGATGGTAGGATAGCACTCCTCAGTCACGTGATGTGATCAAGGAATACCATTTTTGTCAGTGATGATCGTGAGCATGACACATTGTTTTTTCAACACTGCTTTGGGTTGATTTATGATTCGATCAAAAATATTGGTGTGTCATTTATAGAACACTGGATTTGGTCAAATGGGTGTGCAGGGCAGTTCAAAGTGGCACGCTCTTTTTTTTGTTGAGTCGTCTTCACAAAGAGACAGGTATTCGACACACCTGGAGCTTTTTCGAAATAGGGCATGGAAAGGGTGAACATGATGGTGCAGGTGCATGCATGAAATGAGCACTTTTGAGGTACCAAATGAGTCATAGTGCATCTCGACTCAAGTGCTCAGTAGAAGCAGTTGATTGGTGCACACAAAATTTGTGTCACCAAGTTCATGAACAAGCAAGGCCGGTGCGCAGGTAGGAACAACAACTTAATTGCAATTTAATAAATGTGTTTGTATTATATATATATGATGTTTTTTATTCGATGCAGATTTTTTGGGGATGTTTCCCTTGGCGATGTGAATAGATCCATGCCATGGTGTTGCGAGACCATACCTGGTACGAGAGAAATACATTCAGTTCATAGTAAAGACATGGGCGACATATTTTCCATTGAAATGAGGAAGTATGTGTGTTTCTGTGAGTTCTTCATTGACGCGAATGGACTGGGGGTTGATCATTGCATGAACAATGCATACGTCAAACAATGGAAATATGTCCCTCTTAATCCAAAGGTGCCACATCCAATTTCGACATGGCAAGAGATGCACACTGACGAGGCAGTGGTTTCACTAGATCATGATCGGGTTTATGATTTAGTTAAGCAAGGTACATGATAGTTGATTGAATGTTTAAACCTCTAGTCTTGTACACATGCATATATATTTAATATTTGTTTAATATTTGAAAATATTGATGCAGGTGATGTATTTGTTGTAAATACACCACCAGGAAATGACGAGCATGTGGCATACTTTTTGATGCGGTGTACACAAATCAAAAGCAGGTTGATGCGACCCTATGTCGATGGAGAGTTCACGTACCAAGTTGGTGACCTAGTTGTGATGGGCCACATTTTTGAAAAAGTGAGAAGACAAGGTGACTATATTATTTACTAATGTTTCATGCCTGAATATATATCTTGTCAGTACAGTCATTTGGTGGTGGCAGCTCAGATACATCTCATTGAAATCAAGGTGAAGAAGGGTGAACCAAAGAGATGGAAGATGCCAGTAGCTATCAACCATGATCGTATTATGGAGATGCACATTCCTATAACCCATTGGCCGGATGAATGAAAGTTATACATGCCACTTTTGATACATTGACATAGTTGACATGCTTTTGAAATACAGCAAATCAAAATTTCTTCTGAAATATGAAATCAAATTTTACATTGTAGTTATAATTTGCACCTAGTAGATCTTACATTCTAAAGTTGTAAATTTTGTAACATTATAATTGTAATTTATGTTAAAAATTGTAAGTTGTGTTCGATTGACAATTTTGCAAACATGTAAACTTGTAAACTTTGTAAACATTGTAAATTTTGTAAAATTGTAATTTATTAAATTGCAAAATTGTACAATTTCATACTATTGTTTCACATTAATGATCTTGTTAAATAACATTTAGATTACATAAAACATAAAAAGATTTTAACTATAACTGCAAATAATTAAAACATTTAACAGACCATCATGTTCAAAAAAAATTTCATATATATATATATATATATATATATATATATAATCATCAAGTACAAAATAATAAAGTCCAAAATAATAACGTTCACAAATAATAACGTCCACAAATAACAGTCTACAAATCACTCCTACGCCATTGATCGAGAGATCGACCATCATGGAAACTACCGCCAGCTGCACTACACCCCTGGTCTTGGTCATGCACATCAAACAGAAAATTGCCCAAATCTGAGAACTGCAGAAGTTAAAACCGTGAACTCTCCAAGTCAGTTACATACCACATATTTAAATTACATGTAGAATGTAACAAAAAATTAAACATATATATGAAACACAAATCTATGAACTCACCTCGCTCGAGTTGAGTGTTAGGTTTGGGAGGCTCGGTATCTATCGAGATGAACCTTCATCAAGAGTTGGCTGATGAGTGGCATCCCACTCATCCATAAACATCACGGGGCTTCAACGCCCTCATCTGCAGCTGCCTGTGTCTACATCTATTTTCATGACATGAAAATAGTTATATTAATGAATTACAATTTGAGCTTGAGAATTACAATTTGAACATGTAAATTATAATCTAAACATAAATATGCAAACAATTCGAACATAAATAACTAGTACCTCGTCGATTGGCGTGTCATGAGTAGGACTTGAGCGGGGCTATGTAGAATCATGTGCAATGCCCTTGCCTCTATCCTGTACAATATGAACAAAATAAATGATGAATGTTAAAAAAACCAAAATATTAAGTTTTCAACAATTGACTCATTTAAAAATTCAAATTTATGATGACAATTAACACATACCTCATCGACGTGGGCGGACGGAACTGCAGCGAGACCTTGAATAGATACATCACTTCCAAAGAGGACCTCCATGAAACTGGGATCCTGCATGGAGGTCTAACACAAAGCAAAGTATTAGTTAAAAAATGATTCATTTGAGGATACATTACAATCATGACAATCAAATGATGACAATAAAGATATACCTGTCCCATTGGTCGAGGCTTTCATGTATGATGCAATCCAAAATATGCATTGCAGGCCATGATAGCATACTACAGCACTATGTCATGATCAAGAATGTTGAGAACATCATCAACCACCCACTATAACTCAGTCTATGCAGGTGCAGTGGGTGCTATGCGTCTCTCTGCCTGCATAGCCATCATGGTACTATGCATTTCCATGCATGTCGCCTCTGCCAATGCAATACACTCCTCAATCACTAGCTGAGATGACTTAGCTACATCATCTATCCTAAGCATGGTCCTAGAAGGGCGACCTACCAAAGGCTTTGGCTTTGGCTGAGCTCTAGGGTTTCTCCTAGCCCCAAGATGTGCATGACTGCGTCCCCCACCAACACGATAGAAAGTCAAGGGTGTGCTGGTGTAATCTAGGTGCATATGGAGGACAAACTCTGCATTTATTTGTTTTGCAAAGTATAGTGGGACCTGTTCATGGTGGGGAAACATGCCCTATGCTCCAATGAACCTGTCATATACATATGGCGCTACAACCTCTAGCTTAAACTCCTTGATTCTAAGTGGTTGACCAAAGACAT
Source organism: Pseudotsuga menziesii (assembly GCA_001517045.1). NCBI lineage: Eukaryota > Viridiplantae > Streptophyta > Pinopsida > Pinales > Pinaceae > Pseudotsuga > Pseudotsuga menziesii. The sequence goes on from LPNX011071523.1 coordinate 55,928, forward strand.
GGTCAGGAAGGATATCAAATAATGTTCCCTTCACATCATAGCTAACTATTGCATCTCTCACTGCGGCCCAGTTATCAAGACCCATCACTGCGACCCTTCTTCTCTGACATGCAAAGGCCCAAAGAGAATTCAATGGTCCGATGGACCTATATACCTTCAGTAGATTTTCTACTGCCTCTAACATCATCCACATTGAACATGATGTGGGAGAGTGGTCTGGAATGGAGCAGACGTTAACCCGCAAACACTCACACTGATTGGTAATGTCCTACAGTGTGATACGTGTGATCTCATCCTCCCATGGTGCTTACTTGGGAGGGTCGAAGCCATGTTGTGCAGTACCTGAAAATTAAATGAAAAAAAAATGTCAGTCAAAATACATACATTAACTGTAGGTGAATTTGAAATCAATATAAATTAAAGGTACTGAACTAAAAGAAATATATATATGCATTTAATGTACCTCTCTCATGGGTAACCTTCCCACTGACACCAACAGTATCCTCATCGCCGCTCGCATGCACAGAGTGGATGCACAGAGTGGCTATCACTTATCTCCCCAGTAGGAGCGCATGTCGACGTAGAACGCCTAGGAAAACCTGTGAAAATAGAGACATACAAGTTGATGATTAAATATACACATGTGAAACAATTTAATTTGATGTAACTAACAACAAAGAGTACATCATGCGCAATTGTATACTTACAAGTCCTCTACTGACCTCCAGGGTGAGGAATGGTCGCAGATCCACTAGTGCGCTGCCTTCGACGAACCGAGGAACCCCGCTGTAGAGATGCATATGCATGAAATAAGGCATAATAAATGCATTCAACATACAATATAAGATAAATGATAAATATTTCAATAGTAAATATGTATATTTGAGATGATTAATATATCATCACATGGTGCACATTAATAATGGGGAAATGATCATGAGTGTGAGCACAATCAATAAGAAAACAGCACATGCAAAGGTTTTTTTCACAGATAGTTGAGCTTGATCATTCATGTCATGTGTGTGAATGCAAAAGTGTTCTTGGGACTCATGGTTTTCGCTTAGTTCGAAGCTCTAACTTTTCATCCCAATCTAGTAACAGTCTCTAACTTTTGAACACAAAACAATTTCATATACTTCAAAAGGTGAGGGAACATAACAACTCAATTTAAAAAATAGTATTAAAGAATAATGGAGAGATGCCCATTTCATTTGACTCATCTGCCATTGGTTGATGAAATTCATTTTCTTTGCTATCGATCAGGAATTACCAAGATCAAAGTTATTATTGATATATATTATTTATAGCTACGAGCATGATGATTAATGATGAAAAATAAAATATTATGTTCTTGGCATTGGTCCCATCACTTAGAGTTCTCGATGATCATAATTCCAAGGAAATTTCTAAATTAAAAACTTTGACTATGAGGGAACCATTTCCAACAAGAAATTTGACTAATAAAGGAACCATTACTTATAGGAATTGTGACCAATATTTTGATGAAGTAACTAGACTAGAAAGAACTCTAATTGGCATGAACTTTGCCTAATAGGAGCTCTAATTGGTAGGAACCTTGATTAATAGGAACTTTAATCGAGTGTTTCTTGTCGACCATAGTTAAGGAATCCAAGTTTCTATTGGTCATAGTATGGATTACTAAACAAATGATCAATAAATTTTTGAAACTATTAACATTAACATAATTGGAATTTTGACAATTACAAAAAATAATGCTAGTATATATAAAAATCAAAGTTCATGTTGGTCATCATTCTAGCGAAAATTCCTAACAAGGAAATCTAAATATGGACCTATTATTAATAGCTACTCTAGAAATATGATTAGTAGGGACTTTGATGTAGGGAAGGTTGATGCAAGAAAGTCCAAATTCAATGGAACCTTGGCCAGGATTCTATGAATTATATGATTGATAGGAAATATACTTAACAAAAAAAATCTAACCACTAGGAACTTTGAATGACAAGAAGCCGATTAGGGAACTATTACCGATATGAATGTTGTCTAGAGTTCATGTTGGACAGAGTTTTAAGGAAATTTCATAAATAGAATATTTGATGGACAAAAACATTGAAAGAACAAACTATAACCAAGGAATTGTGATATTAATAATTTTGAATAGGGAAATATGATCAATGGAAGCTATGAACTAGAGTTTCTATTGTGATATTTCAACACTGCCGGTTGATAGAAATATTTATACAAACTATAAATTTTAATTTTAAATTTAACAAATTTGAATTTTTTCAATCCTCCGTGTATTCCCGAAGGATTGAAAAAAATTGGGCAGCATTTCTGCTTGCCAGAGACACATTTAAAAATTAAATCGGCAGCATAAACACTACCGGTTGAAAAAATATATATAAAACAAAAAATTAAATTTTAAATAAATATCAAATTTCAATTACAATTTTATAAAAATCCAACAACATTTCTGCTTTCCGGCACACATTGCAAACATATTAAACAAAAAAAACTAACCTAAAAACATCTATATCAATGACTTTTTCCAATTTTAACCTAACATTTTAAAACTTAAAAAAAAAGTAAAATTTCATTTAAATTTCAAAACCAAGGTTCGAGTGTTACCTCTCTGCTCCGACATTGTGGTGGAAGGTAGGGGTGGGCGTGGCTTGCACAATAGCTCGGTGGACGACTCCGGGGACACAACAACTCATTCGAGGTCTCTCCTAGCTTGATCGAGGGTCTTCTGTTCAAAAAAAAGAGGTAGAATGGGCGCAATATTTTCAAATGGAAATTCAAACGAGGCAATCATCTTTGTAATTGAAAGTGATGGTTATAATGTTAGAAATGGGTGTTATAGTGTGAGTAGTAAGCAGTCAATGACATCAAAACCAAGTGACATCGATGGATGATTCAATCATGTCAAGATCGGAGTATTAACAAGGCACTAAGAATTGGGAACATATATCTAGCTAAAAGGGATCATGAGAAACATATACAATGGGTTATGCAATATTAATAATATCTCTATATAACACTCATTTTATTGCATAAAATATTTATGTATTACAAATAATTTGTTTTAGTTAATAGTGGCATTTGCTTGTGTTCTCTAGATATGAACATGTAGGTTGTTGATGAGTGATTTTAAGCATGGTTTTCTTTGGAAATAAGATTTGGGTTCTAAGCATGGTTGCACCTAGATATTATTGTTTTTTCTTAGAATTACAAATAATGAAATCTTGGTGTTAATGTTTATCCTTTACCAAATTCTTAAAGGGTTCTAACTCAATGGAAGAGCACCTTCTTTACAAGCAGGAGGTTGGTGGTTCAATTCCTCTATGCCCTAATGATATTGCAATATTGGTATTTTTAATAAAATATATTTTATTTTGATTTATTATGGATATATGGGGGGTTTCAAACTGTTTCTATATGTTGCTATGAGAGGGGTTCTAAACCACCTTCATATATCACTAGAAGGGAGGTTCAAAAATGACAATGTATGTTACAATCATGGGGGGTTCAAAACCCCCCCTATAGGTTTATATGAGGGGGGTTCATAACTACCCCCAATTTTTTCTAAGATGGAGTTTTAGGTGGGGAGGGGGATTGAACCACCCTCATAAGTGTCTACGAGGGGGTTTTAAACTACCCCCGTAGATACCTACAAGGGGGTTTATAACTTCCCCAAAAGGTTTGTAATAAGGAATTTTAGGGTGGGTTTTGAACCGCCCCCAAAAGTCACTTTTAGTGTTGGTTTTTATCTCTTTTAGAACTGTCCTTAAAAATCCAAACTTTAGCATCAATTCTATTAAGGGAATTTTTGTTAAGACCGCCTCCAAAGATTTGTAAGATGGAGTTTTAGGGGGTTTAAAACCTCCCTTGTAAGCACCTATGGTGGGGAGGTTTGTAATCACCCCTGTATGTACCTATGAGGGGGGTTTGTAACCACCCTCGTAGGTACCTACGAGGGGGTTTGTAACCTCCCACAAAGGTTTGTAATAATTATTTTTAGGGGGGTTTGTAACCGTCCCCAACGGTGTCTACGAGGGGGTTTTAGAACCGCTCTTAAAAGTCACTTTTGGGGGCGGTTTAGAACCGCCCAAAAAGTCACTTTTAAGGGATTTTTTGATATCTTCCAAAACCACCCCTAAAAGAAAAAAAATAGAATCATTGCTATTAGGGAAGGTTTTGTAAAGACTGTCTCCAAAGCCATAACCACCCCCAAAAGTGACTTTTGGAGGCAGAAGACAACCTCTCCTAAAATTCAAATTTGTTGTAGTGACTCTGTTGGGCTGGCACTTTGAGTTTTGTTGGTTAGGTTGAAGGTTGAACCTGGGCTAGTAAAAGTGATCCAACAATGCAAGAAGGGACACAACATTAGAAGTAAATCTGGACACAAAATGAGATGCAATACTAGGTCCAAAATTGAATGCAAATTTGGGTGCAACACTAGACAAAAAATCAAACACGTAATTGGATGTAAAATAAGGTGCAAAATTGGGTGCAAAAATCAACGTAAAAATAGGTGCAAAGCCATATGTGAAACTGGGCGCCAAACTGGGTCCAAACAAGGATTTAATAAAGGATGTAAATACTAGATGTGAAATTAGGCACATAGAAGGGAGTAAAAAAAGTTGTAAAAAATTGGGTACAAATTGGACATAAAAAATGAATCTGCAAAATTCGACTCTTTACGAAAATGTACAATAGCGGTAGGTTTAGCGCTCAATTGTTCACTACAATCGGAAAAAAATTACACTAAAATATGGTGCAAATTCTAGTTTTGTTTGTAGTGCATGTGTAAATGTCTCGTTCTCAATTATCATTTGTAATCATTGAGTATAAATGAAATGTGTAAGTACGAATCAACATGGAGAATTCTGTGGTAGAAAAATGGGCTTCCATGGATTGCTTCTCATGTATCTTATTTAACCCCTTTCTTAAGTCCTTAAGCTCTTATTCTAGGGAATAGTGGTAGCACTAACATACCATTGGGACTAGGAGACTAACAAAGGAATTAATGAAGTTGTTAACCCTGCTACCAACAAATAAGCTTGTACCTCAACCTAAAGAGAGACCAATACTAACCTAATAAAAATATGGGATTTATCTAATAAATTATTGTCTAATTGGAGTATCCTTTACCAAACCCTATGAATCTGAGATGGAAAAGCATACCGAAAAACATAGAAGGATTGAGGGATACATAGGCACTTGAGAGAGTATAAAGACCCAAATAGTCTTCCTAATTCTTTGATGTGTGGGAGTTATTATAGGTAAGCTAGTAGTGATGGTGAGAGTTAAATCTCCCCCATGTCAAGTACCTTCAAATTTGATGGGTAAGGTAGGGAGATCCGCCTCGATGCTTCTTTGTATGAAAAAAATTGCAAGTTTTGAAAAATCTAGAGTGGAGGCCCTTTGTTATGGTCAAAATTGGATTGTAGCATGATCTACCTCCTTTTCCTTGACAAATGCAACTCCTTCCTACAATGATAATCCTTTATTTTCCATGGATTGTACCTTTGAGTTGTTGATTCAAAGCACTTGATAAAAGGAACCCCGCCTGAATTTATGGGTGAAGTTTTTAGAACTTTGAATAATTCTAGATGTACAAATGGTGAGGATATGATTCCATTGCTCTTCGAAGAATTGATGACGAGTGAAGTTCAATCTCAATAACGATGATGCTCATATGTTCGAGATAACAAGATTAGCATTCTTTAAAGTATTGCTAATGACTTGGATTCATTATTAATGGTTTGGAATACCCCTCGGGCATAAGAGATGTCTTTGTTCCTCTACGAGTGATTGATGTAGGCACATTGCATCCTCCACCACTAACTCATGCCTCCCTCTAATGGCGTGGATCATCTTGGATTTTTGGGGCTTGGGATGTGGCATCAACCCATTTCCCATCCATAGACAATTCGATCCACACATCCTCATCTCCTTGACATGTGGTTATTGTCGTTAGGGAACAAAGGCAAATGACCCACATGACCTTACAATTTCAATTGGATTAATTCTTAGTTAGGCTATATCTCTTGTGGCTTGAATGCATTTATTTTGGTAGGAATAAGGAAGAAGGAGAATTGTCGTTCCAAAAAACAAAATGGGTAGAACTATAGGATAAGAAACGATAGTTAGTTAGTAGTTCATGAAGAGCTGAAAGGGGTAGTTTGAGCAAAGGAACAAGATTTTGCTTATTGAAGAAGAAGAAGCCACAATCACTGAAGAAAATGGCCCACGTGTAAAAAACCATAAGTAACCAATTCCTTGGCTTTAGAAATAGAATACCTAGTGTTTTTCATAGTGAATATAAATGTAGCCTACATTTTTCCTGGTGGGCATCCTATTAAAGAAAGGGATTGACCATATAGTTGTTTTTTGTTTTAATTTTTGTAGTAGCAAGAACCCTTGGAGGCTACATGCTTTGTAAATTCCATTACCTAGATAATCAACACTAAGAAACTATGTTGTGGTTTATTTCTTTGAATTGTTATGTGCATATTTTAATAGTTTAATGGATCTACGACTTTAGTTGTGCACACCTTGTAGGCAAGGGTGAGTTATTATCCAATTGTCCATACACTGTAGTGATAAGTGAGGGAACTGTGATTCCCCTCGCCTACCCACCCCAAAAATTATTATACTTAGTTAATCCCAAATATTAAGAGACCACCCCTTTATCTTTCATGATAGACATAGTCAATATATAGTGAAGCTAAATATTGTGTTTTTGAATCTCCTCTTAAAATTTGAATTAAGTATGGTCTTCAAACACTAATTTTTTCATTTTCTCTTCCAAAATCTATGGTTGGCTTAACTTTGTTTATTTTAGACCGAAATAAAAATTAAGATGGTTAATAATAGTCTATCTTTTATATTAAATTTATTAATAATAATTTATTTTTGGAAGGATTGTTTAGAAATATAAGATGATGATTCAAATTCAAATCCCACCCATCCATTTCGCATAATGACCCAATACGCATATAACCCGGTGATTTAGAAAGTTGGGTGGGTTGCGTAAGTACCTTTAAATTATACTATAAAAACATATTTAGTGTACTTAATTGATGAATCTTCAAAGGATGTAATGGTGGGGCAGTATTGCCACCTGGAAAGCCGGTGATTCAAAAGCAACGGGAAAAAAAGCAGTGGATGCTGATCTCGCTTGCATTGGCTGTAAATGGCGTAATGTCAGAGCCTTGGCTGTAAATGGCGTAATATCGAAGCCTTTGGTCAGCTATCTTTTTCATGTTACGGCTAGATGTGTGGATGCAAGGGCCGTTGTTGAAATTCTTCATTGAATTCTCCACCCATTAAAATCCGTTTCACTATCTTCAGGCGCAAAATCTAGTGCAGAAATTGTTGGCTTCAGTGCTACGAAATAGATGCATTACACCTGCTACGTTAGGATATGCCTCTATTTGGACATATCTAAGGATCTACCAGACGGGATAGAGTTGTCCTGGGATGACAAAGAATGGTTCCAAACGATAGACTATGAACAGATCCCTTTCATATGCAGAAGATTCCATGAACATGAACATCTTTCTGCGACTGTCCACAAAACAAAAAAACGGGTGACAACAAAGATACAGAAAATCAAGATACAGAATGTTTCACCAAAGTGGCTAACAAGAAGAGAACCACCAAGAAGGTAATTAACTGTAAGATCCATAAGAAAATTCAAACTCACAACTGGTTTGACACCCTACAAGCAGGTAATGTGGTTGACATCCAAAAAGAATGGAATCTCCAAGAACACCAAGAACTAGGGCCAACAACAAATCTGAAAGTCCATACCCATGAAGACACTAAGGAATCAAACAAGTAAGAGAACCCACCACTTGAAAATTAAGGGGAGGAGATGGAGATAGGAGATCTGAACTTAAAAGGATTGGAAGCAGTGTGCTCTGATAAAATACCAAATCATATTCCTCCTCAACGGGTCTCCCTTCTGGAAAAGGCCATCATAAAGACAAAAACTATGAATTTTTCAGGAATAGCGTCAGAATCTCTCAAAGACCCGAATGGAAAAAAAGAAAGGAAAAAGAGAAAAAAGAGGAAGACATAGTAATGTGCGATAAATCCAACTTATTGAGGAAAAATTAGTATCCTCGAGGCAGTATTATACATAGATGCATCCCTCACCTATGCACCCAAATAGTTTCAAGACACAGACCACATCCTGGAATATTAGAGGTTGTAACAGCACCCTAGATATATGTCTTCTAAAAACAAGAATAGAAAATGAAAAACGGGTTATCATCTTTCTTCAGGAGACCAAATGCTTGAATGAAGAATTCAAAGTTGTAGGGAAAAAATTCCAGCATGTTAGTGAAGTTGTTGCAGTAGATGCAAAAGGAGTAGCTGGGGGGATAGGAATATTATGGAACCTGAGGGAGGTGGCTCTCACAAACTTCATGACCTCGCGTTTGTCCCTTTTGGTATCCTGTCAGATATTAGGCACGCGTACGTAGGGATTCATTACCAATATTTACAAGCCACCTCGAGTCGAGCAGAAGTTTAATTTTTTGGACTCCCTAAGTAGTTTAAGGATGGAGGTGGGGGCAAGACCATGGATTCTAGGAGGTGACTTCAATTTGGTGAGAATACTAGATGAAAAAAAAGGAGGAATACGGAAGTTAAATCCCATCAATGATTACTTGAACAAAGTCATTGAAAAACTCGATATGGTCTATGTCAAAACGTCTAACGGTATTTACACTTGGAATAACAAGAGAGCACGAGACAGAGGCATAGCCTGTCATTTAGACCGCTTTCTAGTCTCTGAGTCTATAATGATGGAAGGAGGAGAACTGACTAGCGTGGTACTGGGCCTTAGCTGGATTGGACCACTGACCTATAAGTCTGGAATGGGCCAGAATAGGGGTGAGCCTTAGAAGACCTTTTTGTTTCAAACAATTATGGTTCCTCCATCTCGAATTCCCAAATAAAATCAAGAAATGGTGGGAGGGACTCCCTCCCAATAAAGAAACTCTTATGTACTAATTCCATAAAAAATGCAAATTCCTAAAAGACAAAATGAAAATATGGAACAAGGAATTCTTTGGAAATATTTTCCAAGCGAAAAAGGAGTTGGACAAAAAGATTCAAGAGGTAAAACAAAGGGGTATGCAACATGGATTTACAGAGGAGGTGAGATATCAAGAGAAACTCTTGCTCCAAGAATTCAACCTAAAATAGAAATAGGAGGAACTCTTCTGGAAACAAAAATCCAAAGTTAAGTGTCTTCATGAGGAAGAACGTAACATCGAGTTCTTTCACAAAGAAAAAATCCAACATCGACATAGAAATCGTGTGGATAGAATGAAAAAAGAGGATGGGACTATCGTTGAAACCCAAGAGGAACTAGAACATACCCTGAATACCTTCTTTGTCAACCACCTGGAAGAGATAGACTACGATCGGAGTGAAGCTCATGCAAAGGTTTTATGACATATTCCAAGGGTTATCACTGACGAACATAATTTTATGCTCATGAAGCCAATTGAGATGGAGGAAGTAGAAGCAGATGTTAAACAAATGGCTGCTGAGAAAGCTCTGGGACCTGATGGGTTCACTACGAAGTTATTTCATGCATGATGGGATTAGTTGAAGGAGGAAGTGTGGGCTCTAGTCGAGGACTCTAGAAAGATGGGAAACATTCTGAAAGCTTTCAATGCCACCTTCCTTATTCTCATCCCCAAAGAAAATAGCATGGAAGATCCTGGAAAACTATGACCGATCGCCCTATGTAATGTCATATATAATATCATCTCTAAGGTCATGGCCAAAAGGATTCAACCCTTGCTACCAATCCCCATATCACCGGAACAGGATGATTTCATCGAAGGGAAACAAATACTGGATGGCATCATTTTGGCACATGAAACCATTCATTCACTAAAGATCGGGAAAATACCAGGCATGTTGCTGAAACTCAACCTGTTGAAAACTTATGATAAACTAAATTGGAAATTATTGGTGCATTTCCTCCAGAAATTTGGCTTCTCAAACCAATGGACCGAGTGGGTTATGAAGCTTGTCTTCTAACTTTTTTCTCTATACTGGTAGATGGACCAATTAGCTCTCGAATCACCCCAAACCATCATGAAACCTAGTGTGAACGTTGGTGTGGCATGCTGGAGCATAAATGGGTCTATGATAGGAATGGGTAATCAAACATAGGTGTGGGAGTGGCTCAAGGTGAACAATAAAAGCAAAAGACAGGCCAAAATGGTCTAAAAACATATATAGCACCCCTAGTCAAACCAAATTCCATAAAATTCCATATATATAGCACCCCTAGTGCCATTAATGAGGGTGCACATGTGTTATATTTTTATCAGTTAGACAGTATTATCTTAGGATATTATCTAAGAGAATAACATGCATAGCAATCAATCACAAGAGACAATGGACACAAATATTTTCCTCGAGGAAACAATGAAGGAGAAAACTCTGCAAGTTCCTCAGAGATAGAATCAGCACCAATGGTAGCTGTAAAACCCAAAGACAATAAGATGATCTCCAACAGCTATTCTCTCTCTTATCCCAGCTTCTTATCTCTCACTCATGTGTTGCAACTGAGTGTGAGTGACTATGTGATAAATAGAGAGGCTCGCTCTCTATTTATACTAATTCTCGACTTGACAATAACTTACCAGGTCTGAATTCTCTAGGAGAGTATAATAACCCTAGTGCCTCAAAACTATGGAGACTTTGACCCCTGATCAAATAGGAGGGTTAACCTCTATGAATTTACATGACTTGTTTACATTACTGATTCTCCCAATAGGAACATCGGGGACTAATCAAATACAATATATGAAATATACAAGTGAATACATTCCAATGTTACAAATATATCAACACTCCCTCTTAACTAGGAATGTATTCTCTTGACATAATACATCAGCACAAGTCTTCTTCTCTGGATCATCACTGGATCATCATCAAAACTGGATCATCACTAGATCATCATCATCATCACTGCTTCAACTTTCTCGATCAACTGGTGCTATCTCTCAATTCTACTCGCCAACCCTTTTTCATGTTGGTTGTAGGCCTAGCCTCCATGTAGGTCTTCATCTTCTTCAGCACTTATGTCTAACCATGGGAGTAACACATCCAACATCCATGTTAGAAAGAACTACCCAACACTTACATCTGACCATGGGAGGAACACATCCAGCATCCATGTCAGAAAGGAACTCCCAACACTCACATCTGACCATGGGAGGAACACATCCTGCATCCATGTCAAAAAGGCCTAGCACTCACATCTGACCATGAGAGGAACCAATCCAATGTTCATGTCAGAAGAGCTCTGCACTTACATCTTACCATGAGAGGAACCAATCCAATATTCATGTCAGAAGGGCTCTGCACTTACATCTAACCATGAGAGGAACCAATCCAGCATTCATGTCAGAAGGGCTCTACACTTACATCTGATCATGAGAGGAACCAATCTAGCATTCATGTCAAAAGGGCTCTGCACTTACATCTGACCATGAGAGGAACCAATCTAGCATTCATGTTAGAAGGGCTCTAGACTTACATCTAACCATGAGAGGAACCAATCCAACATTCATGTCAGAAGGGCTCTACACTTACATCTTACCGTGAGAGGAACCAATCTAGCATTCATGTCAGAAGGGCTCTGCACTTACATATGACCATGAGAGGAACCAATCTAGCATTCATGTCAGAAGAGCTCCGCACTTACATCTGACCATGAAAGGAACCAAATCCAGTATTCATGTTAGAAGGGTTCCGCACTTACATTTGAACATGGGAGGAACCAATCCTACATCCATGTCAGAAGGGCTCTGCACAAACATATGACCATGGGAGGAACCAATCCTACATCCATGTCAAAAGGGCTCACAGACTCAACACTTCCCTTTGGAGGGAAATTCGATCTGGAGAACACCAAGCTTCTCACTGAAGTACTCAAACTTCACTCAGGATAATGTCTTGTTCAACACATCATCTATATGTTCGTCTGTCGCAACATACTGGAGATTCACTGCTCCTCTCTCAACCATATCCCTGATATAGTGATATTTGAACTCGATATGCTTCAACTTGTCATGGAACATCGAGTTCTCCAACAACTTCACACAACTCTGGTTGTCGCAATATATACAAGTAGCATCCAACTGGAGATCAAACAAATAATATAGTAGCTTTCTTAGCCACACTTCCTCACAACTAGACAAAAAATCTATGACATACTCTGCTTCGGTTGTACTTAGTGCCACAAAGGATTGCTTCCTACTAAAACAAGAGATCACACCTGATCCCATACTGAAGCAGTACCCCGAAGTGCTCTTCCTATTAATGGCACTTCCTGCCCAATCTAAATCAACATAAACCTCCAGGTTAATATTTTGATTCGCCTCATACTTGAGCCCATAATCAACTGTACCCTTTAGGTACCTCAGAATATGCTTTGTGGCAATCAAGTGAACATGTCTAGAATCTGTGAGGAACTGGCTCAATGTGTTCACAACAAAGAAAATATCTGGTCTCATATTTTTCAGGTACATCAAGGACCCAATCATCTAACGATACATCGTAGCATCAATCGACTCTGATGAAGCATCACTCAATAGCTTCAGGTACGATGCCATAGATGTGGTCATGCACTTGCAGTCCATCATCCCAAACCTCTTCAGGATCTCTACTGCATACTTCCCTTGTCCCAGGGATATTCCATCGGCATTATGCCACACCTCCATGCCTAGAAAGTAGTGCATCATACCCAAGTCCTTCATCTTGAACTCAGTAGCAAGCTTCCTCTTTGTATCAGCAATCAACCCATCTACACCCGTTACAAGCAGTTCATCTACATACAGTAGGAGTATTACTGGGTTCCCTTGTTCAACCTTGTAGTAAAGGTTGGAATCTGCTTTACTCTTAGTAAATCCCAAACTAGATAGGAAGCCATCAATTCTGTCGTACCATGTCCTGGGTGCATGTTTCAAACCATACATGGATTTCTTCAATTTACACACATGAGTCTCCTTGTCATGTGTCTCAAAACCGAGTGGCTGCTGCACATACACTTCCTCTTCCACTACACCATTCAATAAAGTAGTCTTGACATCCATCTAGTGTATCTTCCATTTCATTACTGTAGCCAGAGCAAGTACCGATATGATGGAAGTGTCTCTGGCTATAGGTGCAAAAGTCTCTTCATAATCTATCCCTTCTTTTTTAGAGAAGCCATGAGCCACAAATATTTCTTTATATTTATCTATGCTACCATCTACAGCATGTGTGATCTTGTAGATCCACTTGGAAGTCACAATAGACTTCCCCTCTGGTCTTGGGACAACATCCCAGACATCATTCTTCATGATTGACTGGTACTCCTTGATCATAGAATCCTTCCATTCTTTCTTCTATGTCGCTTCTTCATAGTTGGAAGGTTGTTTATCAATGAAGTCACATAATAGGGCTGCATAGCGAAAGTAGGACCTAGTTCTTTTCCTTTCTCTATGTATTTCTTCTGGAGCCCCACATATTTTTGCACCTTGCATAGCCTCTCGTACCCATGCAGGTTTCCTCTTATGAGGGTTCTTCTCTTGGGGTATATCTACAGGTTCCCATGGTTCTTCTATTTCTTGATCTTCTTCTTGAATTGCATCATTCATAGTTGTATCTTGAATTCTGGGTATTTTTGTTTCTTCAGGGTCTTCAGCAGGTCTCTTTCTGGATTTGTTGTAAGCTGAGTCTTCGTCAAATGTTACGTCCCTACTAATGTCGATCTTCTTGAATCCTAGGAAGTATATTCTATAAGCCTTCGATCTTTCACTATATCCCGCAAATATACCCTTTTTCCCTAAAGGATATAATTTTGTCCTCTTTTCTTTCGGAATGTGTATGTACACTCGGCAACCAAATATTCTGAGATAACTTACTTCTGGTTTCTTGGGTTCAATATCCACAGTAGCTTCCATAATTGTTCTATTCTTCATTTCTGCAATCCCATTCTGTTGTTGATTATATGGAGTGGTTAACTCTCTCTAAATACCTGAATCTCTACATAATTCTTTGAATTCATTTGATGTGAATTCTCTGCCATTGTCTGATCGAAAGGTCTAGATTTTATTTTCTGTGTGATTCTCGATTAAGGATTTAAACTCTTTGAGCTTTCTGAATACTTCATCCTTGTTTTCCATGAAGTATACCCATGTCTTCCTAGAAAATTCATTAATGAAAGAAACATAGTATACATACCCTCTTAATGAGCTGGATGGCATCAGAATGCATACATCAGAGTGAATGATTTCCAAAATTCCTTTTTCCTTGCTTTCGCTACTTGGAAATGTCTTCTTTTTGTTCTTTCCTTTCGCACATCCTTTGCAAGCTCCTTCATTTTTTTCCTGCATTTATGGAAGTCCTTCAACAACTTTGTTTGCGAGTGGTAGTGCCCTATAGTGCACATGTGCAAGCCTTCTATGCCAAAGTTCATTTAGCTCTATTGAGTCATGGACCAAAGCTTGTTCTGGTTGGCCCTTCAATTTGTATAGTCCTCCTTCTTGTTCTCCAATTACAACTGCATCATCTATAGTCTTTCCTTTTGGCCACATGAGGACTTGGCCATCTATAAATGAAACCCTCATTCCTTTTGCATCCAATGCTGATATGGAGAGAAGATTATTCTTTATTCCTAGTACAAAAAAGACATCCTTCATATTCATAGACATTCCAAATTCTACCTTGTATGAGGATTCACCACTACCTTCTATGGGGTATTGGTAGTCATCCCCAAGTTTTACCTTGTGGGGTGAATTATGTTCGGATAGTTTCACAAAATATTCCTTGAATCCCATCATGTGCTGGGAATCCCCACTGCCAATAAGCCAATCTTTGCTTCCATGTGTGACATTTCTCATGAGTATAGAGATCAGATCATATTATTCATCACTTGAAGAGTCTTCACTTTCTTGTTTGACTCTCTTCCTGAGAGGATCATCATCCTATGCAGTGTAAGCATGATGTCTTATTCTGTAGTTATTCTTCTTTTGAGAACCATTCTTATTCATAGGACAATTTCTATCAAAGTGTCCTCTTTCATCACATGTATAGCATCTAAGTTTGGATAGATCCTTGCTTGATCTTCCAGAGTTATTTTTCTGGTGAGAATGCTTACCTTGGTGATGATGATTGTCCCTTCTGCTTTTCTTAGAGTGTACTATGAGAGCTTGATCTTCATTTCCCATATTTTATTCTCGAGATCCTATTCGATATTTTTCTTTTGAGCATTCTTCCCACAGCCTACTAAACTTGATTAGCTTCTTTTTGGCACAGATTCCTTGGATGAAAGAATCCCATGAACTAGGGAGACAATTCAAGGTGGTCATCACAATTTCTGCATTCTCTACTTCTTCATCCACTACTTCAAGTTGTTATTTGATTTGAGAGACCCTTGTAAAATATGATTGTATCATCTCTTCATTCTAGATATTTACATTCCTTAACTGGTTCGTCAAACTAATCTTCCGATTAATGTTCTTCCCTTCAAATACCTTGGTCACGACATCAAACATTTCTTTAGGTTTTTTTAGGGAGGACACCTGTGGTATGAGGTGATCCTTGATTGAATCAACAATAATCCTCTTAACCATGACCAATTTTATTTTGTGTAAGGCCTTAGCTTCATCTCCCTCTGGAACTGGAACCTCTAAACTGATGTAGGCATCTAATTCATTTTCTTCAAGAAATTGGGAGATCATATACTTCCATTCTCGAAAGTTATCAGCTCCCTCAATCTTTTCATCAAGCTTGGTGTGGTGAGAAATATTAACTGAGAACCTCAAATCGAAATACAAAATATTTAGATCTTACCAATTCGAGAAGCTAAAGACTGGATATGGAGCTGATCTTTTGTAGTGCTAGTTTTTCTAGTTCCAAGGCAGATTAGGATTTCACTTTCCCAGAGTTCTACCCAACGAAAAACCTCGATTTTTTTCTCTAAACTTCAATTTTGAGCAGGAGAGAAATACTATCCTGGTCTCACTAAAAAATTCATTTCCATTGAAAATCCCTAATCTCCTGATGCAGTGGTAGGTAAAAAACTGAAAGTGCTTAGAATCAGATTCTGCTTCGACAAAAAGATGCGCCCTTCAATGGAGGTTCAACCTAGCCTCCTTTTAGTGATGGATTTTGGAGAGAGACCCAAAAATTAAGAATCCCTAGCTTCTGCAGTTGCACAGTGTCTTCTTCTCAGGTTAGCTCTGATACCATGTTACATTTCTATCAATTAGACAATATTATCTTAGGATCTTATTTGAGATAATAACATGCACAACAATCAATCACAAGAGACAATGGACACAAATATTTTCCTCGAGGAAACCACAAAAGAGAAAAACCCGCAACCTCCTCAAAGATAGAATAAGCACCAATGGAAGCAGTAAAACCCAAAGACAATAAGATTATCTCCAACAGTTGTTCTCTCTCTTAGCCCAGCTTCTTCTCTCTCACTCATGCGCTACAACTGAGTGTGAGTGACTGTGTGATAAATAGAGAGGCTCACTCTCTATTTATACTAATTCCCAACTTGACAATAACTTACTAGGGCTGACTTCTCTAGGAGAGTCTAATAACCCTAGTGCCTTGAAACTGTGGGGACTTTGAACCCTGATCAACTAGAAGAGTTAACCTCTATGACTTTGCATGACTTGTTTACATTACTGATTCTCCCGATAGGAACATCGAGGACTAATAAAATACAATATATGAAATATACAAGCGAATACATTCCAAAGTTACAAATACATCAACAACATGTTCCAGGTTGACCAAGATATAGCACTGGTGTGTGTGAATGGACCAAAAAAACTAGTTAACTTGATCGACCACTTTCCTTAAGTCTAAACCATAGATATCAATGCATAAAAGAAAATGAAATAGTATAAGGTCTAAACTAAGGTAATAAGGAAGGAATACTACTCTAACACCCCCCCTTAAGCTTGAATTAGTACAAATTAACCAAAAATATCATGGATTCCTTGGAAACAAAGGCTTAAGTCACCTCATACAATAGAAAATTTATTTTTCCATGAAAACAAGGAAAAGAGGAAAACCACATGGGAACAAAAACTCTCCTAAAAAATGGACATGGGGCCAAAAATATGAAGGAAAATGGAATCCATAACCATGTATCACTCACTCCAATAAGTGATCTAAAGTAAGTGAAGGTCTTCTCTGTGAAGCAATTGGTGAAAATATCAGCATTTTGCTCAGCAGAAGGGAAATACTGCAAGGTTATCACCTGATCATGCACCAAGCCCGGAATGTAGTGCATCTGTATCTCTATGTGTTTGGCCCTCTTTCTCTGTACTGGATATATGGAAATATTGATTTCACTTTTATTTCCACACCAAATGAAAGTGGGAGAATCAATTGCAACACCAAGTTCCTGAAGAATGTCTTGCAACCACACACATTGTGTAGTTGCATTCATTGCTCCTCTGTACTCGGCCTCAGCCGAAGAAAGGGAAATAGTGTGTTACTTCTTGATTGAATAGCATATGGGACCATTGGAAAGTAGGAATACAAATCATGAAGTGAAATTTCTATCATTGGGATTTCCATCCCAATCAGTATCAGAAAATCCAACTAGTTCTAGTGGAGAACTAGCAGCATAGTGTACCCTGAAGTTCCCGGTGCCTTGTACATACTAAAGGATCCTAAAGGATTCCTTCCAATGGATCTCATGATTCTGATGCATATATCTAGATACAACACCTACAACATATGCTAAATTAGTTCTAGAATGAGTAAGATACAATAAACTCCCGACTAGCTGTCTATACAATGACCAATCCACCAATGGAGAGTCATCAACTTCACCTATTTTGATACGAGAAAGGAATGGGAAATTGGCTTCCTTACATTCAGACATTTTAAATTTCATTAACAGGTCTGAAAAAATACCTTTCTTATCTTACCTTGATCCCTACTTCATATTTAACAATTTCCAAACCAATAAATTGTTTCAACAAGCCTAGATCAATCATTGAAAATTCACTGTCCAAAGATGCTTTAATTGACCCAATTTCTTTGGTGTGTTTACCTATAATTAAAAGGCCATCAACATGAATTAAAATGACCTGCAATACCTCACCAATATTCTGAAAATAAACATTATGATCAGACTTGCATCTAACAAAGCCAAGTGAAAGCAGAAATTTGTCCATCTTGGCATACCAACCCATGGGGGATTGCTTGAGGCCATAGACTGACTTCTTTAACCTGCATACAATGGAAGGATACTTTTGGAAACCTTTATATTGCAGCATATATATCTCTTCCTGTATCTCACCATGAATAAATGCACTTTTTACATCCATGTGGTGAACCTCCCAATGCTTGCTTGCAGCAATGGCTAAAACTAGACTGATAGAGTCCATCTTTGCAACCGGTGAAAATGTATTTGTATATTGCACTCCTTGGAATTGAGAGAAGAATTTTGAAAATAATATGGCCTTATATTTTATATCATACCCATAATAAGCAACTTTGGTCCTATAGACCCGCTTGCATTGCACTAGCTTCCTCTTGTGAGGCAAAGGAACCAATTCCCAAGTCTCATTTTCCTATAGAGAGTTGAACTCTTCTTTCATGGTTGTTTTCCATTTTGGGTCATAATATGATTCCTGATATTATATTTAATCAAATCCAACTATCATATAGAAATTCTCAGAAAAGACTCAACTCATTTGCAAAATTAGCACTCTGAAATTGTGATCTAGTCTTCCTAGGATCTAGAGGATCACCTGTTAAATCCCCAATAGCTTCTATGGTTTTCTCTGCTCACTTGGTCCTTGAGGGTGAGTCATATTCAGAAACATCATATTCATCCATATCTGAATCAGAAATATCAGAGAGGGAATCATCACTTACATCATCTTGGTGTTGAGGGGAAGAGCATTCCCCCGGTGCTAGTTCAAAATATAGAATAATTTCTTCTTTGAATTGCACACTTATTTCAATGAAAGAATTTTGTGTGGAAGGATCAAAGAGCTTGTAGCCCTTTTTATATTCACCATATCCCACAATAAGGAACTCATTTATTTGTGGTTGCAAGGAATTTCTCTTTTCTGAAGGAATTCGATCCAAGCCCTTGAGCCAAAAATCCTGAAATGTGAAATATTTGGCTAGTGACCAAACCAAGCCTCATATGGTGTTTTTCCACACACTGATTTGTGAAGTTCCTATTTTAAATGTATGAAGAATAGTTAATGACTTCAACCCATATATTAGGACTCAAATACTTAACCTCAATCATATAGGTAGCCATCTCCTTGAGCGCCCTGTTCTTCCTCTCTGCCACACCGTTTTGTTGTGGTGTGTAGGGGACCAAATGCTACATTTGGATGCCACATTCTTCACACAGGTGATGCAAATTCTTGTTCACATACTCTTTACCATTATCAGTACGAATTATTTTGATCTTATTCCCACTTTGATTCTCAACTAGGGCATTCCAAATATTTAGAGTCTCAAAGACTTCATATTTGATCTTGAGGAAATAGACCCAATAAAACCTTGAAAAATCATATATGGAAGTGAGAACATACCTTGATCCTCCATAGGAGGGTTTGGAAAGAGGACCAATGAGATATGAATGCACCAATCCAACCACTTGTGTAGCTCTCCTTGCTTTCCCTTTCTCATAGTTGCGCTCTGGATGTTTTCCTGCCACAGAACCAATGCATGCACCATTGGAGGTCTTGATAGGAGGAATCCCTTCCACCATGCCATCATTGTTCAATGCATGGAGGTATTTGTAGTTCATATGGCCAAATATCTCATGCCATAGCTCGCTGGTTTCATTGGCATGAGACAAGAGTGCTTTCCCACTAGAGTTGGGAATAAAATGGGAGAATTTGTACATCCTAAGCTTGATGATTAGCATACCCCAATGCCACCACTTTGTTGGAGGATATTTAAGCTATCTCAACCTCATATGTAGTAAATGTTACTCTCTTATCTTCTCTAGCATGTGTCATTTGGTACACTAATAGTAGGTTTGTTTCCAAGTTTGGTACAAATAGGATATTGTTGAAATATCCATCTTCAAGATCGATCATGCCAATCCGCTTGCCTTGGATCTATGAATCATCACCCATTTGAAAAGTTGTGCCACTATCTAAATACATGGATGTGAAGAAATATTTGAAAGATTTCATGTGCCTTGATTCTCCCGAATCAATGATGAAGAATGAACAACCTGAAGAACCAACCACCAAAGCATGGCACCTCTATTTGTTGTCAGAACCTAAACTTCCATCCTTCTTCTTTGCACCCTATGGGACTGGGATGTTGTTCTTCTCCAACATTTGTGCCATCATATCTATGGTTTTATTCATGCATGCACTCTCTGGATTCCATCCCTTGTGGTAGTAGGTTCATTTGTTCTTCTCCTTGTTCTTTGTGTCCTTGTCCTTGCAAGGATTTGAACCCCCATCATGATATTTGGGTCTGTCTTGATTCTTCTTATCTCACTTCGAATCCTTGGCTTTCTTCTTTCCTTTGGATGGATTCCAAACCCCTGTAGCTAGAGCATGGTATTTTCTTGCTTTGCTGGTTCCCATCTGCACTAGGGTGATTCCATGAAGGTGGGTAACACTTTTTGGCGAAATTTGGCGATGAAAACCTGATTTTTTACTCATGTGCTAGATAGAAGCCCTCGAAACGCATATATTCCATGTGAATTTTGATTTTCAGTTTAAAAAAATTGTAGAATATTATGTTGGATTCCCAATGATATTTTTTTTTAAATATTCCGATTTCATTTAATGCATGAAATTTTGCATTTAATGAACAATGTGACCTTAAAAATTTAAAGAAGTTAATAAGTGGCTCGTGTCCAACCCGAATAATTCAATATTACATTAATAATTTAAAATATATATATATGAGCATGATATACATAAAATGCACTGTGGTCTGCATATTTTTTTGTTAATTTATTTCGCAATATACAATTATTTATTATTTTTTCGAAAGTGACCACATCTGATTTCAGCATTAGTTTATACACATGTGTGTCCATCCCGTATTTTTTTTTACTATTTTCAAAAATTGAAAAACCAAAGATACCCTTTTGAACAGGACACATCGATGTGTGGCCTGTGCATTTTAAAGAAATTTTTGGATGTGTATATTTTACCCTACGGATTTTTCTTTGAGCTGCTTCGAAGTTGTTGTCTGGTTTTCTAAGTGTAAGTTTTAGAACTCATTAAAAAAAACCCATATGAATGCCAAAACGCATGCATGATATCTCAATGCATAGAGGATTCAGCGACAAATCTATCGGTATGAACTTCGCTCAGTTGTGTGCCATGAATGGCAAGTTTTACACTCCTAGAAGACACAGAGAAACATTGATTTTCCTGTAAGAGGGATAATTCTCTGTTTTTCAGGCCCTTGATTGAGGTATGAAGCTCAATCAAGGTATTTAAATACCTCGATTGAGGTTTTAATTTATCCTCGATCGAGGGTTTAATCAAACCCTCGTAACTCTAAAACCCTCGATCAAGCTATGACCTTGATCGAGGTCCGGATTTTGTAAGAAATTATACAAAAGTGCCCGAGAATGGACTTAGGCATTGATGGCATTAATTTCATTCCAACCACCCTCCTAACCTCATTTCCCACCCAAATGCCTAAAAAAAATTATATATAAACATAAAACATAATACATAAACATGTTACTAATTTTATCCTTCACAATTGACTAACTTATTTGAAACAATGCTTGTGGTCTAATGCAAATTTAGCATTGTGTATTGTGTTTAGATATTGTTGTAGGTATGAATTTGTATTGTTGATCTTGATCACAATGGGAAGCAAGAAGCATCGAAGTAAAATATCTTCTAGGGATCAAAGCAACACCAAAGAAATAGGAAAGAAAGATAGAGAAAGAAAGAGGAAAAAAGGAGCAATCTTGAGAGGAGAAGAAGTTGCAAATCAACCTATAATTGGAGAATTAAATGGCATTGATAACAATATTGGTATAATTTATTTAAGTTATGCAAGTTCATATTTACGCCAAAGTTGTTTTCCATATGGAGACGTAGTCTCAAAATATTCCTCGTCTCCCTGGCCATTCACACTTCGACAGGTGTCGCGTCGGATTAACGAATGGATCATGGACAAGTGTTGTGCTGATCAATTAAATTATTTTTCTTCGACATTTTAGTTGGGTCCATGATTCAAAAATGTTGATTGGAGAACTTATATCCCGTAGACTGCTGGTGTCCTCTGTGTTACGGTCATTGCTGCACGTGAATGGATTGATGGATTGATCGGTAGTTGCAGGTCGTTCTTTGGAGTTGGTGTTTAGTGTTTTTTTTTTCTACATTTTATTTGGGTTCTTGATTCTGCTATCTCAATAGACGAACTTCTGTCTCATAGACCACTGGTGTCCTATGTGTTACAGTCATTGGTGCATGTGAATGAATTGATGGATTGATTGCCAATTGTAGGTCATTCTTTGCAGTTGTCATTTATTGTGTTTTCCTGACAAATGGCTTGTGTGTGTTCTCTACTCTTCCATCTATTGTCCTAAACCACCAATCTGGGTGATTTTTTGTACATAATTTTACTTTCCTTACCCAACGTTCATTTATCTTGATTCGGCAAACTCATTGACGATGATTTTGTGGAGTTTCGGTTCACCAATTTTTTTGGGTTTAGCATATCCTATTCTGGATGAGTTTTCTGTCTTTATGCTCACAATTTGGTCGAGCTTCGATTTTACTGGTGCTTCATTGAATTGAATACACTTTTCCCATCTCCCTTTATCCACTTCCATTAATGTTTCATCAATGCATTGTTGCTCAATTAATGTAAGAAATCTTGTCATATGATTCAGACATGTGTCAATATCTTCATCTTTGCTCAGCTTATGACGATCTTCAAAATTTTGTTACAATACAGCATTTGGCACATTTTCTATTGCACTACCTTTGCTTTGCGCATATAAATAAACCTTCAGGTAACCACGTATTGATTTTGGTGCGCTTTATTTACACTTCACAGTTTGTAGTTTCTTTAAATTTGCAGGTATTCCTTTAGTCTACCTAAATTTTTTGAAGATTCATTTAGTTTGATTATGAGATGGTCAAACACCCTTGCTTTGTTTTCCTGTTATTGTTGCTTTTCCTGATTATTATTTATTGATGTATTTTCTTTTATAGTTTGCAGTTTCTTTAAATTTGCAACTATTCCTTTAGTCTGCTTAAATTTTTTGAATATTCATTTAGTCTGATTATGAGATGGTCAAACACCCTTGTTTTGTTTTGCTATTATTGTTGCTTTGACTGAAAGAGAATGACATAATATTTTCTTTGTTTTAGTTCAACCAAATAAAGCAAGGGTGTTCCATGAGATGGTCAAACACCGTTGCTTTGTTTTGTTGTTATTGCTGCCATTTATGTATTGCCTCATATTTTTTTTCCCTGGCAATAAAAAATTCGATACATTTTTACCTGAAAGGAACTCGAAATCCACAAATGTCAAACTCCTTTGCTTTATTGCATATAAACACACCTAAAGGTAACCACATATTTATTTTGGTGGGCTTCATTTACACTTTACAGTTTCCAGTTTCTTTAAATTTACTAGACACCAGCGGTCCTGTAAATAGTTATATTACCGATGGAAGAGTAGAGAATACCAATGGTCCATAGTTATATTACGTTATTTTTTAATCATAAACTGGGATGAACTGGACTAAATAGTAAACTGGAGTTTTACAAGCACGTTCAAAACAATTGAATCCTGTTGCTGTCACCGATGATTTTTTTCGTATAGATTTCTTAGACAAAAACAGTATTCAAGTTTTGTATTTTTGAGTTGTGGTTTGATTTAATATTTTTATTGTGTGTTTTCGCAACCCACAACCCGCAATTTGCGTGATTGCGAAATGCAGAGAGGGAAAAATAAATTTACCCTATTTTCTATGCCCGCATCTTGCATTTTTGTAATCCTGCATCCCGCAATTCCAGGATATTCTGCTTTTGGCTTTGAGCTTTCGCCTTTTTACCATGTAGTTTAATTTAACATTTTTTTGTGTGTTTCCGCAACCCACAACCCGTAATTTGCGGTATTGCGCATTGCCGAAAGGGAAATAAAACCTCGCTATTTTGTAATCACGCATCCCGCATTTTTGTAATCGCACATCCTGCTATTTTGTAATCTCGGATCCTGTGATTACAGGATGCGGGTGGTGAATGAAATATTATTTATTAATCCCGTATCCCGCATCTCGCATTTGTAGGATGCGGGTTGCGGGATAGTGAATTATATATTAATCTATATACTATATGAAGAAGACTAAAGGAATACAGTTTAGAATTAAAATATTTATAGTGAAAAATTGAAAGAGGAAACAAATTAATCTATTAATGCTTATTTCAAATTTTGAACGAATGGCATAGAATCAATCTCAACAGTACTTGTCTCATGCTCATAGGTAGAGATAAAAAAAACATACATCTTGGTACTCCCCAAGGGCCTCAATATTCCCCCTTGGTGTAAGTTCAACCGAAGAAAAAAAATCGTGTCATATGTGTAGTTTTTTTTTTGTCATTCGATCACATGAATATGTGACATTGCGATTTTTTTTGTTCTTTCCTTGTTTCATTTCACGGGAAAAAAAATGGTCACGCTATGGAGAGTATGCTAACTCAAGATTCTATTTCACTCTTGCTGCATGGTGTTGTCAACATTTTCCCACTAGTACAAGTCTCCTCGTTAAACAAAGTGAACTCACTGAACTCATCATCTATTTGGTTCCAAATTTTTATCTCATACGGGCTTCACAAGCATGAGATATTAATTCCAACTATATATAGTAGTCTTGTAGAAACTAGACAACTCAAAGAAGGATCTATAATCAAAATTACCAATTGTATATCGAACATTGTACATGTTTTTCCCAAAAGAAAAATAGCTGATTATATTAATAAAAAAGATACATACAAAAGTATGTATTGTTCCTGCTTCTCGTAGAGTTACATCATGAGATCACATCAATTCTAATGTATTTCCTTCTTTTGTGCATATCAACAAAAGGAAGCATGCTGAGTAAAAAAAACTATCTGTAAAATTTCTCCCATGGGGAGATTCCTGCCGGAAAAGACTGAAAGAACTGTATTTCCTTCTTTTGTGCATATCACAGAGCATATACTGAGACAAAAACTATCTACAACAATTTCTCCCACTGGGAGCTTCCTTCCAGGGAAAAACTGTAGGAAAAAAGTTATGTAACCTTCTGTTTAAGCCAAAAACTGTCTAAGTTTATAATTGAACTACAAAAAGCTTTCTATTTTGGAAGATCCAGAAATGGCCTATGATAGTACTCATTGCCCTTTGTCTCCTTTTCCTCTGTGATTTTCCATGTTCCACACTCCATGTTTATTCCTGCCATTGAAAGTCTGTTCGCTTCCATGTTCTGCTCCCTGTAGACATGTTTGAGCGAAAGAGATTCAAAATTTGCAAGCAGACTACTAACTTCTTCAAAAAGTGCATCTAGTTAGGTATTTCTGCATCTCTAAATCTTATTAATCCAATTTATTACAACCAAAGAGTCACCAAATACTTGTAATTTTTTGCAATTTCTTTCAATTGCAAAACATAGGAGAAGCTTCAAGGCCATGAGTTCAGCATAATTGTTTGATCCGGATCCCAACCCCATTGAGATTTGAAAGTGATGTGTTGGATTTAGGAGTAGTGTGGCTCCTCCCCCACATTTCAAATCTTGAGAAGCACCATCAAAGAAATCCCAAGGGGTGTTTTTGTCCATCTGTTCAGGAATGATGATTCTTGGATTGGGGATATTTTTTGTTTGGGGGAAGTAAGAAAGGATATATAGTCCTTGCCTTGCTACTTCTTCTAGAGAAATGGCTTCTTCAAGGAAGATGGCTTTGTTTCTGGCTAGCCAGATTCCCCACATGTGGAGAAGAGGAAGGGCTCTTATCTGAGTAGTTTGGGGAGAAGATGACCAATCTTTCTAGGAATCTTCCAATATGGGGCCTTCCCAGTAAGATATGGAAGAGGTGAGATATTGTGAATGCTCCCATACTTGCTTGGAAAAATTACATCTTAGGAAAAGGTGGTTTGTGCTTTCCTCATTGTCTTCGCAGAGACTGCACCATCTGGGTCTTGCAATTTGTCTTTTCTGGAGATGGACCCAGGTAGGGATTTTATTTGCAAGAGTGCACCAAATGAATATTTTTTCCTTCATTGTCCATTTGAGCTTCCAGATACTCTCCTGCCACCACTTTTGATTTTCCTGATAGTGATGTAAGTAGAGTTGTTGATAACCAGTTTTATGTGTGTAATGCCCATGTTGGGCATTCTCCCAGATCGGCTCATCTGCTTTATTAGTTATTCGAATGTGTGAATATTGTAGGGAAAAAATATATTGATCCCACAGCCTGGACCATTGATCTAGTAGTTCCAGATCCTGACTTTTCTTCCATCCTTAATGCCAGAGGATTGTTGAATTAGGATCTGCTATTTGATTCAGGTGAAAAAAACCCTTTCTGATGAATCAATTGTATTAGTTGAAATGGAAGTAAGTGATTTTGTGAGCATCCTGGCCATGGATCCACTCCAATTCTTGCCTTTGTACCATGTCCTATTTTCCAGACAATCCCTTCTGCGATGAGTGGAAAAGCTTTGCATAAAGCTTTCCAAATGATTGATCCATTTGGTAGACTTGTGTTTCCCATGTCTCTGATACAATCCAGAATAGAATTTGGTGTTATGTATTTCTAGATGATGACTTCTCTCCATAAGCTTTGGGTTTAAATGAGTCGCCACCCTACTTTTACAGCCAAGGCCTTTGCAAAGATAAAGATATTTTTTATACCCCATCCTCCCAGTGATTTTGGTCTGGCTATTTGGTCCCATTTTACCCAAGGGAGTACTTTTTTTTATCTTTTTTCCCCATCCATAGAAACATTGTGCAAATTCTCTTTGTCTTATTCATAATTGGCTTGGGGATCCATGCCCGTGCCAACCAATAAACTGGAATTGCTTCAAGGATTTATTTAATCAACACTAGCCTTCCTACCCTTGAGAGCCATCTCTTACACCAATTGTTCACTCTGGATTCCAGTTTGGCTAACAGCCAGTTCCAATATTCTTTCTTGTAACAATTTGGTTTGAGTCCAAATCCCAGGTATTTAATTCCATCATCAAAATAAAACTGTTGATAGGGGAATAGCTCATGAAAAATCCTCAAGACTTCCTCTTCCAGATTGAGTATTGTGATTGTGAACTTATGGAGGTTTATTTGCATACCTGTAGCTCTACAAAACAAGATTAAAATTTTTGAGAGTCTTTCTGCTTCCCTAATTGATCTATTGCAGAAAATGAGAATATCATCTATGAACAGAACGTGTGTAATGTTCATATTTTTGGAAATCTTGATTCCCTTGAAAAAGCTTCTCCTTTTTACATCTAGAAGGGCTCTACTTATACCTTTTGCAACTAGTAAGAATAGTAGAGGGGAAAGAGGAAATCCCTGTCTTAAGCCTCTTTCAGAGTGGAAGAAGTGAGATGCTGCTCCATTGATGAGGTCTGCAAAGGAGGTAGTTGTGATACATGCAAAAATCCATTTAATAAAAGAGTACTTGAAGCCCAGATGTGTGAGGAGCAACCTTAGGTAGATCCAACTTACTCTGTCGAAGGCCTTGGAGAGATCAATTTTAAGAATATCCCCATTTTCTTTTTTAATCTTTGCCCTGTGAAGGCCCTCCTGAGCAACCTTGATAGCTTCGAGTATTTGTCTATCTTCCAAAAATCCAAATGGTTCCTTTGATATGAGTTTTGAGAGTACCTTCCTGAATCTTTGTGCAATTATCTTGGTGACCACCTTATAAGTAATGTTGCATAGGGAGATAGGACTTTAGTTGTCCAAGCTTTCTGGATTATCCTTTTTTGGAATTAGAGCTAGGAAAGTTGAGTTCACGGGGAGATGGAGGATATCATTTACCCTGGTTTCCTCTACTAACTGCAGAAGGTCTGGACCAATAGTATCATACCAAGCCAAGAATAATTCCATTGTCTTCCCATCGGGATTTTGTCCCTTTGAAAGTTGTTTAGGGTTTCTTTCAGCTCCTCCTCTGAAACCTCTTCCATTAACTCCAAATTATCTTCCTCACTGATGCTCTCTGGAAAAAAATGTGATATTTAGATTACTTCAGCAATAGTTGCTTGTTGATTTTCTTTGAAGATGTTTTCAAATTAATCCTTCCCTGTCTTTGCTAGATCCTCAAATCTTGTTGTTGTCTCGTTATTCTCTTTCTTTAGCTCCTAGATGGCGTTTTGTTGTCTCCTTCCTTTTGCAAAAGGCTGGAAGAATTTTGTGTTATCATCACCGCATTCCATCCATATTGCTTTTCTTTTTAGCCTCAAGACCTCTTGTATTTCCTTTAGGATTTTATATCTAGAGGCCTCTAATGAATAGAGTCTCTCCCTAGGCTTCCTATGTGAGAAAACCTCCTCCATCTTTATTTTGGATTTTTTTCAAATCCTCCTCAATTTGGTTGATTGCCTGATCATCCTGAGCTTTCTTTTTTGTGGCCCAGTCCTTGAGGATTTTTTTAATTCAGAGTTGGTTTTGAGTAAAGTGGACAATAGCCCTTGTGCCATTATCCGGTTGGTCAGCAAACCAATTTGATTGAATTATTCGAAGTACCTCTTCATTTTTGAGCTAGGTAGGGCAGAGCCTGAAGGGGATGGCTGGCTTGTTTGGCTGCTTCTGGATTTCCAGGTAGATAGGTAAGTGATAAGATTCTGCTCTAGAATACACCCATTGTTTTAACATAAAGTCCTCCTCCAGTAGATCCTTTGTTATCATAAATCTGTCCATCCGCTTCGCAATTATTTCTTCTCCCACCCGTCTATTTGTCCAGGTTGGTTTTAAAATTTGAGGATCTAGTTCTATCATATTTAATTCCAGCAAGATGTTCCTGAAATAGGAGGTTAAGGGGTCTACTCTCTCCTTTGGCCCTTAGATTTCATGAGCCCCCATGGTGAAGTTTAGATCCCCTCCAATGATCAAGTTCCTTTATTTTAATAACCCATAGTTTCTGAAGGAGTCCTAGAATTTTGTTCTGTTGATATAAGGCCCATATATGTTTAATATTGTTATAGTTAGGTTTGTCTCCACCCAGCATATATGAGCTGCTAACCCTAGAGAGGACCCCCAGGTGTTTGTACATCGTATAAAGGATTTCTTCCATCCTATTGCTAATCCTCCTAGGTGTCCTCTTGCACTCTGTGCTATGAACGAGTAAAGAGGTGAGATTGAGAATAACATATTTTCTACTTCTAGCTCTGACCCCATGGTTTCTTGTAGAAGGATGACTTTTGGTGTTTGTACCAAGAGCATCCTCTTGAGGGAAAGTTTTTTCTGGGTACTTTCCAGACCCCTACAATTGAGAGAGAGTAGTTTCATTTTGGGACCCCATCTGGGGCATGCACCGCTCTAAGTGCCCCAAATAGAGTTTGTTTTTTTCCATTTGCTTGATCTCTGAGGGCCGCTGCTCTATACTACAGAGAGATGGGAAGGTATTTCTCTTCCTCTTCCTTTAGAGCAGATGATGCAATTTGCTCCAAGACCTTTGGGAGGGATTTTTTGTTTCATCGAAGCTAGGACATCCCTTGACCTGAGATGGAAATGAATGTAGGTGGAGGAGGTAGAAGGGTCAGGTTTTGTGACTGGTGGAGGGGTTGTCAAGGAAGGGGTTGAGGTTGTTGATCGGGAAGGAGAGGGGGAGCGAGTTGGGTCAAGGGAGGCTCTGGTTGGTGAGGGAGAGATAAATTTTGTGTCCTCATTTAAAGATAAAACATGTAAATGTTTTCTTAACGAAGAAGGATTCATACTTGATGAGGCCGGTGGATCAGTCTGTTGCTCCAACTGATGTGATAATTGGGATCCCGCAACGTCTACAGTAGTTAAGCCATCAACCTGATCCAGCGACTGTACTGGTACTTTTGAGGCATTTTTTTCCTCTACATGGCCCTGATCCATTGTAGTGTCATTTGGTCTTGGGTCCTTTTCTCCCCTTCTGGACCATTTCTTCCTACTCATTGTCGAGGGCACGTAGTTAGGGAATTTTTTATCCAGGTGTTGTGTTTCATAACATTTGTGACATTTGAAAGGAAGCCCTTCATAATCTAACAGTTGCTTCCTTGTTTTGGTTTCCCAAATTAAATTTATGTGATCCCAGAGACTTGTCCTAATGTTCAATGAGACCAATATTCTTGATACCTTCCTTATTCTTATTTGCTGGTAGGAGAGATCCACCTTAATGAAAGTTCCTAGTGCCCATCCAATGTCGTTGAGTGAGGCCAATTTCCTAAATTCCCAAGGTAATCTCGGTAGCTAAACCCAGACTGGAATCGTGTCAATCCTTTTTGTGTATGAGTCGAATAGTGGTGTCCATCTTTTCAGATAGAAGGGGGTTGTTCCATAATTCCATATTTTCTCAAGGATGAAATCTGCATCCTTTTTGCAGTCGAAACGGAATCTGAACCATCCCTTTGCTAATGGAGTGATTTCAGGGTCCTTTCCTTGAAATCCCCCCCAATTCTTCAAGACCCATTCTTCCATTTTCCCTTGAGAAGGGTTTAGACCTCTTATTTTCCCAACTAGGGCCACCCCTTCCATTTATTGGGATTCTGCCACAGATATATTGACTCCATAGACCAGTTTCACGGTTCCGCTAGAGGGATTTAGGAAATGATTTTTCCATTTTTTGGTACCTTGTATTGTACCTTCTGAGATTTTGTCTGTCGAGACTAATTTTACACCTTCCCCTTCCTTGCTAGGTTCTGCTGATGGCCTGTTCAAAAACCATTTATGCATCCCTAGGTTCCACGCTTCAGGTTCTACTGCGGGGGAGTGTTGTTCAAAAAATGAATTTATCTCCCTGTGAATCTCACTGTCCTGCTGTGTTGGACATAGTTGTGGAATCAGTTGGAAGATTGTGTTTTGGGTGATTAGTACATCAGAGGTGTGCAGAGTTATATCAGAGGGAAAAAGAGTATAAGGTGCTCCTCCTAATTAATGGTTTAATGGCCATGCTACGAAGTTCCCGAGCTCCCCCTCCTCAACAAATGGCGGTGTAACCATAACCCTAGTTCCAGTCCCAGCTGGAAGTCTCTAGCCTATACTGAACTGATGCAAGAGATGACATTCTAGTGATTTTTGTTGTCAAGAAGATTGTTATACATTTCCTAACCCACCATCTCATATCCTGCAGGTGAACCCTCACTGGAATCCATGCTGACCGAGACAGATTTACTACCAAGTAAAAAATAAAATATAAAAACTTCCTTCGCCCTTCGTTCTTCAATTATTTCCTTCATTTTTTCCTCCCTGTCCACAGTGGGGCCCCTGTGGGCTCCAACCTACTCTTCTTCCATAGACCGCAGACCGCAGAAACCTTCCGAAGATCTCTTTTCTCCCTCTTTTCCCGCATATAACAATAACCACATCGAATATTGTACACAGTGTAATTTATGTTCAATTTCCATTTTTTCTTTGTCCACTTAATCATTTTCACATTGTCCATGCATCCAAGGTTTTTATATCCCATTCAACTCTAACATAATTCTTCTCACAGGACTACCACATTGCTTACAATTGAATTTGTCACAGTGGATGCAACAATGATTGGAGATCCTACACCTTACCACTTACCTGTACCTTCTCCCTTGCAGAGTTGTTCCTCTGTTCCAGTGAATCCTAGATCAGTAGATGAAAACTTTTCCTTGGCTGCATCAACTATTCCATTCACATCACTAACCTCTTCTAGCAAAGTTTGGAACATTCAAGGTCGACTTATTGCCAAGACAAAGCTGCAAGAATATGGAAACCAACGAGGTTCTGGAAAAATATTTGGATTTGACATTATTAATGCTTCACATGATGAAATACATATATCTGCATTCAATGAATCGACACTCTCTTTGTATGACCAAATACATATAGGAATAGTGTGCATAGTATCAAA
The DNA here is from genome assembly GCA_001517045.1 of Pseudotsuga menziesii. Lineage (NCBI taxonomy): Eukaryota > Viridiplantae > Streptophyta > Pinopsida > Pinales > Pinaceae > Pseudotsuga > Pseudotsuga menziesii. The sequence continues at coordinate 88,000 of LPNX011071523.1, forward strand.
TGGTACAGTGAAACCATCCAATCCAATTTTCAACCATTTGAAAAGCCATAATGAGATTTTCCTAGGTTCCTCCTCAACCATCCAACCATGCTTAAATGAATACCCTTAATACCTTTTTTTTCTTTAACTTTAAAATTATTCATGAGATACAAAGTATACTTTTCAATTCCATGGTGGACCTTGTTGGCCTTGTCATTTCAGTTTCTCCAACATCCACAATACGAAAACGAGATGGTGTTGAGACAGTTAGGCGCACTATTGGACTCCATGACATGTCAGGCTATAGTATTAAGATAACACTTTGGGGAGAGCATTGCCAAATTGAAGGAGATGAACTTGCCAACCTATGTAGTTTACCTACGCCTCCAGCTGTAGCAATCAAAGATGGTTGTGTTACAGATTTTAATGGAAAAACTATTGGAACTATTTCCAACACTATTGTTTTTATAAACCCAGATATTGAACAAACTTCAGTTCTCCAAAATAGGTTTCATGAAAATGGATTTCGTTCAGCATCACCATCTTTGAGCCAAAAATTTCAATGCCTCTCACTCTGGCTCTCGTAAAGTCACTACCATCAATGACCTCCAAACTCTTCAATCATCTAAAAAAGTTGTTTGGTACTCTCTTATAGAAACCATCACAAATGTTAACATGGATGACTTTTATTTCCTTGCATGCTCTCCTTTTGTTGACGGAATATAATGCATGAAAAATATTGCTCACAAAGTTGGAGACATTTGGCATTGTGCTAAATGTGATAGAGAGTTTCTTGGATGTGACTACCGATATATACTAAAGGTTGACTTGGAAGATGGTACCAGATCCATTCATGGTGTGATAGCATTTGATGATGATGCAAACCAACTAATGGGAATTTCTGCAAAATATCGGTGTCCTCTCACTACTACATTTTGACCAAAAATCCGACGGCCGTATTGTTGGATTTTCGACACTTCCCTGTCGCATGTATGACACTATGATTTTTTTTTAACCGTCGGTGGCCTGTCGTCGGTTATCCGACATCGGAATAAATCGTCAGTTAAGCGACACCTCAGCTACCGTCGCTTAAATATAAGGCGTCGGTTAAGCGACATGGAGAACCGTCGGTGAAGCGACGGAGATAAAACACAGGCGTCGGTTAAGCGACATGGTGAACCGTCGGTTAAGCGACGGAGATAACAACTAGGCGTCGGTTAAGCGACATTAGAAACCGTCGTTTAAGCGATGAATATAAATATTAAGCGTCGGTTAAGCGATGTCTGTTAGTGTTTTGTTTTTTTTAAATCACCTACATATATTACTAGGAAGCAAGGTCACCGATATGAATGAAAATGCAATAGGATGCAAAGAATGCATCTATGTTTGTGATGAGTGTGATAGTGAAGAAACATCCCTTGTTCTTACTCCATCACATGTAACTACAAATATAGCATGTGGAAATGATGATGACAATTGAAAAATGACATTCTGGGAGGAAATTCTCATGGATGAAAAATGATTCACTAGTAACTTGAAGGAGAGTACCAGCTCAAAATAGTATTGTGGGAAATCTTGAAGAAAAAGTCCAGAAATTTACGGCATCACAGTTGTTTTCTAGTTTCATCTTCAAAAATTGATGATACTATTGTCACTCTGGATACCCTTAGGCAGGTTTTGAATGACATTAGGTCAACTTGTTTTACAGAAGATGATGGATTAACGAGATGTCTATGACACACGGTGCAAGAGGAGAACTAATGCAATATGGCATAGAATCATTTGGAATATCACTCGCATGAGTGAAAAAGATCCAGGTAGCCACCATCGTACTAGAAGAAGGATGAGTAGAGACTTGCTTTCAATGGTGTTTAATATGCCCTATTGTGGAAGTATGAAGGGATTTATAAAGCAGAATGTGACAATGAATCGCATTGAATTCCCCTCAGTCACTTCACTCTACGATATCCATGACCTGTATATCATTTTGATTAATGCTTCTTCGAAGAAAAAACAACCAAACCATCTTGTATAGTGTTACAGTGAGAAAGGTCTTGGCTATGTCATGGAGTTCAAGGGTAGAGAACACCTTGTATGAGAGGATTCATTTGAATTGGCTTCACCAAGTCCCAACTAGTCGGCCTCTAGGAAGTATCTTAGGAAGAGACCATAGCAATAAGCAAAGGAATTATCAAGGAGAATATGTGGTTAATTCATGGCACAAGTAGAAGAAGGGAGGAATTTTTCTTTCTATTCAAATTAGCTTTACTCAACTCAATAGATGGAGACTTGACACATCTATAGGACATAGTGGGTTCTATACTACTACAGCTCCTAACTTAGACAAGAAAAGGCTTAGTCCTAGGTAAAAAAAGAGCAATAATGTGAAAAGGAAGAAGACTTTTTTTTGTATGTAAGGTGATAAATAAGCCCAAATACTCTACTTGGGAAAGAAGCCCAGGAGGGAATCATTAGTCTGGAAGCTAGGAATTTCACCTGGTTGAAAAATCACTTTACTCTATAGTGTTGTATAAATATGGCTTTTAAGCCCTGAACTCGAGACTGAAAAGGAAGACATGGATTTAAAGTGGACCTTGGGGATAGTTTCTAGCACCTAGAGCACAATTATGAGGGAAAGAGGGAACATTAGAAGGAGAGTTCTAACTAGACATTGTTGGTTAGAGTGAACATATGAGAATCAAACTATGTGGCACATTCAAGAGGTTATTGACAATGGTGAGGACACTTTGATATCATTACTATAAAATACAGAGGATGACCAAGTAAACACAAACCAGTCAGGGTTAGCTACAAGAGGTTTAGATCCATATTGGATCTTGAAAATTGTAATTGGAAGATTACCTCAGAAAAGAGACGAGACCCAATATCTAACAAGGAACCTATTGGAGTTCCTCCAAGAAGATGTTAAGCACTTCCAAACTAAACTAGACCTGATTTTGGATGTTGCTAATGCTCTAGTTAAAATTTTGACATAGTATCCATGAAAATGTTGCTAATCACCTACATATATTACATATATTACTACCAAAAATCCTGTGAATCAAGTTCGGAATCATAAGAAGGCTTTCTGTAAATTACCAAAAGCTATGAACTCACATCTATATGTCCAATAACACCTTTAAATCCATGTAACTTATTGTATACAGAAACACAATCCTAATTGTCTTCCCTTAACTCACCGAGTGTACAAGCGGTTCATGATATGCACAGTCCACTTCTTTACTTTCCACCATTCCCAAGACTTCCGTTGCTCTGGTTCAGTTGGTTGTCCCTCGGGAGGAACTGGCCTTTCCAGCATAGCTAAAAATAGGACCATCTAAGCATTAAAGACATTGGGATCAAACAGTTGCTTAGGGACCTCTAGCTGCACAACAATGTCATCAACCTTAATTCAACATCCAAATCAGATAAGCTATATTCAGATATAAATATAGAAGAGGCTTTCTGGGTGTTGAAAGTAACAGCTTGCATACATAAATGGATGACCAAAATATTTTGCAGATGAGCTTGATCAGCTCTGCTATCTCTATCGTAGGGCTCGGAATTTGAACAAGGCGGTTATAAATGTTAACTAAAGGTGGGAAATCCTCATCAATGATGATATATACAGGAGTTCACTCATCCTCTGACTTGAACCTTGACATACACAAAGTAAGAGTATATATAAACTGTATTGAAAATTGAGACAAATACTTTGCATGCTGACAAACCTTTAATTAGTTTAGTATAAAGAATGGAAGGTAATTATGAAAGCCAGAAAAATATGTTGTATTGCAGCAGAATACTTACTCATACTTCCTTGAAAGAATTCTTAGCACATATAAAGCACCATATACTTGTTGATCTTGCAAATTACGCTTGACCCAGATAAGAAGGGTAGGCCAATGCTCTGGATAGTCTTCATTAATAATAGTTTTAATGCGCTCCCCAAGATGCACTCTGCATAAAGATAGAAAATGTAAATTAACTATTATAGACACTTCTAACAGATCAAAAGTTGAGTAAAATTTATAGTGTAAGATTCAAGGCCCCACAGACAGCATAGACTACATCTGAAGAGAAGATACAAAAAACATGATGCTACAAATGATCTTTTCAAGTAGGGCACAAATAAAAGTAAATGTGAATCTGCTACTGTTTCAAACAAGAAGTATCTCATCAAAAAAATCATTTATAGAATGGACATTTGGGCATGCACCCATGATATGTAAGCAAGTAAATTGAGTAGCAGTTTTTAAGCTAAAATATTGGCTTCAAGCAAGCTTGAGCTTTAAATTTCTTGATACATAAAATACTTCTGAAGCTGATGCCATCAGATGTTCCAGGCATATATATACTTAATCTCCATGTCAAAATGCCAAAATGTGAAACAAACATTTCATCTGCAGGTGAATGTCCTCAACAATCTGGAGCAACATTTATCTAAGTTCATGAGATATCAATCAAGAATATTGACACAACATCGATGATAAAAACAGCTAAGTTACCAACATAGAGATACAGATCCGGATCCTGATACGGATTCACCACATTTTTGAAAAACCAGCATCCAAATACGGAAGGGAAACAGCAAGCACAAAAAGAAAATTGAAATATTTTTATAATAAATTTTAAAAACAGAGGGAAGAATCAAAACTATTTGGGAAAAACAAGAGTCGAACTATAAGTTATAGCCAAAAAAGAGAGTTTTCATAGGAGGAACTTTTCAGCTTCCCATAGGAACAGGCTATTTAGAATCATGGGTATATCATGTGGTACAAAGTGTTATAAATGTGAATGAGGGAGTCACAGAAGAGCATGGAATGGCTGATCTCTTTTAGCAACTGATTGACGTTAGTGGGGTTCATAACTAGGGTATTGTAGAACACAAATTTCTTCAAGATCTGGGTTTAAATTGGTCTGATCTCTATTTTGTTGTTTGTCGCATTTTGGAATGTGGCAGAATAGGGAAGCTTCCCAAGTGCATGAGCTTATACTTGAAAGATATTGTTTTGTACTTGGCTGGATCACTCTATCAGATATTGATGTTAAGGAAGTTGGTGCTTTGCCATGGAGTCCTACGAGACAATGGTTTTTCTTTAACCTACATTTTTTATATTTTTGGACATTCAGAACCCTAGGTGCATATTGATCAACTGCATACTTTAAAAATACCCACCTGAGGTGCAGATTGACTCAGCTCAGTGAGAACAAGGGTTGAGTTGGCTTGTTGACACTGAATAGATCGAATCACTATATGACTTGGCCAAGTGGTCAACCCCTAATTTGCTGACTCAACCAAGTCAGTGTCAAGAAATTTTTAGTGTCTGACATGATCCTGATTTCAAAAAAAGAGATATATTAAAGAAAAGGAGAAAAATAAAATCTAACCCTATCTTACCACTCCAGAAACCTCCCTCACTTCATTTATCATTGATTGTTTGCATGTGTATTGCGAAGGTTTTGAATTTGTCAAGTGCTATGCTCTTTGGTAGCTATCGCAGTTATTAAGGTGTCTTTAGCAGAGTATGATTTGGCTTGTGGTGACAGCCCATTTTTTTGGCCAAATGGCCCAATATGTCATTACTGTCTGTATTAATGGGTAGAGAAAGCATTTTCTAAAATTAATGTATTTAAAAATAAAAATAAAATTCTACTAGCCGTCCCCTCAGGTGATTTGAAAGGGGCTACGCTTCTAAAAATGTGGTGCAGGCCATCGCATTTCATTCTCACTTCAACAATATGGGAAATTATGTACTCTACTACATAAAAATAGAGCAGGAGAGCTCTACACAGCTCGGTTCTAGAACCCAGTGACATGGAGAGGCTGTGAAGCCTTCTTACTGTTTATCAACCCTAGATAACACAGACACATGTGCAGTCTTCCTTTAACTTTAGGTAAATAATGGAATCTTCTCCATAAGAACAGAGCTCAGTTCTAGCACTCACTGAGATGGAGAGAATGTGAGAAGCCTTCCGACTGTTTATCAATCCTAGATAACACAGACAGATTGACTTGGAATTAATAGCATGCAGTTTTCCAATTTGGGATTATTACAGTGAAGCAAATTTGTCTCACAACAGAAGCTACCCTTCCACTTAAATGCCACACCTGGGTAAAAGGCCCGCTTACAAGGGGAAGGCAGACCATGAGTAGCGAACATATCTCTCGGGAGAGGAGTAATGTTAATGGCAAAAAATAGTACCCTAACTTTGCCAACTAGCCAAAACCTTTCGTGGTTACTGTTGTAAGAAGGTTTTTACTTTTTGGGCTGGCAGAATGACCTAGAAAGAATTGCATTCATCCAATTAAATATCTAAAAACACATCCCCACTATGGTGAGACAGTTACTGACAACAAGAAGGTCAACAACCTTCTGCTTAAGCACCTCTGACTGACCCAATAGTCTCTTGAAAAAGAAAGATTACCCTGTAAGTTGAGCAAAATCCAAAGAGAAAACTGGGCTGCTAAAGACTGGGTGTGACCTCTGTATGGACTGCCAAGCTAAGCCATGATCTCTTGTTGGACAGTGAAGCTGGGCGTGACCTCCTTATGGGTTGCCAAGCTAAGCCATGACCTTATTGGACTATTGTAGGGTGAATTGTGAACCTATTGTTGAGTGCTGTGAGCATGAACTGTAACCTCTCTTGCTGGTTTAGGGCCGCAAGGATGCCATGGACTGTCTTATGGGAGGAGGAATCTCTGTAGTGGTCCTTTGGCCCCTTGATATATCATTCTTGATGTGCATATTTATTGCATAGTAATGAAATAGAAAATTCCTATGCCAAAATACAAAAGCAAACAAATATACGAATACTATAAGACATACCGAGAGCAGGGTTCCCAATATAGTCTAGTGTTTGCATGAAGTTCCTTCTTTACTTCTTGCCTGTTTAGATATTGCTTTATTTTAATGTCTATGCAGAGGTCAATCTTATTGAATGTATGTTCAATATGTCCAACACAAATAGAGATTAGACTTGACTCTTGGGATATAACAAAAAACCCATGAGAATAACTCATTGTTTCAATATGAAATGCCCAATATCTCAACAAAAAGATAATTTACGTTTCAAGAAATAAATGATTAGAATTGAAAACAATTATCTATTTGAAGTCATGCATGAATTTTGTTGAAAAGATTACCCTTCACTAGAAAGTATTCCAATGATCAATGATTAAGATTATTACCCATGATATAAACCTCACAAGGTTAACATGAAATAGATCATGCTTGACCTTTTGTAGTTAATGAATGTCACAATTACATAAACTTTAGGTAAACAAAATCTCTAAACCTTTGAATAAGCATGCTTGAATACAACTTGACAAGTGGAGTAATCCAACTCATGTACCCTATTGGAAATGGTCCTGTTATTTCTGAGCTTATTTGAAATATATAGTATTTAATAACCAGAATTTGATTTTAGCTGAGACCAAACGCTTGGTTCTTGCTATTTGTCACCAAGTTCAAATTAATACTTGTCAGTTTTGAGGTGAAAGTATTTTTACGAATGCTATAGCCACAGCTTTCAGTTGATGAAAGAATGGAGGGGGCCGGTGTTTCAGATATGTCCTATGAAAAACACTTCCTTGAACATTTTCACAAAGCGTGCTTTAACCTGTTACATGAACTTGTTATGAGGCGTGCCTTATCCATCGAACTTGAAGAACACCTAGTAAATCAAGTTCTGAAGGTAGAGGATGGGAGGTTTTCTTATACTAATGATGCTCTTGTTCTTGTAGCTTGCATTCTTATTATAAGGACATCCACAGGGTCCAGTTTGGGAGATGAATCCTTAAGACTCAAAACCTGCAAAGGCTACACTGGTTTTATTGTTGAGAAAGTGAAAGCTACATATTCAGGGTGCTTAAATATCCAAGAAGTTTGTGCAAGTCTTCCATCCCTATTTCATTTGGAATTTCTTCTCATGGCTTTTCATTTTTCAAATGCATTTGAAAAAATCAAAATGGCAAAGATTATTTTTTCTACCCTCAGCAAGGTAAGTTGTCCTCCAGTGTTATAAATGTGAATGAGGGATTCACAGAAGAGCATGCAATGGGTGATCTCTTTCCTACACTGGGTTTTAATAATCATACCACCCAATTGCAGTTACTAGGGAGGGTATTACCTCTCCTACTGCTTGCCGATAGAGTTCATCAAACAAATCCTCCTGAATGTCATCCTCTACAACATCTTTATTTAGATCCTCCTCTAATCCAACATCTCCATCTACCATAATATTTGTACATCGATACAAAGCAGGAATTTTAATCAAGTATCAAAACCCAGACCAAGGTCGGTAAATTTTCAGTTATTTTTCCCTTAAATTGGAGAAATTTGTTGGGGAAGTGGCCAGTCAAGCCTTGATCACTGTTAAGTAAAATAGGGAAAAAGCCAATGAAGACTTGGTTCACTGATGAGGTTGACAGAGGGTTGAGTCAACGACCAGGTTTCATTCTTGGTCTGATCTGCCCCACTTAAGTGGTATGTTAAGAAGATGAGATGTTGTGACAGAGGGCTGTAAAATTTTGTTATTTTTCCCTTAAATTAAAGTAAGTAGCCAAAGGGGCCTTTGGTTTACTAATGAAACCGACTGAGTGTTGAGCGTCCACTATATTTTATTCATTAGATCTACCCAATCAAAAGGCCTCTTAAAAAGAGATGATGACGCCTGTTGCAAGGGCAGAATTGGAAGTTGAGATTGTTGAGTCATCTACCAGGTTCTATTCTTTATATAATCTGCCCCACTAAAATGGCCATTTAAAAAGAAAAGGCTAGTTGTAGGGAAAGATTTGGAAGTTGAGGAAGTTTTTGCTTTACACTACAAGCCATGGGAATATATTTTCAGATTTGGAAGAGAACAAACACACGAATTTTAAAAGAGAAGAAAAACTAACCATCTACAGGTGAAATCGGCTCCACGGGAGGCTCGTGCAAGCTTTTGGGATTCTCTCCTCTGTCAACCCTTTCTCTTAGCTCTCAGAGGAAGTTCTGGTAAGACCCAGATAAAAAGCACAATTAATAAATACAAATAGTCGGTAGTCAAGGAGTTATGGAAAAATGAGAAAGAATAACAAAGTCAATCATACCCTAATGCATTTAGTCGAGCCGACCTTCTCGACTCTGTCAATGAAATACTGGAAAGAGATGGAAGGAAGCAGGCGAGAGTGCCACTGAATGAACGCCTCGATCAAGTTACCCAGATCACTCACCTGCCAAGAAATGTGAATCCAACCACATTGGAAGAAACAAAATGAAATGGAGACCAAAATCGAATTCCTAAACCAATTAAAAAAAAGGGAGGAGAATGGACCTCGTGACCGGGGCCCTTGAGGTGAAGCATGTGGGGGATGTGCTCAAGAACATAACCGATGCCATTTTTGGAGAAGAGGAGATCGGTAGTGAGCTTCGGACAGGTGCGAGGCATTTTTTTCACCTTGGGAGCTTCGGTCGAGGGGGTCTCTTACTGCTGTTGCTTTCCTCCTACTGCTGAGGAGGAGGATGGGGGGAAAATGGGGGGCTTAGATGTAGTTGGAGCAAATGTGTAGTCCTGAGACCAATGACTTTGCAAAATAAATGTGTGATCCCTGATCTCGGGGTGTAGCCACGTGCCAGTCAATGCTTCACACATGCTATGGGATATGTTTTTGTTGTGCAAATTGAGTAAAGTCCTTCAGATATCTTCCATGGCTCTTCATGTCTCCAGAACTATAAAAATTTATCTCTGATAACATTCTCCACAGAGGTTCCAAAGTATGGACATCCATTGTGTGCCCTAACCATCATTCCGCTCTCCCATGGACAAATATCCACAGATCACACATGTTTTTGCTACTTCTATTTATCAGTGAGCATCTCCATTGGGTGTCAAGTCCATAATGTGAGGTTTTCCCATTTGTAAGGAATCAGAAAGTATAGGCAAAGTTTATACTAGAAGAACATTGTTACAACCCTAGTAATGTAAAAAAGGCCTGAATCCCTGATAGTAATGATTTTCTCTCTGCTTGAAAACTAGATTGTCATTGCACCATTGCCATTAGAAGCAGTGTGTTGATGCTACTTAGACCCCGATGTTTTCTAGGTTTATCGTCCAAATAAAAAAATGTGGCTTCCTTTTCTTATAAATATCAATTCAACGGTTATGTAGCAAATATAATTTACTGGGCCAACGGTTGTGTAGCTGATATTTTCTGAGTAGAGACACAATATCCTCCCACAGAATCAGCATTTTTCTAATATGTGAAAACTATATTAATAAAATTAGCCATCATATCCACTTATTAACTCTAAATTACTTTGAGCTGTTGTCTGGATATTTTGATGATGCTTTCCTTTTCATTTCTGTCCAGGGAAACTGACTTTTGACATTGGTGATATGAGAAAATTGATTGACGGTCACAATATTGAAGATAAGAGATGGAAAAAATCTTCTAGCTTGTCAAGTTGAAGGAAACTGACTATTGACATTGCTTTCCTTCAACTTGATGGCTGGCAGTGTTCTCTTCTGTCCGAAGAGAATTGGTGGGAAATTATATGTTCTTCTAGATTACAATAAGCCAATGGAGCATCAATGTGAAATCACCATGAAGAGAATTCTCTATCTTCTAGACAAGGGTGTTTTTAAAGGTTGGCTGACAAATTCCAGTTCAGAGATGGATATGAGGTCTACAGCATTGCGTGAATGCTTGAGAATATATGATCATTCATTGAACGTAAATCTTGGTTCCCATTTCAGTTTATGGTAAGGAATGCCAATATATTTTCTTGTTGGTTTCTGTCTGACATATTTCTCTCAATAAATAATGGATGTAAAGTAAATGTCACTTACCTTTATGCTTGCTAAGTTTCAAAGTAACAGAAATACTTCTTACACACTAAAAATATCGATCCCATTTTGTATGTATGTGTGTACTCCCCCACCTTGCCCTGCTTTGATCCCAAAGCCACTTCCAGGACAAAATCCATTCAATTTCAACCCGAACCTTCTCACTGTCATAATGGAAAACCAGCGAATTAAGAAAAAATCATCAAATTCCATCAGTGCCCTATTCCAAGAGCTTGCTTAACAACTTCCTCTACTTCTAATCACCAGATGAAGCTTAATTTTACAATAACTAAGCATTGCTGCATGTCATGGCATACAGCCCAAGGCTTGCCACTTCAATAGATCAAGCTATCCTAGTCCTTCCCATGTGTATGGCACTCCACTCTGTCTGCTAGTTGTGAATAAGACAAACATAATAGGACAAAAATAGTCCATCTTTCCCCTCAAACATTTATCTTTGGAATCACCAAACCAAATATGCAAGAAAAAACCTACCTTAAACATGTTTATTATAAGCAATTCAATTCTTAAAGAGGTCAAAAGACTCTTTTCCTTTATGTCAAATATTTTATTCCATAATGTAATCGTAAACACCAAATCAGTGAAAATTTTCTTACCCTTGCTTTGCTTCGATGTCTCTGCTGAAGTCAATGTTGGGCTCGCAATCCAGCACTAAGGCTGGAACCTGAAGTTGACATGTTTGCATTAGAAGCATACAATTAGCATCATAAAATATATTGCAGCGCTAGATTCCAAGCTGATTATGAATATTCCATAGATCAGTATTTGGCTTACCTTCTGAATACTGGCATGTACATGTTCTCCTTGCAAAAGAAATGTGCGATCCTTGATCTCGGGGTGTAGAGACCTATCCATATCAAGAGGTAACTGGCTCACAGACAACAACCCCTGATTTCCACATTGGCATGTTCACACAGACTCTTTACCTCAGCCTCGGATAAATATTTGCATTCCAACAGTTGCTCTATCTGTCTATCCAAATCAGTATAGGAAGGCATATTTGATCCCAAGCGGATCTAGCACCAACCGATCTCTCTGTTAACAAATCCAAAATCTCTCCTCGCCTCTTCTCCAAACGCCCCAAAATCCAATAGCCGGCCAGAGTCAAAAGCCTTGACTAACTATAGAAAGCTCCAGATCTCCCAAAATCCCGGCCTGTTTTCCAAAATTCAAAACCCTACCACTTGCTAAACAATCAGAAGAGAAAGTTTAATCACCATTCTGAGAAAAACCCAACTTTCATATAAGCATTCCACCGCCGGAAATACAATCGGATCCACAACAGGTACCCTTGTTACCGGCCCTCTGTTGCTATCATTATGGATCCACAACAGGTGCCCTCGTTACCGGCCCTCTGTCGCTGTCATTATGTATATGTACCAGAACATATACAATCAGATTTAATCCAAAACATCAAAAGCTAGAATTACCCAGGTCGGAATTTTATTGTGTATGCCTGCCCATCAAATCGTTTTACCTCATTTCGCCCTGAAATTATTCTGATCTCTCACCCCCTTCCCTCTGTGTTTGTCACTCACACAAAGTTGAAATCGTCTTTTCAAACTAAATGAAATTCACTCTAATGACGGATACATTGCAGACAAATTAGATCACGATGTGCCCAGTTGTTACATACTCAATTTGTTATATTATATCATAGTTTGGGCTTTCACAATGTTATATTTTATTTGATATTTTCATATATTTTAATAAATAAATTATCCTTGAACAACCCCTAAAAGGAACCTAAACTTCAATTAGGTTGAATATTTTTAAGTAATAAATAAAGACCAATAACACCTACCCACGAAGGCATGTCTCCAATTTGAGAAAATCTCAACAACCCTCGCTTATCTACAAATTTTTCCTATCAATGGTCATTGTTGGTGGAGGGTTAATTATCGAATGAATTAAGAGAAAATTCCCTTTACTCGTAGGTTGTTTACCCTCCCTATCTTATTTGCGAATCTTGTGCCACTATCCCTCTCTTAAATAATGTTGATGATTAAACCCAAGTTATGGATGCCTTGCATTATTCTTTATAGAAGAAGGCATGTTAAAATATGCAAGAGGGTGGATCCATGGAGACGTGTTCTACTTTCTAGTGAAATGTGGCGATGAATATTTGACATTTTACATATATTTTATATTGAGGTCATTGAAGGTCATATACACTTTGTAAATTTTGAAGTGTAGTAAGAAAACAATTTGTAGGGAATTGTGTTATTTTTTTCCAAAAAATATTAGCCTTTTTAATGTGTTAAATTTGCATTTAATTATAAGTTTGTTCTTGTAAATTTCAAGAAAAAGTGAACAAGTGGCTTTTGTTTCTAACAAGTAATTTAGTGTTCAATGTATAATTAAAACAAAAATTATACTAACAAATTGACACATAACTTAAGTGTATCCATTTTTAATTTTATTTTTTTGGCAAATTGTATTTCTTTTAGTAAAGGGTCCCACAAACTTGTGTATATTGTGCTTACTAGAAATCCGATGGTCTATGTTTAAGGGTTAGAAATGTCTTATAACAATTTTAGATTTTTCATCTCATTTTTTATTTGTTTCCATACCTTAAACTCTTTCATATTGGAAATGTTTGCGAGATGGGAAGCGATGGAGGAATTTTTGGTTTCATAGTCTCATGGACATCCTTTTAGGAAAGTTTATATACCATCCTTTTTCTTTATTACTTACAATACTTTTGTAAGTATATTCTCACACAATCTAGGCAACTCACATGTTGAAAGTGTCTTTTGTAAGGTTTCAACCTTTATTGACATAATTGCTCTTAATAATTTGTATTAACCTTTCCCAGTATAATTTAACGTTGCCCTCGATGTGTATTGCAAGCTTATATTAATATCCTTCCATTGATATATCTCATTAGTATGATCACCCTTATTAAGGTTAGATATGCAAATTCTAATATGAAAATGTGCATGTCCAAAGGAATTTTTCAATAGTATAAAAACCCTTTCAATAATTACATATTGAAATCAATTTTTTTCTAGGCAGGATAGTTTCCACTCACTCAAGGCGCCGTCGCTTAAGCGACGCTTATGAGGCTAGCCATCGCTTAAGAGACTCTTATGAGAATAGCCGTCGCTTAAGCAACGCTTATGGCCACTTTTTCAACAAAAAAAAATTATCTTTGTGATTTTTGGTAGGTTTAAAAAAAGAAATCCACGCGCCGTCGGATTTTTCCGTCGGATTTTGGATCAAAATGTAGTAGTGTCTGTCAACTGAAACAACATCACTTGATGAAATAGTGTAGAGGATCTGCAACAAAAAATTACTTCTTACTCTTTCAGTTAAAACAGACACCTTCTGCGGAGTTGCATGCCTAAAAGTTGTAATTTTCATTGTTGAAAACACATAAACGACAATTTCATATGGACACATAAATATATACATTTTTTCAACTTTATACTTAACCATTATTCATTGTTTATAATGAATGCTTTCAATTTTCAATTTTAACTCATTGTTTCATTGTTCAACATAGCAGGGTATTATTTTTACTCTCTTATAGCGCCACTTTCTTGCAGTCTCATACTTCCAATGTAAAGGCTATCACTTACCATTTCTTATGCAAATTGGTGAAAAAACCTATATGGTAGTTTTTAAATACAATACTATTTTGCTATCTTGTTTTCTATAAAATGCACAACTTTGTTCTCTTGTTTCTGGGCACAACTTTTGATTACTCTGTACATAACAATAATTACAGTTACTTTTTTTTAATTTATACTTCCTCACACTACACTATGTTCTTCTATAATTCTATTTTCTTACAATTATCAAGTTACAACTTGAAAAACAAAATTTACTCCAGTTATATTATTTTAAGCTACATTCTTACTTCCCCATATGCAATGAATTAACATTTGTTTTTTTATCTTCTGCTTATATCCACATAGTTTCCAGTTAATACATATACAAAATGTGTCGTTTCCAACAATCAAAGCTTCTAGGTGTTTAAGAAGTTTACAATTATCTTGTAGGAATTATGCCAAATCATGACAAGGAACAAGCCAATGCATGAAGAAGTGTTTTATATGCACAAAACAGAGATAAAAACAACAAGAAACAATGTCTTATTTATAGGGATGCTCGTATGCATGTGGATATGTCTTCTTCAAATTCTCTTGTAGAACCTCTTGACTCAGCTTCACTTCCATCTCCTGTACCAAATCCATTGAACAACCACCTCAATAATGCACATTGAAGATTTTGTAAAAAGATGGACCAACTAGGTGATATGCATGTCTGCTCGATTTGCAAAGAATGTTACCCTGGTATTGTAACGAAAAAGTTCCATGAAGCATACACTTGTTCATGTTGTATTCTAGAATGAAAAGGACATCACTTTTGATTGGAAAACAATATGGATCCGAGAAAACAACCAACTTTCCTTGCAGTACTTACACAGGTTGAAGAGATGATCATTAGTCCTGCTAACCCCATATTGCAAGTGACAAATGCTCATGGTGGTCAATATGAATAATCTGGTCATACTATTTTCTTCCCCCAAGACATTTCCAACATTGCCACACACCTACCGCATTTAGTATCAAAACTTGACATCCTCGTTGTTTGGAAATGCAATTCTACAAACAAATCATATGAACTTTTTGTTAGTCAAACACATGTTCTTGCTTCCCTTCAATTCAAAATGGAAATCTACCCATACTACAAGGATGTACAAATCAATCCAATTGCATTGGCTTCTTTGCCTCTTATTTCAGTAGACATTTCACCTTTGATTCCGCATCTTAATAGAAATGCTACATTATCTCATCAGCAAAGCTTATCATGTACAGATCAACCACCAACTTCATTTGAACCCTATGAATTGCAATCCTCGTCATTTATTTCAACACAAACTAATGCTAGAACTGAGGTTGAAGAAATTAGAAAGTTGTTACACATACCAAATATCCCACTACCACCTTCCATTGATTTCCCCCCTATAGAAATGTCCCCTATCTCAACACAAAAGGTCTTCTTTCCATGGCTTTTCCAACTTTGTTTCCCACAGGTACAACAATGTTATTACAACCATGCATTCATCAAATTGATATGCACAAATAAGCAATTCACCTTATTCATTATCATGACAATAGATTTTCCCAACATCCTCACTTCTGATACTACATATACAATCTAATTATGCATCATCAAAGTAATAGTACTGCCTCTCTTTTTGTCAAAAAAAATCTTGAAGATACACTACCTCCCACAGTACATGATCTTGTCAACCAATTGCAAGACATGCTGAATGATAAAATTGGTGAGCGGGTCGCAATATTTGGATCTTCATTACATGGAACATGATCATATTGGAACAAAAGTAGATCTGAACTAACAAATACGATCAATCAACAAGGTACACCAACATTCTTCTTCACCCTTAGTGCAGCTGACACAAAGTGGCCAGATTTGCATTCTCTAATGCCTGGTAAACGTCCTATTGATTCATCTCAATATTATCAATGGAAGGTTCACAACATCATATAAAATCCACATATTACATCACAATACATGCACAATAGATTCAAAACATTTCTTGAAGAGGTGCTTCAAAAAGGTTTTCATATAACTGATTATTGGTGCAGGTATTATACCATCTATTCCTTCCTATTTTTCTCTATGTATTTTTTACTTTATACAACTTATTTCTAATATATGATTTTTCCTCCCATGTAGATATGAATGGAAACATAGAGGATCCACACACATTCATGCTTTTATTTGGTTGGCAAATGCACCAAATATGGACACATTAGATTGGGAAGATGATGTTGTAGTTGAAGCTGGGAAATTTTTTTTTGACACACATGTGACAACTTGGAATCCTAGTAATTCCCAGTTTTCCACATCTAAGTCACACCATTCTACTACAAATGATCCATGCAGTCTTGCATCACCATCAATATTCGCAGCAAACTACTCAGCTGACTATGAAGAACTTGTCGATTTTCTTTAAAGGCACACCAAATGTTCAGAGTCAACTTGCCTTCGCAGAAAAGGAACATATGTTCAATGTCGCTATGGTTTTCCATATGAGTTGCAAGCTACTTATTCATTATTCATTGATCCAAATGGACAGAAAACCTACAATCCTGCAAGAAAAGATCCTCTTCTAAATATTCACAACCCTACCATGATTTCAATATGGAGGGCTAATGTTGATTTCCAACATGTTCTTTGTAAACATGTTGTTCTCAAATACATTTCAAAGTATGCATCAAAAGTAGATCCAAAATCAGAAACCTACCATGCCATTCTCTCTCGCCTTGCACATGCTACACCAAGTGGCAGCCCCATGCTTTAGCCAATCAAACAATTTGTTACACAAACAGTTGCAGAAAGAGACATTAGTGCACAAGACACGTGTCACATGCTGCAAAAAATTTATCTTGTGCTTTGTAGCTGTCACTTATTTTCCCTAAACATGATCAAAACTGTCTTCCACCATGTTTCTAATGACACTAATAACACCCCTGCAACGGCCCCCTTCATTTTTTCTTACATGCAAATACCCACTGCTCTTAAACATCTAACTCTACTTGAAGTTGCTCGTTGTTGGTCTTTCTCGCCTAATAGGAAAAAAATCCATGGAAACAAAACTTGCCTGACAAGATTGTTAGAGTCTATCCACATTTCACTTCCATTTCTCGCTCTGATTCTTCATCTTTTGAACCGTTTTGTTGGAGTGAGCTTCTTCTATACAAACCTTTTTGATATATCCCTCACAATATTGGAACTGCAACTTCTGAAATTATTTCTCATTGGAATCAAATTAAAGGCACATATGTTGTGTGGCATATTGAACATGCAGAAGAAGAACCCTCTATACCTCTATCCAATGGTTCAAACTTTGATGTTATTACGTTTCTATTGTCCCATACCATGGATGAATGGGAACCTCTCTCTCAAATGAGACCAGGAAATAACATCCAAGCTAATGACCTTGAAATGCTTGGCCATAATGAATTTGACAAAAATCACAATTGGTCACATAACAATATATGCACCCATTTGCATGAGAAAACAACATCATTCATTGAGGACAATCATTTGTCCATTCAACTACATGAAGATATCCCATCCTTTTACAATTCTCCTAATTCCTTGTCTCCCACACAATGCATAGCCTTTGATCTTGTCATGTCCCATTTCAGAAAAACTACATATGCTGAACTGCTAAAATTAGTGATTCAAGGTACTGCAGGAACCGGAAAATCTTACCTCATATCTTGCCTCAAATTTGCACTTCAAACTACATCAGAACAAAATGCCTTCCCACTTCTTCTCCTTGCTCCAATGGGTGTTGCTTGTTTTAACATACATGCATTTACAATACATTCTGCTCTTCGAATACCCATTGGTGAAATGCACCCTCTTGAAGGCCAATTGCTTTCAAAACTTCAAGAAGAACTTCGCCATATTCACTATATCCTCATAGATGAAATGAGCTTTGTTGGTCCAAAAATGTTGACTCAAATTGATGCACTCTTACGTCAGGCTTTCCCCCTTGCAATGTACAATCCCATTTGGTGGTTGTTCCATGATTCTTCTTGGTGGCTTTGGACAATTACCTCCTGTAAAAGACATCCCCATGTATGCAAGATCATCTGTTGGAACTGCTCTTTGGTGTACATTTGATACTTTTATCATGCTTGAAACAATTTTCCGACAACAAGGAAATAGTGCTTCTCAAACTGCATTTCGGAAACTCTTGCTAAACCTTCGAAACGCAACACCAACTGTTGAAGATTGGGCACTCCTAATGACAAGAAAAACCTTATACCTTTCACATGTCAAAAATTATTCATTTGAATAATCTATCCATCTGTATCCCACAAATAGCTCTGTTGCACTGCACAACAAACACATGCTAAATCAACTTAATATGCCAATTGCACATTACTTTGCAGAACAAAGGAACCAAAATTCCCATCAATCCATTAATGACGAACAACTACCATTAAAGGTCCTTCTTGTTGTTGGTCAAAAATTCATGTTAACTGCTAATTTATGGGTTCAAGCAGGACTTGTTAACAGATCACTTAGAAAAGTCATTCATATTGTCTACAAGTCAAATAAGAAACCTCCTACCTTACCATTGTTTGTTGTTGTCAAATTCGTGCATTACAAAGGACCCTTATGGGATGGTTCTAATCCTACTTATGTTCCAATATCTGAAATAATGACAGGATCCCATAGACAAATACCACTTCTAATGGCATGGGGTTTAACAATTCATAAAGCCCAAGTTATGACCCTACAAAATGTAACAATAGATATTGGAAACATTGACAGAGAAGGACTTACATTCACTGCAATATCAAGAGTTACATCTCTTTCAGGCCTACGCATTTCTCCACCTTTCTCTTTTTCTAGATACTCTCGAATGCTAGGCAATTGATATGTTGAACGTAGGAAACAAGAGGAAAGCTTACTTGCTTCAAAGTCTTTAAAATCAACTTCTACTTGAATCTTCTCATTGTCGGTTGTATAAATGTACTGTTTTTCTTTGGTCACCACTTGTTTATGTAAAATATCTACTTTGTTTCAATAAAGATCCAAGAAAATTTTAAATATATACCTAGAAATTGGATTTTTGGTTTTAAAATTGTTGTTTGTTTGATCAATCTCAAAATAAGACAATCTCCCTGGCTTGTGGAGAAACTAGGCACAGTTCTGAAAGAGAACTACAATAAACTACATCTAGCGAGGCTTCGCATCCAAACTCATATCTACCCGCTGAAATTTCCAACATTAGTGTTGGAAATAGTTCCAACAGTTTTTTCATTAAAACCTTTGTAACACGACCAATCTATATCGCATGTTTCTGAATATTTTTCTCTGGTTTCCAATACAACCTCCTACTCTCTAAGTCCATTTCCAAGTCACCATTCAAGTCCCACCATTCCCCAGTGCTTCTCCAACAACACTCGTGAACAACCTATCCATTTAAGAGGGCCAACTTATTAACTAGGAATCTACAACTTCATGTCTTTCTCTCTGGGATACCCCTTTTTCTCACAAGTTATAGGAATCTATAAAATTGAGTTTCTAATTTTCTAAAAAAATAAATCAACACATTAACAAATTAACATATGTATTGTCAAATTTACTGTGTAATCATTTGCAGAAATAGATAAAGATTTTAATAAAATAAACTCTATTAAAAGCTTGTCAGTACATGAGTCATAACAAGGTTGTGAATAAATGTACTAATTGATCACAAAATACTAACAATAATATTGATCCATTTGAAACAGGAAAACTCATAATTCGTTAAGGAAACTTAATCAAATAAACAACAAGAGATATGAAGGAATATCATAACTGTATTAAATAGATTTGCACAAAATTACAAAACCTCAATTAAACAAAGGTATCTCCAATCTCTTGTCCAGATTTTTGCCTTCCAAAAAGTCCCTATTACATGTGAAACCCACCCTTTCAATAATTATTACAAAGAGTATATTTCCATCAAATTGAGATTGACAAATCTAAATAAAACTAATATCCAAGGAAATTCTGCCATATGTTCTAAATCCCTAGCAATTCCTCAATGTTGGGATAGTTAGCTGATTCAAAACCAAGTTGAACATCACATTTATAATTCTCCATTTTGTTTTTAGCTAACTTATGCTAGATGCGGATGTAAATGTCGACCTTGCCCTCAATAGCCAACAGTTGTCTGATTAAGCGATCCATGTCCTCAATGGTTATATGATTGAGCCCTTGGATTTTCTCCCTTACTTCATCTCTCTGATGTTCAACCTACTCGATCATCAATTTTGGAGGACAGGCATTTTCAATAAGATTTACTGTGGGAAAAATCAAAGCTTCCATGATACTGTCAACAGCATACCATCTTCTTCCACACATGGCTTGTGCCTTTTTAATAGTCTCTTCAACCATCTCATTAAGATCAAGCCAATCACGTAGTACTGTTATGACTTTCTTTAGCTGAAATTTGATGAGGATGATAATGGTTTATGGTTTTTCCTTCATGTACCTTTTCCAGTCCACAATCTCATCATAAGCCTTCGAAGCTTTCTCCCTCTTTTCCATGTGATCTTCAAGTACAACAACCATCTTACCAAAAGCAATATAGGTTTCATAAATATCATTTAAACTGTGGAAAAAGTTAGTTATTCACTCATAATGCTCCTGATTTTTCCTGACAGCCAACTCCTTAAATTCTTCTTGTGAAAACCTGGAGAACGAAGAGGAAGTTGCACTTGCAGTTGCATTTTCACATTACTCTTTAAGTGAATCTATCCTCTGTGTAAAGGCAACATTTGAAGTCTTCTCATTTTTCAGATCAACCTCAAGAAAGGAACTTTTGACCTGTAGTTCAATGTACTTATGCTCAAATGTCTTCATAAGATCAGCAACATGAGCCTCATGTTCCCTTTTAATCTTCTCAAGTTCTTCCTTCAACTGGGTTATCTCTTCTTTCCTCCTGTCAAACTCACTATTTAAATTGTTAACATCATGGATATTGGCACCTATGAATGCACCCAAAGTAGCAGTTGTATCTACTGCATCTACCTATGGGTCACCGGACTACTGAGTTCAAAGTATTTACTCAGAAACAGATACTTCCATCCCACTTAGATCCCTAGTCCTATTTTTTCCCTTTCTAATCACTGCTTTATCAAGTTTTATATAATAATATTCTCCAAGAGAGACAACAATGTCTTCATCAAATTCATCCCTTGGATTAATGGATCCATAGGTGTCAATCACTGTAGACACCAAAGAGGATGTTTGGGTAATGATAGGAGAGGGCATGGTCATGGTAATGTGAGTACTCAAAGGAGAAATGTTTTTAACATGGGTTACGTCAGAGATTGAAGGCAAGAGTGGCATTGAATATTCAGAATATGGCAAGTGGAGATTGACAGCTACAAGTGGTGAGGAAGACACTAAATCATTTTCAGTACCAAATGATGTTGACAAAGTAACGAAGGGTACATGTACGAAAATCTTGAAAATTGGTGCTTGTAAATTGCTTTGAACGGGGTCTATTTCAAGGATACAAGAGAGTAGTGTGGTTGAAGATTCGGAATATGAGAAGTGGAGATTAACAGCTGGATGTGGTGAAGAAGACACCAAAACATTTTCAGTACCAGATGATGTTGATGGAGTAACTGATGATAGCTCTAGGGGAATCTTCAAAATTGGTGCTTCTGAAATGTTTTGAAAAGAGTCTATTTGAACGATTGAAGACAAGAGTGGGGTTAAAGATTCAGAAGATGGGAAGTGGATATTGACTGCTGGAAGTGGTGAGAAAGACACCAAAACCTTTTCAGCCTGAGACAATGTTGACAGAGTAACTGACGGTAGGTGTAAGGGAATCTTGCAAATTGGTGCTTCTAAAATAACAGCTAGTGAGATGGAAGTTTGTGCAGGATCAGATGTGACATATTCAGGTGTAGATATCAAATCCTAATACAATTGAGACAGTGTAGGTGATATGTGTGCTCCTGCAGGAAAGGTAGATAAAGTATGGATGGATGAAAGGAGCAATGCTAAATACGAACAACTAGAAACAGATAAATATTGTAAAACTGTAGAGATGGGGATAAAACCTTTCTTACCATCACCATTCAACAAATCTGTGAATGATTACAAATATTGATCCACCTCTTCAGTGACAGGTGCAGAGGCTATCACCTCTTCTTCCAAGTCTGAATCAACCAAATCGATAACAGGAGCTGTAGAGGAAGAAGACTTCACCTACAATCTTTTGAATGGTTTTTGTTCAACTATTTCTTGATTATCACTTGGCTAACTGACTGCAACAATCACCAGGATATCAGTAACAGTCATAGTAGTTGTAACTGCCTGAGTATTCAGCACATAGGTCATCATTTCCAGCTTCTATTTTGACTATGTTGACGTAAGTATTGAGGATTTGACCTGCTGGCTAAATGGTACCTCTGGAAGGTCTTCCATTAGACCTTTTCCCTTGCCTCTATCTGGAAAAGTTGCCACTAAGAAATTTTTCATTTCTTCAGCTTCCTTTTCTTCTCTATCCTTTCTTACTTTCTCCAAGAGGCCAACCTACAATGCCCTGTAACACTCAATCCTGTCTTTCAGTTCCTTTTGATGCTGCAAGATGTGGGATTCCTCATGCTTGATTTTGGCTCTCCCCAACACTTCAGAAAATGTACTAACACCGTGGTAAATGGAATCATCGAGAATTTCCTCATGCACATAATTAATTTTGATATGGTACTGCTTAAAGTGGGCATCAAGGCATCCCTTGGGATCGTGTTTTATCTTTCTAGAAAAACCAAGCTTCAAGGACTGTATCTGTTCACCCAATACTGCAGCACAGGTTGAAGTTGGGATAACCAATGATCCAAGGTTCAAAGGGAATTTGGTCCAAGCGTTTTTCTTAGGGCCAATCAGCTTCCTGTAAACCCCATCATTGATAGTTT
This sequence comes from Pseudotsuga menziesii, assembly GCA_001517045.1. Taxonomy (NCBI): domain Eukaryota; kingdom Viridiplantae; phylum Streptophyta; class Pinopsida; order Pinales; family Pinaceae; genus Pseudotsuga; species Pseudotsuga menziesii. The sequence goes on from LPNX011071523.1 coordinate 111,309, forward strand.
GGAAAGCAACTTCTTCTAGGACCAACCTATTACGGACGATTCTGGGTAGCATATGAATAGTGTTTCTACCCCAAATTCTAATGTACAAAAAATGCTCACCAACATACCAGTCACCCATTGTACCAATCAAAGTTGTGGCTCAAGTGAAAATGCAGGAGCTTCCTGCTTGAATATTGAAAAATAGATGGTGCCAAGGAAGTGTTGACATATATCATAGAACCTGGGTACATAGTTAGTATCCCATAGTTCTGAATAGTAAATGGGCACCGAGGGGAGCAGAAAACTCCACTTCCATCACAAATTGGGATATTTGAACTTAGTGCACAATATATCATAAATGAAGGATAAAAAGAAGAAATTCGGTTTCTTTCTAGCAGTGGCCTTCTCGTAGTCTTGGATAGAAATTTTGATTTCTAGCAACAACATGGATTCCCATGGGAAAGAATCATCGATTGCTAAAACATGATGGGCTACTCAAGCCCATTCAGACTTGAACACAGAACAATTAGGAAGGCCATACAGTATGCATAACATAGCTACCAATAAGGAATATGGTTCTTTGAACCAAGTAATAAGGTAAAGCTTGTCATGCCTCTTCGAGAATTTACTAGGTTGGTGCATCCATGATTTTAACATTTCTTCGAAATTGAACCTACTTTTGGAGGCTTTTGCAAACTTTGCATTAAGGGGTTGTCTTACCATTTTAAGGGCATAAGATTTCGTAAATACCTCAGGACAGAAATGGGATATCTCTAACCCTCTACTATCGTTCAAAGAATGGTCTTTCGGGTCCGCATGTTCTACTATCCATTTGACCGCGTCATTTAGGGGAGGATAGCAAGTCTAACAGCAACAGAATGAAGTATAGAATCGCTAATTCTTTCGTCAGCCAACTGGTTGTCTGGAATATCAGAAAAATTGTCATTGTCAAAAATTGCATAAACCCTAGACCATTCAATTTGGTAGGTTTCAGTGATTCTGCCACTAGTATCTAAGAAAATTCCAAAGTTTGGATCCTTGGTTAACATATCCTTTTCCATGTTTTTGCAGCGAGTAGATCTTTCCATTGATGCAAATTGGAAAAACTTTGTTTAAAAGAAAAGAAAATGGGAAGAAAAAATTAAAACTAATTCAGGATTGACTACAGTAATAAATTGAATGAAAAAATGACCAACATACTAACCCGTAGACTGTGATGAAGTTGCTTGGTAAAATTCATGTAGTGCAGTAATTCACGCAACAGAGTAATTCACAACAGTAAAAAATTGGTAAAGAAATTGTAAAAGACCAGCCTATATATATATATTACATGAGTCAAATTAGGAAAGTAGGATTAAAACAAATGGACGATCGAGATTAAACTTGGCGGGATGCGGTTTCATAACAAGGTATTCCAATTATTTTTTCATTCTGCATCCTGAATCGCGCAACCTGCATCCCGAAATTTGCGGTTGCGGGATTCGGGAGAATTTTTGTAAATATTATATGTCATCCCGTTAATCTTTCTTGAAACCTGCATCCCACAATTTCCTGGTTCTGGGTTGTGGAAATCAAGATGCGGAATTCACGATGCGGGATATGGGAAGACAAAATAAATGAAGTTGTATTCATTCTTTCCTGAAACACGCATCCCGCAACCCGCATCCCAATATTTTCAATTGCGAGATGCAGGATAATTTTCGTAAGTATTGTGTGTCATCCCTCTAATCTTTCCCGAAACCCGCATCCTACAATTTTCGGGTTGTGGGTTGCACGAGCTTGAAATTTATTATTATTTGCAAATATTCGGCATACTCATTGTACACATTAATTTTAAGTTGCTGTCAGTTAATTTTTCTTATTTCTTATAAAATTTATAATAAAAAATCGAAAACCCAAAACACAATAGTTATAAATGTCTTTACCTTAAATTTCAAAACTCACTACTAATATGATGGTAACTTAAGTTAGTGCAAGTGGTAGTGAATCAGATGTAAAGATATCTCCAAATTTAGGGAGGTCATAGTTGAATTATATTAATCCCTTGAGTTTAGCCTTTACTACCAAATTTAGGGAGGTCATAGTTGAATTATATTAATCCCTTGAGTTCAGCCTTTGTAGTATTTAGGTTGATAAGTTAAACTAATTTATTAAAATTAGCATGTGTTTTTTTAATGAAGAAAATAATTAACACATCGAGTTTAATCTTATAAACATGACAATCTTTCACTTTCTTAATTTAAAAGAAAATTTTCACTTTTCTTATTTTTAAATAGATCAAATTAATTATTGTTGTAATTATTAATTATGAAAAATAATTGAAACCTTTCTACTCATTATCTCAATCCCTATAAATATAAGTATGCATCATTTAGTAGAAATAGAGCTTGTTTAAAAGGGGCTAGAGATACCCTTTTCTTATATGGGATACAAATCTTGATATTAAAGAATGTAAGAGAAACTTATAGACTACCTCCAATCAATATTAGTTGTGGTAAAGATTATGATTATCTTCTAAAAACTTGTAAAGATCAAGAACATCACTTCAGGGACACGCTAGGAAGTACTGCAGGACAGCATGTGATGAAAACTTAGTGAATCTGCCAACACCCGACACATGTTCAATAGACAACACTTGTCCATCTTATCTATCAAAATAGTGGAAACCACATAGTTGAAAAACCTAACTATAACTCATTGTCAAGTACTAGTGAAAAAAACCCACTATGGAAAAGAAACATAATTTAAAATCCTTTGGGGTAAAAACATAATTTAAATACCTAACTATAACCATAACATGTTCTCAACTAATACTTTAAAAAATAGAAATAAAATTTAAATCCCTTTGTGGTATTTAGCAGTGGGTTGCATGACTATTTTTTAAGTCCTTATGGAAGCAAATGATTAAATATCAGTATCGTTACATAAGGAAAAGATTTTCTATCACTTTAGCAACTATTGTCATTAGAGTAGTTCTAGAACTATTACATATTGGTAAGTTTTAAAGTTTTAAAACCCCTACTTGTAACATATTTCATGAACAAATACCTACCTAATAGTTAACCATCAACCATAAATTAAGCATTGTTTTGGAATAGATTAACCATAAATTAAGCACAACTATTGAAACAACAAGCCATAACCAACTAACATTATTATACGACTATGGTTGAAAACCCCGAAACGCTCAAAATCTTGTGAAATGTAATCATTATAATGAATTTGCATCTCTGTTAGCATAAAATTACAGAAAGGTATAGCATTGGATGCAGTAAGCATGTTGGGCTTGACCACTCCTCTATCTATTGAATCAGCCACGTGTGCTTCCTTGGCTATGTGCAAATGAAAGTGGAAGATCCATAAATGAAACAAATAAAACTTGAAATAATTACCATTCTTCTCTTAAGTACTTAAAAAAGCTCGCTAATTAAACAAAGAGACCTTGAAATAATTTCTTAACGAATTAATTGAGACTCACTAAGGTTTGGTTTAGAGAATTGCTTTAAAAAATGCTTTCATAGCTTGGGTTGTTATTTAAATCGGTTACATAAAGTAAATTATGATTTTCTTTACCATTGCACATTATTGACTACACAATATTAGTCTGAGTCTCTTGTTGGGAGTCCAAATGATCCTGAAATGTAATTAAATTATTAGCAATGTAAGAGGACCCCAAGTTTAACCATAAACTATTAATATTTCTCTTATAAGAAAGCATTGTTTTGGAATAGATTAACCATAAATTAAGCACAACTCTTGAAATAAACAAAGCTTAACCAACTAATATTATGATATGACTATGCTTTGAAACCCCAAAATGCTCAAACTCTTGTGAAATGTATTAATTATAATGAATTTGCATCTCTATTAGCATAAAATTATAGAAAGGTATAGCGTTGGATGCAGTAAGCATGTGTCCTTCCCTAGTTGTGTATTTCATGCTCAAAGGTGTCGTTCTGCATGGTTTCCAGACTGGAAAAGGACTTTATGTGCTTTCTGTGCTCAGCCTTGTCCACAATTCCCCTATGTCCCGGTACCATTATTGTATGAGGGGACTTGGAGAGGGGCATTCTTGTTCTCCTCACCTCCCATGGCATAGGATCTCCTACAGGAAATACAGTGGAGTGTGTACTCAACCTCGTCGCCACCTCAGAGAAAATTAGTAAGTGGGAATTACAAACAAGGTGATGAACACTTTGGACACCCACCACCCCAGTACGAGCATTCGCACCGACTGGATATCGCTAAACATGCCCCCCATGCACTAGGACTTTGGAAGCTGTGACCTCCTCGAGGATTTCTGGGGAGACACTCTAGGGACAGGAAAACCCTCGTATTATGCAGCTGGATGTATGACTATTCGAAAATATTCATAGTGCATCACATCCAGGCCCTGATGGTTGGCGATTTCCTGGTGCAAACAACCAGGATGATAAAGGAACGTAATTTCATATTCGCCAACCATCAGTACCCCCTGACAAATGAGCTTCTCAAACCATACAACCATTGTTGTCTGCAAGAAAACTCAAAACCTCATGTAATTGAGCACTTTTGGCCTTTCTCTCAGTGTTCATTCATCCCCACTTTTCAGCAGCTCCGGAGGGTGGCGCTATATAAGGTGAGCCAGAAATACCCGAAAATAACTTACCAGCATAGTTGTACACTTGACAACTGGCCATCATAAAAATAGTACAAGTGATAAGTAGGTGAGGATCTTCATTCCTTGTGGAAAATCTAGTCAATTCATCTCCTTTCATATTCAATTATCATACTGGCCATGGATAATACCTTAGGTGTTCTTCCACATTGTTGCCCAGGTGGGTCAAGGCATTTGGACTTGACCTTCCTTGCCCTTTTTCCTATCTTGGAGGTGGGATAAGAGCGGATTCGGCTGGCTGCGTTTCTTTGCTTAATGTAGAGGTGAGATTTGTTGTTTCAAATATCTAAATTTCATGATGGATCCTCAGAGTTGGGATAGCAGACGATGATGGGGACATGCTATTGACCTATAGGGTGTTGCGAATGGCGTCTTGGGACTCAATTACTTGTCAGAGAAAATAGATCATATGTGTGAATGTCCATTCTGTATCAGGTTCATCGAGATATTTTTTCCATGCTGGTGTTTTGTACGCAGTCGGGCTATCAGTCGATCTCAAAACTCAAAATAATGAATCCTCTAGCTCCACATAGATTTTATTTATAATCCCTTACGACCTTTAAGCATTAAGCTTATAAGTTATATTCACCGTGGATCAGCTTATCAATATCTGAGTATTTTATGCACGTGATTTCAATATCATGACTCAAGGCTAACACCTGCACAATTTAATTCAGCAGAATCAACAGAGACCCTCGATCTGCAACCTACCTTCATCTGGACCGCCCAATCGTGGGTACGTTTGATATTTCACCAAGCTGGTCCCATTCAATCCATCGCACAAGTCTCATCTACGGAATACTTTCGATCCATCGATCAAAAATTGAATGACATATATACCATCGTTCGTCATACCGCTAATCTTTCCTGAAAGCCCACATCCCACAATTTCCGGGTTAGGAATTGCAGGAGCTTGAAATTTATTATTATTTGCAAATATTTGGCATAATCATTGCACGCGTTAATTTTAAGTTGCCGCTAATCTTTCCCGAAACCCGCATCCCGCTTTTTTCGGGTTGCGGATTACAGGAGCTTGAAATTTATTATTATTTGCAAATATTCAGCATAATCATTGCACGTGTTAATTTTAGGTTGTTGTCAATTAATTTTTATTATTTCTTGCAAAATTTATAATCGAAACCCCAAAACACAACAGTTATAAATGTCTTAACCTAAAATTTAAAAACTCAGTATTAATATGCAGTCTCCCAAGGTAAGTCACAAAGGTTGAATTGTGAAAAGAAAGAATATTTTTACCCTCTTGGCGTTTTTTTGCACCTCTTGGTACAAATGCTAGTCATATATATAATTTCATTTTCTTAGTGATCTAGTTTATATAATTTCATATTCATATAATCTCATATTGCATAATATATTCAATTTCATAGTATTTTAGTTCAATATATATATATATGTGTGTGTGTGTGTGTGTGTGTGTGTGTGTTAAATTGTTTAGAATGTAAATATAATTTTGTAATTAATTCGTAAAATTATATACATTGTATGTGCATGTATGAATTCATATATATATGTATTCATAATTATATGTAAATTGTATAATTTCATATTCACATATTCATATTTAATTTCATATTGCATATTCATTAGAGGAATTTTGGGGTCTAAAATGGGCCTCCTAAGGAAAATAATAAAATAATAGTTAAAATAATAAAATAATATTGATTAATTTTGGAGGAAGAAAGAAAAAAACTACATTTTGTGTTCGTATTTTCGACATATCTCCCTGTGTTTTTACTCAAATTTCGATCGGGAGAGCTCGTTGGATGCGGAATTTGATTCCGCATCCAACGAGTAACCACACTGCATACTTTTGATGGACCCTGCTACCCCAAAAACAAGAAATACCTGAAAAAACGTGATGATGATGTCATCATCACATTTTTTCAGGTATTTCTTCTTTTTGGGGTAGCGGGGTCCATCAA
>LPNX011071523.1:123085-235333 GCA_001517045.1 Pseudotsuga menziesii
ACACTACCGCTAGCTGCACCATGCCCCTGGCCTTGCTCATGCACATCACAAAGAAAGTTTCCCAGGTCTGAGAATTGCAGAAGTTAAAACCGTGAACTCTGCAAGTCAGTTACATACCACATATTTAAATTACATGTAGAATCTGACAAAAAATTAAATATATATATGAAACACAGATCTATGAACTCACCTTGCTCAAGTTGAGTGTTAGGTTTGGGAGGCTCGGTATCTATCGAGATGAACCTTCATCAAGAACTGGCTGATGAGCGGCAACCCACTCATCCATAAACATCATGGGGCTTCAACGCCCTCATCTGCAACTGCCTGTGTCTGCATCTATTTTCATGACATGAAAATAGTTATATTAATGAATTACAATTTGAACATGTAAATTATAATCTAAACATAAATATGCAAACAATTCGAACATAAATAACTAGTACCTTGTCGATTGGCATGTCATGAGTAGGACTTGAGCGGGGTTGTGTAGAATCATGTGCAATGCCCTTGCCTATATCCTGTACAATATGAACAAGATAAATGATTGATGTTAGAAAAAACCAAAATATTACGTGTTCAACAATTGACTCATTTAGAAATTCAAATTTATGATGACAATTAACACATACCTCATCGACGTGGGCGTACAGAACTGCAGCGGGACCTTGAACATATGCATCACTTCCAAACAGGACCTCCATGAAACCGGGCTCCTGCATGGAGGTCTAACAGAAAGCAAAGTATTATTTAAAAAATGATTCATTTGAGGATACATTACAATCATGACAATCAAATGACGACAATAAACATATACCTGTCCCATTGGTCAAGGCTTTCATCTATGATGCAGTCCAAAATATGCATCACGAGCCATGATAGCATACTGCAGCACTATGTCATGATCAAGAATGTTGAGAACATCATTGAACACCCACTATAACTCAGGCTATGCAGGTGCAGTGGGTGCTCTGTGTCTCTCTTCCTGCACAGCCATCATGGTACCATGCATTTCCATGCGTGTCACCTCTGCCAATGCACTACGCTCCTTAATCACTAGCTGAGATGACTCAGCTACATCATCTATCCTAAGCATGGTCCTGGTAGGACGACCTACCAAAGGCTCTAGCTTTGGCTGAGCTCCAGGGTTTCTCCTATCCCCAAGATGCGCATGAATTTGTCCCCCACCAACACGATAGAAAGTCAAGGGTGTGCTGGTGTAATATGGGTGCATATCTAGGACAAACTCTATTTATATTTGTTTTGCAAAGTATAGTGGGACCTGGTCATGGTGGGGAAACATGCCCTATGCTCCAATGAACCTATCATATACATATGGCGCTGCAACCTCTAGCTTAAACTCCTTGAGTATAGGTGGTTGACAAGAGCCACGGTCAGGAGGGATATCAAATAATGTTCCCTTCACATCATAGCCAACTATTGCATCTCTCACTGCGGCCCAGTTATCAAGACCCATCACTGCGGCCCTTCTTCTCTGACATGCAGAGGCCCAAAGAGAATTCAATGGTCCGATGGACTTGTATACTTTCAGTAGATTGTTTACTGCCATTAACATCATCCAAATCGAACGTGATGTGGGAGAGTGGTCTAGAATGGAGCAGACGTTAACTCGCAAACACTCACGATGATTGGTAATGTCCTGCAGTGTGATACGTGTGATCTCATCCTCCCATCGTGCTTACTTGGGAGGGTCAAGGCCATGTTGTGCAGTACCTAAAAATTAAATGAAAACAAAAATGTCAATCAAAATACATACATCAATTGTAGGTGAATTTGAAATCAATATAAATTAAAGGTACTGAACTGAAAGAAATATATATATGCATTTAATGTACCTCTCTCGTGGGGAACCTTCCCACTGACACCAATAGTATCCTCATCGACACTCGCATGCATAGAGCGTCTACCAGAGTGGCTATCGCTTATCTCCCCAGCAGGAGCGTGTGTCGACGTAGAACGCCTATGCAAACCTGTGAAAATAGAGACATACAAGTTGATGATTAAATATACACATGTGAAACAATTTAATTTGATGTAACTAACAACAAAGAGTACATCATGCGCAATTGTATACTTACGAGTCCTCTGCTGACCTCCAGGGTGAGGAATGGTCGCAAATCCGCCAGTGTGCTGCCTTCGGCAAACTGAGGAACCCCGCTGTAGAGATGCATATGCATGAAATAAGGCATAATAAATGCATTCAACATACAATATAAGATAAATGATAAATATGTCAATAGTAAATATGTAGATTTGACATGATTAATATATCATCACATGGTGCACATTAATAATGGGAAAATGATCATGAGTGTGAGCACAATCAATAAGGAAACGACACATGCAAAGGTTTTTTTCACAGATAGTTGAGCTTGATCATTCATGTCATGTGTGTGAATGCAAAAGTGTTCTTGGGACTCATGGTTTTCTCTTCGTTCGAAGCTCTAACTTTTCATCCCAATCTAGTAACAGTCTCTAACTTTTGAACACAAAACAATTTCATATACTTCAAAAGGCGAGGGAACATAACAACTCAATTTAAAAAATAGTATTAAAGAATAATGGAGAGATGCCCATTTCATTGACTCATCTGCCATTGGTTGATGACATTCATTTTCTTTGCTATCAATCAGGAATTACCAAGATCAAAGTTATTATTGATATATATTATTTATAGCTACGAGCATGATGATTAATGTTGAAAATGTTCTTGGCATTGGTCCCGTCACTTAGAGTTCTCGATGATCATAATTCCAAGGAAATTTCTAAATTAAAAACTTTGACTATGAGGGAACCATTTCCAACAAGAAATTTGACTAATAAATGAACCATTACTTATAGGAATTGTGACCAATATTTTGATGAAGTAACTATGACTGGAAAGAACTCTAATTGGCATCAACTTTGACTGATAGGAACTCTAATTGGTAGGAACCTTGATTTATAGGAACTTTAACAAAGGTAGTGTTTCTTATCGACCATAGTTAAGGAATCCAAGTTTCTATTGGTCATAGTATAGATTATTAAACAAATGATCAATAAATTTTTGAAACTATTAACATTATTGGAATTGGAATTTTGACAATTACAAAAAATAATGCTAGTATATATAAAAATCAAAGTTCATGTTGGTCATCATTCTAGGGAAAATTCCTAACAAGGAAATTTAAATATGGACCTATTATTAATAGCTACTCTAGAAATATGATTAGTAGGGACTTTGATGTAGGGAACGTTGATGCAAGAAAGTCCAAATTCAATGGAACTTTGGCCAGGATTCTATGAATTATATCATTGATAGGAAATATACTTAACAAAAAAGATCTGACCACTAGGAACTTTGAATGACAAGAAGCCGATGAAAGAACTATTACCGATATGAATGTTGTCTAGAGTTCATGCTGGCCAGAGTTTTAAGGAACTTTCATAACTAGGATATTTGATGGACGAAAACATTGAAAGAACAAACTATAACCAAGGAATTGTGATATTAATAATTTTGAATAGGGAAATATGATCAATGGAAGCTATGAACTAGAGTTTCTATTGTGATATTTCAACACTTCCAATTGATAGAAATATTTATACAAACTATAAATTTAAATTTTAAATTTAACAAATTCGAATTTTTTCAATCCTCCGTGTATTCTCAGAGGATTGAAAAAAATTGGGCAGCATTTCTGCTTGCCAAACACACATTTAAAAATTAAACTGGCAGCATAAACACTACCAGTTGACAAAATATATATAAAACAAAAAATTAAATTTTAAATAAATAACAAATTTCAATTACAATTTTATAAAAATCCAACAACATTTCTGCGTTCTGGCACACATTGCAAACATATTAAACAAAAAAAACTAACCTAAAAACACTATATCAATGAATTTTTTCAATTTTAACCTAACATTTTAAAACTTAAAAAAAGTAAAATTTCATTTAAATTTCAAAACCAAGATTTGAGTGTTACCTCTTTGCTCCGACTTCGTGTTGGAAGGTAGAGGTGGGCGTGGATTGCACAATATCTCGGTGGACGACTCTGGGGATGCAACAGCTCATTCGAGGTCTCTTTTAGCTTGATCGAGGGTCTTCTGTTAAAAAAAGAGGTAAAATGGCCGCGGATTCCTGTGGCCTTTTTTATATATTTTTTTAACAGTAGCCTCCATCGAGGGCGTAAGCTCGATCGAAGCCCAGAGCTTGATCCAGGGTTTGTGTAACCCTCGATCGAGCTATCAAGTAACCCTCGATCGAGATATCAACACCTCGATCGATGGTTTACCACTAGCTCGATCGAGGGCTAGAAAAATCCTCGATCAAGGTGTCAAGACCTCGATCGAGGGTGCATTTTTTCATTTTTTCCAAAATTTCCTTACCAAAAATTGTAACCCACCTCCATGGATGCACCCACTAGCTTATCTTGCTCTTAGGTCAAAGACTCCATGAAGATTTCTAATGATGGCATTTTCCAATTTCTAGTTGTGAGCTTACTTGAGTAAAATGCGCTGACAAAGATAGAATACTCAAGCCCTAGCTTCGAAAGAATAGACAGTATGAGTTTCTCTTCTTTCTTCTCTATGCCACACTGCTTGAGTTGAAGCACCAATGAATTGAATTTGGTGAAGAAATCTTGGATAGTCTCATAATGCACTGGGCTCAAGGAGATGAGCTCATTTTCGAGCTGGTGGCCCTCATCTCATCAGTCTTCCCAAAGAGAGCTTTGAGCCTCAACCAAACTTCATTTGGGGTAGCTATACTTTCAAAATAGAACAAGAGTTCTCTCGAAATGTTGAGACAAATCATTACAAATGCTTCATCGAGTCTATTGAAAAACTTCGACTTCTCTACTACAGAATTTGGTTCGACCTATGTCCCCATGGTGACCCTGTAGAGACCCTTGGACCTCAACTGGATAACCATATCATCCTTCTATTCAAAGTATTTGAATGGTGTTAGCAAGACATGAGTTTGCTCCATCTCTGATTTTGTTAGTGGTGAAAATTGTTGAATGTACCTATAATGAAAACTCATGAATTTCTCTGGAGAATCACTCTAATAGAAAATAAAACACTCAAAAATTGATGTGCAACTTCAATCAGTTCTTATACCATGTGAGAATTGATTCACACCTAGATCTAGAAGGCAAGAAACTCTCACAATTTTCTCTAGTTTGCAAAACAAGCACAAATTAGCTAAAAAGACTGAAATTGCATTCACAGATGAAGTCAATAATGGATATTATTAACATTTTATAACATGTAAATATGTTTAGAACATATATATATTATATTTGGGAAATATCATGAGGCTCAAAAAGCCATTTTGGAGTGCACATGTGTAATAACTAGATTTGACCTTCATCCCCCCTAGGTGGACCAATTAGCTGTTGAATCACTCCAAACGATCATGAAACCTGGTGTGAACGATGGTGTGGAATGCTAAAGCATAAATGGATATATGAAAGGAGTGGGTGAGGAAACATAGCTGTGGGAGTGGCTCAAGGTAATCAATAAATGCACAAGAGGGGCCAAAATGGTCTAAAAACATCACTAGCGCCCCTAGTAAAGAAAAATCCACAAAAAGAGGAAGAGGAGCTCTCCAAGAGACCAAGGGTCATTAATGAGGGTGCACATGTTCCAGGTTGACCAAGATATAGTGTTGGTGTGTGTGTGAATAGGCCAAAATAACCAATTAACTTGCTAGACCACTATCCCTAAGTCTAAACCATAGATATCAATGCATAAAAGCAAATGAAATAGTCTAAGTTCTTAACTGAGGTACGAAGGAAGGATTACTACTCTAACAATTACAAATAACATATCCTAGTTATGTACCTTATTATAGTCTAAATCTAGAATGAAGTTATTATCTTTCTATTGGAATGGAAGCTAAATCCTCTTCTTAGGAGCTCACTTATTGAATCCACATTAGTACAACCATTCAACAAAGAATAGAAATACACTTCAAGTTTCCTAATACCTCAAATCACTTTTCATTCTTGAAATTCTAGATATACTTTGCCTCAAAAGTATCAACTATTTGTAACTAATTTTATTTGTTGGAAAATGCAAGAAGGGTGCTGCTAATGCTTGGTAAAGTTTAATATGATCTCCACAAACTTGTTTATAATTATGTAAGGATATAATTGCTCATTGTTTTTTCTTGTTACCTTTAGATGTGCTCATTGATCCTAGAAGATTATCTAGAGAATTATATCAATATAGTAACCATGATTCACTAAATTTGTATAGTGGATGCATTAATCCAGCTTACACAAATGATATTACAGTTTTTCAATATTAGAAAGGTGTTAATCCCCTTACCTACCACTCCATTGATATTCCAATATTTTCAAATGGAAATTCAAATGAGGCAATCATCTTTGTAACTGAAAGTGATGGTTATAATGTTAGAAATGGGTGTTATAGTGTGAGTAGTAAGCAGTCAATGACATCAAAACCAAGTTACATCGATGGATGATTCAATCATGTCAAGATCAGAGTATTAACAAGGCACTAAGAATTGGGAACATAGATCTAGCTAAAAGGGATCATGAGAAACATATACAATGGGTTATGCAATATTAATAATATCTCTATATAACACTCATTTTATTGCATAAAATATTTATGTATTACAAATCATTTTTTTTTAGTTAATAGTGGCATTTGCTTGTGTTCTCTAGATATGAGCATGTAGGTTGTTGATGAGTGATTTTAAGCATGGTTGTCTTTGGAAATAAGATTTGGGTTCTAAGCATGGTTGCACTTAGATATTATTGTTTTTTCTTAGAATTACAAATAATGAAATCTTGGTGTTAATATTTGTCCTTTACCAAATTCTTAAAGGGTTCTAACTCAATGGAAGAGTGCCTTCTTTACAAGCAAGAGGTTGGTGGTTCAATTCCTCTATGCCCTAATGATATTGCAATATTGGTATTTTTAATAAAATATATTTTATTATGATTTATTTTGGATATAGGGGGGGTTTCAAACCGTTTCTATATGTTGCTATGAGAGGGGTTCTAAACCACCTTCATATGTCACTAGAAGGGGGGTTCAAAACTACCAATGTATGTTACAATGAGGGGGGTTCAAAACCCCCCCTATAGGTTTATATGAGGGGGGTTCATAACTACCCTCAATTGTTTCTAAGATGGAGTTTTAGCGGGGGAGGGGGATTGAACCACCCTCATAGGTGTCTATGAGGGGGTTTCAAACAACCCCCGTAGATACCTACAAGGGGGGTTTATAACTTCCCCAAAAGGTTTGTAATAAGGACTTTTAGGGTGGGTTTTGAACCACCCCCAAAAGTCACTTTTAGCGTTGGTTTTGATCTCTTTTATAATCGTCATTAAAAATCCAAACTTTTAGCATCGATGCTATTAGGGGAAGTTTTGTTAAGACCGCCTCCAAATATTTTTAAGATGGAGTTTTAGGGGGTTTAAAGCCGCCCTTGTAAGCACCTATTGGGGGGAGGTTTGTAATCGCCCCTGTAGGTACCTATGAGGGGGGTTTGTAACCACCCTCGTAGGTACCTACAAGGGGGTTTGTAACAGCCCACAAAGGTTTGTAATAACAATTTTTAGGGGCGTTTGGAACCATCCCCAAAGGTGTCTACGAGGGGGGTTTAGAACCGCCCTTGAAAGTCACTTTTGGGGGCGGTTTAGAACCGCCCAAAAAGTCACTTTTAAGGGATTTTTTGATATCTTCCAAAACCACTTCTAAAAGAAAAAAAAATAGAATCACTGCTATTAGGGGAGGTTTTGTAAAGACTACCTCCAAAGCCATAACCGCCCCCAAAAGTGACTTTTGGAGGCGGAAGACAACCTCTCCTAAAATTCAAATTTGTTGTAGTGACTTTGTCGGGCTGGCACTTTGATTTTTGTTGGTTAGGTTGAAAGTTGAACCTGGGCTAGTAAAAGCGAGACAACAATGCAAGAAGGGACACAAAATTAGAAGTAAATCTGGACACAAAATGAGATCCAATACTAGGTCCACAATTGAATGCAAATTTGGGCGCAACACTAGACACAAAATCAAACACGTAATTGGATGTAAAATAAGGTGCAAAATTGGGCGCAAAAATCAACGTAAAAATAGGTGCAAAGCCATATGTGAAACTGGGCGCCAAACTGGGTGCAAACAAGGATTTAATAAAGGATGCAAATACTAGATGCTAAATTAGGCACATAGAAGGGAGTAAAAAAGTTACAAAAAATTGGGTACAAAATTGGACATAAAAAATGATGCAAAATTCGACTCTTTACGAAAATGTACAATAGCGGCAGGGTTAGCGCTCGATTGTTCACTACAATCGGAAAAAAATCACACTAAAATATGGTGCAAATTCTGGTTTTTGTTGTAGTGCATGTGTAAATGTCTCATTCTCAATTCTCATTTGTAATCATTGAGTATAAATTAAATGTGTAAGTATGAACCAACATGGAGAATTCTGTGGTAGAAAAATGGGCTTCCATGGATTGCTTCTCATGTAACTTATTTAACCCCTTTCTTAAGTCCTTAAGCTCTTATTATAGGGAATAGTGGTAGCACTAACATGCCATTGGGACCAGGAGACTAACAAAGGAATTAATGAAGTTGTCAACCCTGCTACCAACAAATAAGCGTGTACCTCAACCTAAAGACAGACCAATACTAACCTAATAAAAATATGGGATTTATCTAATAAATTATTGTCTAATTGGAGTATCCTTTACCAAACCCTATGACTCTGAGCTGGAAAAGCATACCGAAAAACATAGAAGGATTAAGGGATACATAGGCACTTGAGAGAGTATAAGGACCCAAATAGTCATCCTAATTCTTTGATGTGTGGGATTTATTATAGGTAAGCTAGTAGTGATGGTGAGAGTTAAATCTCCCCCATGTCAAGTACCTTCGAATTTGATGGGTAAGGTAAGGAGATCCGCCCTGATGCTTCTTTATATGAAAAAAATTGCAAGTTTTGAAACATCTAGAATGGAGGTCCTTTGTTATGGTCAAAATTGGATTGTAGCATGATCTACCTCCTTTTCCTTGACAAATGCAACTCCTTCCTACAATGATAATCCTTTATTTTCCATGGATTGTACCTCTGAGTTGTTGATTTAAAGTACTTGATAAAAGGAACCCCGCCTGAATTTATGGGTGAAGTTTTTAGAACTTTGAATAATTCTAGATGTACAAAAGATGAGGATATGATTCCATTGCTCTTCGAAGAATTGATGATGAGTGAAGTTCAATCTCAATAACAATGATGCTCATATGTTCGAGATAACAAGATTTGCATTCTTTGAAGTGTTGCTAATGACTTGGCTTCATTATTAATGGTTTGGAATACCCCTCGGCCATAAGAGATCTCTTTGTTCCTCTAGAAGTGATTGATGTAGGCACATTGCATCCTCCACCACTAACTCATGCCTCCCTCTAATGGCGTGGATCATCTTGGATTTTTGGGGCTTGGGCTATGGCATCAACCCATTTCCCATCCATAGACAATTCGATCCACACATCCTCATCTCCTTGACATGTGGTTATTGTGGTTAGGGAACAAAGGAAAATGACCCACATGACCTTACTATTTCAATTGGATTAATTCTTAGTTAGGCTATATCTCTTGTGGCTTGAATGCATTTATTTTGGTAGGAATAAAGAAGAAGGAGAATTGTCGTTCCAAAGAACAAAATGGGAGAACTATAGGATAAGAAACGACAGTTAGTTAGTAGTTCATGAAGAGCTGAAAGCAGTGGTTTGAGCAAAGGAATAAGAGTTTGCTTATTGAAGAAGAAGAAGCCACAATCACTGAAGAAAATGGCCCAAGTGCAAAAAACCATAAGTAACCAATTCCTTGGCTTTAGAATAAAATACCTAGTGTTTTTTATAGTGAATATAAATGTAGCCTACATTTTTCCTGGTGGGCATCCTATTAAAGAAAGGGATTGACCATATAGTTGTTTTTTGTTTCAATTTTTGTAGTAGCAAGAACCCTTAGAGGCTACATGCTTTGTAAATTCCATTACCGAGATAATCAACACAAAGAAACTATGTTGTGGTTTATTTCTTTGAATTGTTATGTGCATATTTTAATAGTTTAATTGAGCTACGACTTTAGTTGTGCACACCTTGTAGGCAAAGGTGAGTTATTGTCCAATTGTCCATACATTGTAGTGATAAGTGAGGGAACTATGATTCCCCTTGTCTACCTGCCCCAACACTTATTATACTTAGTTAATCCCAAATATTAAGAGACCACCTCTTTATCTTTCATGATAGATAGTCAATATACAGTGAAGCTAAATATTGTGTTTTTGAATCTCCTCTTAAAATTTGAATTAAGTAGGGTCTTCAAACACTAATTTTTTCATTTTCTCTTCCAAAATCTATGGTTAGATCAACTTTGTTTATTTTAGACCGAAATAAAAATTAAGATGGTTAATAATAGTCTATCTTTTATATTAAATTTATTAATAATAATTTATTTTTGAAAGGATTGTTTAGAAATATAAGATGATGATTCAAATTCAAACCCCACCCATTCATTTTGCATAATGACCCAATACGCATATAACCCGGTGATTTAGAAAGTTGGGTGGGTTGCGTAAGTACCTTTAAATTAGACTATAACAACATATTTAGTGTACTTAATTGGTGAATCTTCAAAGGATGTAATGGTGGGGCAGTCCTGCCACTTGGAAAGCCGTTGATTCAAAAGCAACGGGAAAAAAAGCAGTGGATGCTGAACTCGCTTGCACTGGCTGTAAATGGCGTAATGTCGGAGCCTTTGGTCAGCTATCTTTTTCATGTTACGGCTAGACGTGTGGATGCAAGTGCCGTTGTTGAAATTCTTCATTGAATTCTCCACCCATTAAAATCCGTTTCACTGTCTTCAGGCGCAAAATCTGGTGCAGAAATTGTTGGCTTCAGTGCTACGAAAGCGAATGCGGCGATGCCTTTAAAGCTAAAGACACAGTTGTTTGCATGTGTTACTTTGGATATATGTTCTTGAAAGGGGAAAACTGTTCACAAGAGGCTCTGCTCTGTGCTTTGAGGAATCAATCCTCGCAAGCTAGAGTTTCTTTCCGGGGTTCGGCTCTCGAGAGTTTTTGCATCCAGCCATTTTGAGCGTGCTTGAATCTTCACGTAAGTGTACTTTTCATTTTCTGTAGGGTTTTGATTTCTGTACTTGATCGGCATCCATCGCCCCCTATTATTTTCTGGTTTTTAGGTTTTTCTGTTTTCCTGTCTATTTCTGCGATAGATTTTCCTTCGCGAACCAGTTTTTCTGCGGTCTTTCTTATTTTTCATAGTATTCACCGTCATTTTCGTCTCTGCTAATACTTCTAGAATTTTTCCCAGCTGCTTATCATCATCTCATACATTAAGATTTTTTTTCTCAAATTTGCTTGATTTTAGACTTCTTTTTAATGGCAACTGTGTCAACCAATTAATGCTTTACTTTGTTTTTTAGCAACTAGTTTTCTGTTAATCTTCATTTAGTTTAATGAGGCACTTCAGACTTTCTGCTCCTGAGTTTGAGTTTGAGGTTCATTTCACTTTTTACTTTGAAATTTGTGGATAACATGATTGTTTGTTTTAGAGAGCTGAATTTATAGAGTAAGAGGGCCAGAAATTTCAGTTTTCGTTTCTGCAGAAAACTTGACCTTTAGATCATCCCACAGGAGCTCTAGCCTAATCATCTCATACTTTGGGGAGTTTCGATATCCTTAAATGTTAGAAGAGTGACCAATTTCAGCTCTCATGGGTTGTACCAATCTCTCTTTATCTTCCTTGAATTTTCAGTTTATCTTTGTTGAGTTTTAATGCTTGGATGATTTGCTTTTTATTTTATTTTGTCTTGCATTTTATTTTTCTAATTTTACTTCTGTGGGAGGTATGAATCCATGCCAACATTTGCATTGTTTGATGATCTACTCATGTCCTATGAGGGTTGAACATTGCTGTAAATCCATGCTAACATTTTCTCAGCTTGAACATGAAAACCCAGTATATTAACCATTGCTCTAATGTATATTGACTGAAAAACTCTCATTGCATGATGTATACATGTATACTTTTGTGCACTTCCATTGACTATTTTGTAGCTAGCAGTGAACATTTATATATAAATTAATTAAATCAGATGCAATCGTATGTTTGATTTTTTTGTATAGTTTCCTGAAATTTTTTACTCTGTTCATTCACTTTTTTGGGTTTTGTCATACAGAATTCTTTCTTGCAGAAAATTGTTCACTTTAAGATATTTCCTTTTATTTTTACAACTTCTGTTCAAACTGAAATTATGAACTTCTCTGGAAGGAAATTTCTATCATTTTCTTTTTTATTCTCTGTTTCTGCTCCATCATTTTTCATTTCTACAACTTTTCAATATATATGTTGATTTCTTATCTTGTCACATCCTCACACACACTTCTTATCTTGCCATACTCCTTCCCCCTCTCTCACACACACATATTCGTTCTAGGTGAGTTTCCTGTAGTCTTTGCTCTTTGCATCTTATCTGCTTATTGGAAACCATTTTCCCCTGTTCTTTTGGTATTTGTGCGATTATTTATGAGATCGCAAACTATAATTCAAATCCTCGCTTCATGCTATTATCACCTTTGCAGTGCTTTTCCATTTGTTTTAATTCTGTATTATTATTTGAGGATTGTGCTGAAAAACAATTATCTATATGTGATATGCACAATAAAAACTCTGTTCTAAAGCAATCAATCAGTGCATTTTTTTCCATTTTCATTTCTATACTGCATAAAGCTGATCTCTTCGGAGAATTTATATGGGCAAGTTAATTCTTTTTGTAATTCGTCATACAAATGTTAGTGTATTGATTATTTTGTGACCTAATTTATTTTCTGTAATTGAACCAGTTTATTAGTGAAGCATTCCTCAAGGGAGAACTATATTCAACTGAGAACGTTTCCTTGGCAAACAATCAGAAAACATGAACGATCTCCTGACCAAACCCTTTTCCAACTATGGGGGTTTCAAACGGGAGGCAATGAGGGACTTGGAAGCTGGCCCCGAGGTGGAGATGACAAACAACGATAATGATAAGAACCTAGGTCAATTCTTTGAACAAGTTGGTGGCATCAAACAGGATATGGAAGCAATGCAAGAGCTGTTTGGGAAATTGCAACGTGCAAATGAAGAGAGTAGAACAGTTCATAAAGCACAGTCTATGAAAGGATTGAGGGATCGTATGGACAAGGACGTGGTAGAAGTCCTCAAGAAGGCTAAACTGGTGAAAAGCAAGCTTGAAGCCCTGGACAGAGCCAATATGGCAAACCGCAGATTGCTTGGATGTGAAGAAGGAACACCCACAGATAGGACCAGGACCTCCATTACTCACAGTCTACGACAAAAACTGAAGGATTCGATGGGGGAATTTCAGATTTTGAGACAAAAGATAATGGGGGAGTATAGAGATACCGTTCAACGAAGAATCTATAATATAACAGGCGAGTATGCAGATGAAGACACAATTGAAAAAGTTGTTTCAACCGGAGAGAGTGAAAACATTCTCCAGAAAGCCATCCAAGAGCAAGGTCGAGGTCGTATTCTTGAAACTATCCATGAAATACAGGAGCGGCATGATGCTGTTAAGGAGATTGAGAGGAGTTTACTCGAGCTACACCAGGTTTTCCTTGATATGGCAGTGCTTGTGGAGGCGCAGGGTGAGCAGCTCAATAATATTGAATACAATGTTGCTCATGCTGCTAACTATGTTGATCGTGGAACCAAACAACTTTACACTGCAAAAAAACACCAGAGAAGAAGCCGGAAATGGATGTGCATTGGCATCATTCTGTTGCTGATACTTATCCTCATCATTGTTGTTCCTATTGCAACAAGCATCAAGAAATCATAAGAGGAGAGCCCTGAGAGATCCAAGAGATCCAGGGGTGCAGCATTGTATTGACATTGGGAATGAGATATGCAAGGGAGCGTAGTCTTGATTGCTTTGGAGGAAAGTATTTAATTCAATTTCAAGTCGGAGATAGGAAGACGAGAACAGGCCAGGCAACTGCTGTAGAGCCATTTTTAACATTGTTACATCAATGATTTTATTCAGGGTTCCTCAGGGACGCCTCATATTACAACAAGCTTCATTGTAATTCCTGTTCTGAGACACCTATTTTCATGTTGGAATAAACGATGCTCATCCATGAATTGAATTCCATAAGTTGCTTCATTTAAAGACTCTGTGCTGCTCATCACTCTCCTATCTGAATCCTTACCGTGTAGCATTCATTCAATATGCATTCTTATATTACCTTGCCATACCCAAACAATGAGTTACTTTACAACTGGATTATTAAAAAACGAACCATTTTCTTTACATTAAATCTGCTCATCATTCTCCTATCTAAAGCCTTGCTGTGTAGCATTCATTCAATATGCATTCTGTATCTTGCCATGCCAAGCAAGCATGATTTTCTTACAGCTGGATTATTCATAACCTGTTATTTCTTGGATTATTCATAAGCTGTGGAATAATCTGTTATTTCTAGTTAATCATTTTGTTGTACTAGGAGGAGCTAGGTGTTTTATAGTTTAATATGAAAGATGTTGCAAATTAATTTAAAATTATAAAAATAACAAATAATTATAAAAATATAAATATAAGTGGATTCATAAAATAAAAAATATATATGTAAATTTATAAAATAAAAAATTATGAAAAGTAATTTTAAAAAATTAGTTTAGCATTAAGAAAAAATAAAATTTAAACAGGAATCTATTTTATAAGAGGAATCAAATTTCATTAATTTAAAGAATAAAAAAAATTACCAACTCAAGAAATTATATCCTTCTGAATATTTGATAAATCCAAATTTAAAATAAATCTATAATGATTGGGATTACATTAATAGCAAGCCACCAAAATAATTTGAATAAATATGCAAACCCATAATAAATTTGCTAGACATCATTTCTATGTATTCATAAGCCAAAATCTCCACTGTTTTTCTTATAAGGAAATTTATAGCTGGAGAACTCATCGATGAGGAAATTTAAACGGGAGAACTAATCGACGGTTGAAGGTGTGGTTAAAGCATTACATTCGATACTTTATGCAGTAAACCTTGTCACTATAAAAAAATTGTGCATACCCTAATTAGGAAGATGACAAATATGACAAATTATTGCATAGATAATGTTCAGAGAAGTGGACCATTTCTTAAGATTAAATGCCATTTATTTGAAGTAACGTGTTTATGAACAATTTCCCATAAGAGTATTTATCAATGACCACTAACTCAATTTAATAAATTAAATCGAACCTTGAACCTTCTAATGGCATTTAATCTTAAGAAATAGGTAATAAGTTAAAAAGTAGGTTAAAAAAACCTAAAATGTTCATTTTTTATTTCAAAATATATTTATGTACATTAATATAGATCAAATGATTAGATACAAAATATCTAAATTTTGTTTATATGTAGCCTTTAAAAGCATGTGAAATAAAATACATTTAAATAGTTGGGCTTTAAATGATGAATTGGTAATTAAGAGAGATTGCACTATTATAGCGTGACTTGCCACACCTTATGCACCATGTTTTATGGCATTCCCTTATCCCTATGCAAACTCAGTGTACCCCTTATTCAGTATAGCTTTGATGCTTCAATTTATCCCTAAAATATATATTTTTGAAGACACACCCCACACGAGTCAATTGTTATGAAGCCTGTGTATATGCAACTTGTACCATTACAACCCACATACATCAGGTTTTGTGCTCCAAAACAAAATAATATTTGGTGTTTTCCTCATCAAGTAATGAATAACTTGATCCTTGGCCTTCCATATGCCTGAAAATGCTCCAATTCGACTCTCCATTTCCCATTTGAGGGCTATATTTTCAGCCATTGTGAAACATTGGAGGAAGATAAACTTTGAGAATAAGGAAAATATAGTGAAAATTTGCCCCATTGCCATATGCTTTAGTCTTCATCCCTTTATCCTTGCTGATAGAACTTTTTATGTTCATCTCCCAAGCTCTCCATTGTCTTTGTGAGCTTGTCTTTCTATGGACGATTGAAGTGTTGTTGTATGCATTCTTTTGTGACTAGAAACCTCTTTTTTATTTGTTTTTAGAGAACTTGTTCTTGTCATTTTCTCCCTTTTTGTCTTTCTTTTAGTGCATGAATCATTGAATCTTCGTGTCTTGCTAGCTTTGTGTTTCTCTTTTGCATTTTCATTCATTTATTGTGAAAATACAAAATATTTGCATTATTACATGTTCATTTGCATTTTGCATTTGCATTGAAAGAAGCACTTGCTTAGGTTTGCTCAGAATGGAATTAGTTTAGGATTTCATTTAGGAAAGATTGCATTCACATTGGAAAGGAAATGAAATTGTTTTTGTGCATTTCATTTAGTGGCATACCATCTTTTCATTTGGAAAACAAGATTTCACTTGGCATGTTTTCAAGTGTGCATATTTATTTTTATTGTGTTAGAGTTGGCACTTTACTTCAATTTAATTAGGATATTTAACTCAAAGAAAAACAAGCACAACAAAACACAATAAACACAATAGTTTTTCTCGGGGAAACTATAAAGGAGAAAACCCGCAACTTCCTCAGAGTAGATCTGTCACTAATACAATATTTCAAAATGGAAAACCCATAAATAGGAAGTCTTCTGCAGCTCTATCTTTTTCCTCTAGCAAATTTGTCTTCTCTCTTGCTCATGTGAACTTAGTGAGTGATTGGTATATCCAAATGAGAGATAATCTTCATCTAAAATATTTTCTATCACAACCCAAAGAAACCCTTTTAGCAAACTGCCACTGTTAATGGATGGATTGAATTCTCAGATGTTTCAGCAAACTACCATTCTATTTAGATTGATCGAATTTTCAGATTTCAAATGCCAAATACTATATACAACTACTCTTTTATTTCTCCTCAAAGCAAAAAGTTTTTAAGAGCAAGTCACTGTCTTAGTTACTAACAGAAAAAAATTCCTGGGAAGAACTGGAGCGACTAGGATCCAAATTGTAAATAGCAAGATTATAGAGGCCCCTCACTGTTTTACCAAGATGAGCTACGTAATGGAGAGTGTTGAAACAGACGCATACCTAGCTATATGTCGTTGGAAGGAGACTGGATTTCGAAAAATCCAGACAGATTATTTCTCATATAACACAGATTTTAGGAGCAATCCAGTACCTTAGTTACTAAGAGAAACAAATTCCGGTGAAAAAATGGTAAGGTTGGGATCCAAATTGTACATAGAAAGATTGTAGAATCTGCGCAATGCTTTACTAGAAGAGCTATAAAATGTAGAGAGTTGAAACAGACGTATTTTTCGCTATATCGTTGGAAGGAGACTGGATATAGAAGAATCTAGTTATATTAATTCAAAGGGGAATGAATCAATGTGTGAGAATAATAAACAGTTACTGTAATAACTGGATGCATTACTCCATGTTTTGATGGATGTAAATACTTTCGAATCTAGATTTAGTAAGTATTTATGGGGAAAATGACAGAAAAATCATGCAATCCTGCAGCTCAATCTCATGATTAATTGGGTACTATTATTAGTCCCTGCCCCGGCTGCAGGGACTCTATGATTCGGCTTGCCGCCGTTTCTATTAGTCCTGGCACGAAAACCAAATAATTAACCAAAAGTTAACCAAAGTTTTTTATGCATCTTGTATTTCACACACTAATCAATGCATTTTATTTTCATTTAATTTAAGGTTTCTTACGAAAACCGTCGTCCTGTTGACCAATCAACATATTCGACCTCTTATTTGGCCTCAAATCGAGGCCAATTTCATTTTTTGATATTTCAACTTATGGTTAAAACACAAAGAATGTGGTAGCAAATAATCCATAAGCTAATGCTAATGGGGTTAGGCCATCTGCGAGGATGGCCGGCGGTTTACCACCTCTACCATCCACTAATGTGGGGAAGTATTGCTGGGTTTCCCGTGGATCTTTCCTCTAAAAAAAGCTAATGCTATCTTCTGTAGCATTAGTTAATGCTATCTTCTGTAGCATTAGTTAAGAAACATAAAATGTTAGTAACAGCAGCAGTGATGTGTTCCACATGTTCACCTGCATGTGTTCCATGTGTTCACCTTATGTGCTTGCCGTGTACTCCATGCATTCCGATATTTGTTCGAGCTCATCTGTTCGATCTCACCTGCATTCCTATATTTGTTCGAACTCACCTTCATGTTTGCTCTATGTCCTTCATTTAGTGCCATTGCAATGCTCACAATGCTCACTGCTATGGAAACATGCCTCTAATGCAAATTAGAGCATTAGAGAATTATGGTGCAGGATCTCTGAGGCGAGGCGATGTGGATACAACATCTCGCTTTAGCAGAGTGAAGCCATAAGAGCCTACGAAGAGCCTCTTTTAATTCAACGACTTATTCAGTATCATCCTCTCCTTAGCTTCAATATTTTCTTTTCTCCTCCTCAATATGTTCTTTTCTCCTCCTCTATAGCTTCAAGATTTTCTTTTATCTTCCTTCCACGTTCAATATCCTGCATCACAAATAGTTTAACTCAATGTCCTGCATCATAAATAGTTTAGGATAAGTTTAAACTCATTCAATCTAGCTCAAAACCCATGCATGCATACACCTGTAAGTTTATTCAATAAATTTGTTGTAAGCTACTTCTTCATCCAACACAGGCATACTTCATAGAAGACACTCTGCTAGTGTTTTATCCTGTACTCATACATCATTCTTAACACCTTGTAAAATTGGCCGAACAAAGAAGAAAATCCAATGAGAAATGCAGGGGATGATTAGTTACCTCAAAGAAGCAGTTCTGATAAAGATACTCTCACCCGAAGTTGCTCCCAAATTCAAAGGATGTCGGTCTGCTCGGTTGTCTGTCAAGTCCATATTTGTATTCTGTGTCTGCCCATGTTTGATTTCTCTAACAAACCTGTAAAACAAGAAGCACCAACACAGCATGATTTATGTTTTATAGTATTTATCTTTAAGTGAAAAGGGGGCTTCTAATCCTATCTATAACTCTCTTATACTTCGTACCATAAACTAAATAAATATACTGTATATAGTATTGATATAATCGGCGCAATACCTGATCGATAAGCTGAAGAGGGGTTGTATCTCATTTTCTAGTTCTTACTGTTTGTTTTTACAGGCCTATTTTGATCACATTTGTTCTAAAATGGCGCAGGCCTATTTTGATCACATTTGTTCGAAAATGGCTGTCCGCGTTGCGGCCTCTGCTCTGGCTTCACTCCATTCGAATCTTGGCGCCACTAGCCGTCTTTTGGCTTTAACTCAACTGCCATTTTGTTTCGAACCAACTACCATTGAAACAAACTGCTGGAAGCGCCTTCTGAACCTGGAAAGGTGTCATGTGGGGATATGGAATCTACGCTATGAAGCTACAATGCTGAGCATTATCAGCACCAGCAATTACAATAGCTAGAGCTGTTGAAGGAGCAATTGAACCAACACAATTCCCATAAGCAAAGGGAAGCCCAACAAAGGCAGCACAAGCAGTATCAGAATCCCCGGCATCATCAGTTGTATAAGCTGAACCAGAAGCAGCACCAGTTGAACTAGCTGCATTATTTCAATCAGCGTCAGTTGAACGAACATCATTTGTTGTAGCATTTCCAGGATCAGTTGAAGAAATCACATACCCAGCTTCCTTAGTTCCCGAGCATTTCAATCAGCAGTTGAACCGGATCATTCATTCCTAGCCAGAGTAGCACTATGACAACAAGCAGTCCCAGCCTCATTCATGGCATCCCCAGGAGCAACAGTTACAAGAACAGTTCCATCAGCAGTTGAAGAAGTAGCACCAGCATCAGCTGAAGTAGCTTAATTCCCCTTTTTACCTTAAGCCAAGCTTTGGCCATTACCCAAGCCTTGAGAAGTGTAGTCGTGCCAAGCGTATACCCATTACCAGGTCCAATATGCCTCTGCATTTCAAAAACAAAAATGGAAACCCTAGTGAGCTAGCTGCCATGGCGGTGTTGCAGAGCCGAGCTCGTAGAAATCAGATGCAAGAAAGGGGGAGTGTTTACCTGCATGCTTGTGTTCTTTGGTTGGTCTCTCGGGCTGAGACAGGTGGCCATCATGCACACACCCACATTCTTTTCTTCATGCCGGTATCATCTTCAATGCAAGTGTCATTTTTTAAATATAACATCGACATTAAATGTCAGGCTTACATTGTAGTAATATTTTTTTAATCTTAAGTTTTTTTTTAATATATATTTTATTTACGTCCTCCTTACCTTTGTGATTGCAATAATTACCTTGTGAATGTTCTCACTGGGCATTCTTCCTCTCGGCCCGGATAAAAATCTCGTAAAAATATTTGCAGTGGAGGCCCTCAGCCCAACAACCATTTTAGCCGGCCTTTTAAGGCAAACAGTTGAGTTCAGACATGATAACAATTGAATTCCCTATATATAAAAGCATGCATAAGTGTTAAGAATGATTAAAACTATTAACTGAAGAACTGTGCCTCACTGTAGACAAAAGTAATGAACAGAAGAGGCAGACAGATAAGCTTCACCTCAAATTTTCTTGCAACTTCAAACCACTGTGAGCTCGTTTTGGCCCAGACTAAGTTTTCGGGTACATTGGGTTTCCCTGATTCTCCATAAAACTCCTCGGGTTGGTACGATATCTTCCCCAGACGATTAATTTTCATTACTTGGGGAACATTGTAGTCCCCTACTTGTAACCTTCCCACGCTGACTGGCTCCTTCGTGTCCTCTGCTTTCTGTAACGATAACAGACTTCTAAAATTTGCCTCAAATTTTCAAAAATAAAAACTTGAATACTTCCCCACTAGTAACCTTCCTACAATGATCCATTTCAGAGAGATAAGGGTACAATTTATAATGTGAAAGACCGACAAGATGCAATTAGAAAGAAAGCTTACCAGCCACTCCCAGATTCCGGTGTGGCCAACATATTTGGGGACTGTGACATCTCCTATTGACAGAGAGTTGTTTGCATTGCCAGCAATACCAAAATGCACGACACCAACTATATTAAACAGATCTGACATCATCTGAGTCGTTACACCTGCATTCCACTGTTTATACCAAACATTGCAAAATCTTTATCTTCATCCCTCAATTACTAACCACACAAGCAAAGACTAATGCATCCATTTGATACTCAAATGGGTTTAAACTTTAAAAGGGCTTGGAATCACATTACCATTCCTACACCGCATCTTACTTAGATCACTTTTTTGCCATAGATTGTTCCAATGCGAAATCTGCGACCTGCATAAATTTCAAACAATCATATGAGAAAAGCCAAAATATTTTTGACAATGGACAAATTTGGCAGCTGATGAGCAAGTACGGTACCAGAATAGTCCAGCAATGGGTATTTGGGATGAGGCTTCAGAACTTTTGAGGACATGAATGCAGCTTCTTCTGGTGGATACACAGTGACCAAACCAATCCATCGCCCTTCTTTATTGATCTCACCAGCTATTCTAAGGGCCTTCTTGTTCCAAGGAAGAGCTGAGACCGTCACCACCATTACCATAACTGTAACATAAAGAGACACAGCTTACATCTGATTGCCACGTAACTTATCAAAATTGGAGCGCAATCTCATATTTAAAAAAAAAAGTCATGAAGATTAACATCTAATTGACACTGCATTTGATTGCCACGTCCTCCCGGCTGTAGAATCCCAAATGTTATGATGCAGATCCATGGGGATTTAGACAATCTAGCGCTGTTGCAATGGTGACTCACTAATATATTGGCAATGCTGACTGTGGAGAATCAATAAGGCAGTTCCGACGACCATTATGATTTAATCACTTGAATATTGAAAGCTACCATCCTATCATTACTTCTCTTGATGGCATAAACAATTCGTTGTGCAGAAAACAATATAGTGAAAAAACTCTCCGCAACCAGCCACGTTTCAAAGTTATTTGATATTCATAATTTCAATAATGGCATAAAGTTATTTGAGATCATTCAAGATTACCAAAATACCACCAGATTAGGCGAGAAGCTAGCTTCTCATGAGTCACAACCTACAGTCTAGAGGGGAAGTTATTAAATCCATCGAATCGCAGAAGGAGATTGCTTAAAACTAATGCTGGTATAATAAGCCTTTCAAATTGCATAGTTTACAAGCCAAATCAACTTATAAAACTTTAGGCAGGGACTTGCTGCGTTAGCAGCCCCACTTGTTTTTAAATAATTTAACCAAAGCGAAAATGCACAATTCCATTTTTCGACATCTCATCCTTGTGCTCGCTCAATTCTTTGATGATCTGCGTGCTATATATAGTTGCATTAACATAAATAAATAAAATTAGATGCATCATCTTCGAAAGTGTAGACATCGAAGGTTTACTTTCTATTGGTTTTGTTTTGTTTCCTTCTAAATAAAGTGAAGATAGTCGTGATCCATTTTTTTCTTTTTAATTTTAATTTTGATGTGTATTTTTTTTAAAGTAGTGGATGATTTGGGTATATGGAATTTTTAGTTAATATTAAAGTATATTAATTAATTATAACTAAAATAATTAACTGAAATATTAAAATATATTTCAATTTATATATTTCTATATATATATTTTGAAATATTTATGAATATATATATTGAAATGTATTAAATATATATTAATTTAAAATTAAGTTTAAATATAATTAGAATTTTAATTTATATTTTATTTTAAATTTAAATTTAAAATATAAGTCTTATTTAGCCATAGGTTTTCAGTGTATTAATAATAAGAAGTACTTGTGGTATAGTGGTAAGGGTGTTGGGATTATGGTTATGAGGTTCAAGGTTCGAACCTTTCAAGTAAATTATTTTTTTTGAAAATATAATGAATTTTAAACTTGCATCCATAACTTGATAAGAAAGCATGCGGAAGATGCTATGGACTAATAAGATTTTAAATTCATTGCATTTTTAAAAAAAATAGGTGAGTTGGGAGGTTCTAACCTCCTTGAGTGCAATACCTGAGAAGAGGTTTGCACCTCGAGAGATTTGATCCCACTCGGCACTTGATAGAGCCTAGGATTTGGATCTACACTGGTTCAAATTCAAGCATGTAAATTCATAGATCGCACCATTATGAAGTTTGCAAGTTTCACATACATACAGATAAAAACATGAATTTCATCATCAACATCATCCTTATATTATTTCTATAAACACCTTGCAAAATACAAGCATTTGTTGGTTGAATAGCCTTAGACCAAAAAATACATTCATTCACAAATTGAGTCACTTCTTCCATCTAATGACTCTACTCCTAATTCTATTTATAGGCTTGAGCCTTTACAAAATGTTCCACATAGCCTACTTTCTAACTAATTTAGACCAAAACGTCCTAACTAACTCAACCATAATGACCACACTTATCAATATCTTTTTTCAAGTAGCTGACTCTTTCTCATACCGATGTCTTCCTTGTCGATGGAAGAAGCGCACCTTGCACATCCTATCCCCTTTCCAACACAAGCTTGTAGCTCCTCCTCGAGCCACCTCAACTAGAAATTAATGGTGCATCCAACTTTGTCTTGAATTCATTGTATACAGTTTTTACTTCATTGAAGGTTACTTTGACCTTCGCTTTGATTTTTTTGCACTACTCCACTTCATGCTCCGTTGGGTGTTCCTCGTTCATATGTTGTACTGTGGTTAAGTCCTCCTTCATCTTCATGATCTCTTCCATCGCTTTGAGCTCCACTTCCTTCGTTGTGGTCTACATTTCGTCTAACTGTTTCGACATCCTCCGGTGTCTTGTGTGTGCCTTATTGACATGCTGCTGCAACTCCTTAAGCTTTGCTTCCTTGGTCAGTACCTGTGCTAGTGAGGGAATCCCTTTGAGAGATCCCCACATAGCTGACAGTTGTGCTTCTACTTCGATCAGTTGTTTTTTCGGCTGGTGTAGTTGCTCATCTTACATCAAATTCCCCCAATACTTGATTATATCCTCTGTAATTATTTGTACTACCTTCTCACTCTCCGTAATTTCTGTCACAGTGTCCTCAATTACTCCTCTTATTTCTAGTTGGTTGTGTTAATGCGGTCTGAATTTATGGTTGTTCTTCCACAATGGGTATGCTTTGTAATGGTGATCTCTTCATGATGGTGCTCAAAATCATTTGTGCCATAACTATTGTTCTTCTTCTTTACTCTTTGTTTCTCTCCTATACGTTCCTCGGATCTGATTCGTCTTTGCAATGCTCACAATGGTTCAACCCATGCATCATGGTCGATTCTTATAGCCCTGCTACTCCCATGTGAAGGATTTTGTCCATCATTTCCAAATCCCTTGAATATTGACCAAATTTGGTGTCGATTCTGTAAATCTAATGATTTGATTTATCCATAAATGCATGTCTTTCTCGCTTGCGCCATTACCCGTATAGTTTAATTGTTGCATTTATTTTCTGAGTTGACCATGTCGTACTTTGTACGATATCACCAAGCTTCAACCTTTGATGTGATTTCTTTTTCCCTTCTTCTATCGACACACTTTGCTGCGATTTTATTTTTCTCTTTTTTTTTCATTTGCGTGGTTGTTAGTATTGGTGTTGCACCTATCTATCTCGATCGAGCTTTAGCTGACTTCCATTAACTAGTTTCAGTATTAATACTTTTTCTAACTGTTGTAGTTGTATTGCACCTCCTTTAGTGATGAAATGAATAACATAGGGTCCTAACCAATGCATCTATAGCTTATCTGGGTGCTTCATGAACTTACTTCCGTATAGGAGAACCATATCTCTGCACTGAAAGTACTTTGATTTTACATGGTGGTCGTGCCATGCCTTCTGTCAATCCTTCTCTACTTGTTGGTGGAAACTTGCAATGAATCGATCCTTCTCAGGCTGCAACAACTTCGCCAACCTTTCTTCAATCTCTCTTTCGTCACTTATGCATGTTGTTGCCACTATGCGTAGGCTGGGAACAATGTACTCCATCGGAATTACCGGTTCTTGACCATAAACGAGCTTGAATGGTGTTTGTCTCGTCAATCTTTTACATGTTGTCTTGTAGGCCCATAATATCACATGAATTTTTCAGATCCCAATCATCATGATTTGCGTTGCATACCTTCATTAGTGCATGTTACAATACCTTGTTGAATACTTCAACAACTTCATTCGCTTGTAGGTGATATGGATTACTCTTCTTGTGTTGTATATGGAATTACTCGGTCATCACGTTAATTGTCCAATTGACAAAGTGACTCCCTTGGTTCCTCATCAATATCTTGGGACAACCAAACCGAGTAACCACATTGTCTAATAGGAACCTACCTATTGTCGTAGCTATACAATCCTTCATCGGTGTTTCCTCTACTCATCGTGTCAAGTAGTATGTCATAATGATGATATATCGTGCACTCGCCTGTTTCCTTGGAGGATTGATGGGTCCCACAAAATCCACAATCCATTTATCAAATGGTTGGAGTGTTATCTGAGGTACTAGCGGCATCTCATCAAGTCGTGATGGCTTCCCCATCCTCTGACAAATGTCGTATCTTTTAGCATAATCTATGGTATCAATTTTCATTGTCATCCACCATAATCCAACTCCGAGTATCTTTCTAGTAGTTGCATGACCTCCATAATGTCCTCCTGTAATTTTTCCATGTGACTCTTCCAATACTCTATGCTTCTCATGTGACAGAACATATCGACATAGAATTTCGCCCGACCCCATTTTGTAGAGTTGTCCTGCCATTAGCTGAAATTTGTTGCTCATATGACCATTTTCTTCTGATGACTCGTGGTGAATTCTTCTAGTGCTTTTCTTGTCATGAAAAATTGGAAAATTTTCTCATAATGGTCATCCACAATTCTGATTCTAAATAAATACACATGAGGTAAGTCATCCTCGATACTTCTTGGCTCTTCTCCTATCTCTATCCTTGACAGATGATCAAGTCTTGCATTCAACCGTCTTATATTCACAATAATCTCGAAATTGAACTCTTGGAATAGTAATAACCATCGACAAATCTTTCCTCCCAACACAGGCTTGTTAACCAGGTACTTCAGCGTTGGGTGATCCGTAAACATTTTGAAATGTCCTCTCAATAGTTAGTGGCAGAATTTTTGTAATGCATATACCATTGCCAATCCTTCCCTCTCTCTCATTGTGTAGTTTCTTTCCGCAGTAGACAAATTCCGACTTGCAAATGCAATTAGGTGATTAATCACTCCTTCCCTTGATTGAGCCAAAATCATTCCTAATGCAATTGACAAAGCATCAACATGGACGTGGAACTCCTTCGTCTAATTCAGAAAAACTAATATCGGTGATGCGACCATTTTCTGTTTTAGGGTACCGATACTTCTTTAGCATTCATCGTTCCATTCAAACTTCACATCCTTCTTCAACAGCTTCTCCATCGACTCCATGATCACTATTTATCCCCTTATGAACTTATGGTAATATCCTATGTGACCCAACATCGCCCTAAGTTGTTTTATTCTCATCGATGCTGGTAGATCAACAATTACAACAATATTGGCGGAATCGACTAACATACCTTCCTTGCATACAATATGTCCCAATGAAATCCCAAATGGAGCAAAAAATACACACTTCTTTAGATTCAACAAGATTTGATGTTTTCGAAATATTTCTAACATCAACCGAAGGTTCACAGTGTGGTATTTTACCAATCCATAGACAGTACAGACCTCCATGTAGATTGCCAGGAATTTATGAATGAATTCCTTAAATGCATCGACAATAATCCTTGAAAAAATTGCAAGTGTGTTCTTGAGTCCAAATGACATTACCGTGTACTAAAAGAATCCCCATTATGTTACGAAAGTGGTCTTGTGCCTATCCTCCTTTGCAATCCTTATTTGATGGTAGCCTGAAAATCCGTCCATGAATGAAAAAATATTGTGTCCTCCAACTCCTTCCAATCCTTCATCAGTGAAATGCGTTGGGAACGGGACATGAAGAATTGGGTCATTCAACTTCCTTAGGTCGACACAGATTCATATTTCCCTCTTCTTTTTGTCTTGTACAACCATCAAACTGATCCATTCTAACTCTTCAACAAGTTCAATAATGCCAACATCCATCATCCATTCTAATTTTGATTTGACGTGTTCCTTGTATCTCAA
Organism: Pseudotsuga menziesii; assembly: GCA_001517045.1. Classification (NCBI taxonomy): domain Eukaryota; kingdom Viridiplantae; phylum Streptophyta; class Pinopsida; order Pinales; family Pinaceae; genus Pseudotsuga; species Pseudotsuga menziesii. The sequence continues at coordinate 150,251 of LPNX011071523.1, forward strand.
GTTCAATCTGTATGGGCGTTTCTTTACTGGTTTCATGTTTTCCTGTAGAGTAATTTTGATTTCTCCTAAGCCACCTAAAATCCCTTTCATCTCAGAAAAGTTTGTCAAAAATAAATCTGGAATTCATATAGCAGGTCATTGATCTTCGCCATGGTTGTCTCATCCCAATAATCACCAATATTATTGAATTTTGGGTCCTCTTTCGTCCCAATATCGACCTTTCTTCTCTCGAGTGGTTGTTTGACTTTGTCAGATGGTATTTCTAGTGTTGCGATATCCCAACTTCCCTCTGATTCTGAGATGTTGACAGCTCTTGGTTCATCCTCATCGTCTAGCTCTCCTGTCACATTGTAGCATTTTGACATTAACGGTGTTGTTGGTATCTTCAACGATTCCATTGGTAACTCAGCTAGAACTATTTCCAACGCTCTGTTGCAGATATCTTGAAGTGCATAATGAATAAATGGATTGTCATATTCAAAGTTGAAAGTATGAATGAAGCTAACATTTATTTCTTCCTATGTTGTAGTTTCCCTTCACATTTCTTTCTAAACGTACCACCTCTATGGTACTTCGTTCAACATACGGAAAAATGCATGGACCTGTTCTTCCTTCATGTTCACTACCCATGCAGTTTGGCATGCGACCAAATGATCATTGGGATTGTTTCGTCCATAATATTTCTTTCTTTAGTAGTGCTATGCTTCCCCAAATCGAACTTCCATTAATCGATGACATCTCTTCTAGTCTCCCATCAAGGTCTTGTGTGCATCCCACCATATTATCGGAGTATCCTTCAGTGCTTCTTCCAACTCCAACAATTGTTGAGGCTCTGATACTTTATCCTTGAATTCGTCAATAAAACTAGCCAAGTTAGGTATCCCTTCATATGTCGGTAATTCGATTACTTTTTATTTTACCCAACGCAACGACTGAGTGAATCATTCACATTTTCTGACGATACTTCATGTAACTGGTTCTGCCAGTTCTCTAGTGCATCGTAATAGTCCAATGATGTGAAGCTAGTACTTCTCTAGCCCAACTCTCCATCCACAATGGGGTTAATTTAGTCTTCTTAAATATTATAGGCACTATCCCATCCTCCCATAACTTCCTCTTTTACTGGTTCGATGTATCTTTGGAATTAACTGGGATCTAATGGGGAAATGATTTGCATGTCGCGATTCTCAAAAGTCATTACTATTTTCTTGAAGTTGATAACTGTGAAATTGGCATTTTCCCATCCAATTCCCAACAGCACAAGGTATGAGTTGCTTTCTTCAAATATCCCAATAACATTGAAGTTTGCATATGTCTTTAGTCCCTCCACTTCAATAGGTAGGTGTGGTACTCTACCGATTGGCGACACCCTAGACTGATTTTCTAGTCGCAGCTATACGAGAGACCAAACCAACTGTGGTTTCCTCGTCATTTCCCATGTTTGCTTCATTACGATATTTACGTCTGATCCTAGATCCAAGATGATTGAATCCACATCATATTCATCGATATGGACATCCATCCTAATTTCCCTTCCCGTCTTCATATTATGCAAAGAATTTGTTGAGTGGTATTGTCACCATTTCTTCTCAGTACAACAAGCTCGCTATTTATGCTAATGCATCTAGATCTTGTAAAACCCCGTTTTTGACCCCGTTTGCATTAAATATATATGATGTAGATATTATATGGAATCATGGAAAGGAGCTCAAGGCCAAGGCCCCCCTGTCAATGACTAATGTTTGGTGTATAGGTGATCATGGTTGATGGCTATGGTTCATGTGCTAAGTTAAGCACGTTTGTAAACATCATGTAAATATGTGATTTAATCAAAAACCTACAACCAGCTACGTCAATGCAACAAATAATGAGATGGGGACATGATTTCCCAAGGATAAGGGGAGGGAATGTTTATCCTTGAGCCATTGGGGAAAACTCATTTCTTGTCTCTTCCCCCAACCATTTATTTCTGCCAGAATTTGGTTGAGGTACTTATTGCATGAAATGGGAAGAGTATGGGGAAAATTCAAATTGGGCAAAGCACCCATTCTTGAAGAACGTGTTTTTGAATTCATGGGCAAGAAAGTACCTAAGAACTTATACTCAGTTCCTCATGCATTAACGTTTTTTTATCTTCTTCCCTCACGTTTTGGGGAGCCGCAGGATGTTTTGATCATCAATCCTTCATTCTCAGGGAACTCTCATGCAGCTGAACCTTCCTGTGTGTTTATCATTCATGTTTCAGTTTTTTCTTCATTATGCATGTCCAGGAAATTCATGTTGGGTGCTATGGATTGAATGGCCAGCAAGAAATTACGATTTTTGGTGAATTTCGTATCTTGTTGTGTATGCCTCTGTTGTTTTGGTCTGAACTAGTATGGGGAGTGGAAATGGGGTCTGAACTAGCTTGATAAACCTAGTGTGAGAAGGAACCTCATAGATAGATATAGAGGGTTGGTTTTCTTCTTTGAACACCCTGAATAGAACTGTAAAGGGAAGGAATATCCCGAGGGACTATGTAGCAGAGAAGGGGATTATTCCTAGTGTTGGCTATGTAGATTTTTTAGAATCCAAGCTAGATCTAGTGCAGGTGTCCATGGCTCTGTGGTTGAGCTCATCTTAGCAGTCAGCCTTTCCATCTCCTTGCAGCCTGATAAACCCAACCGGTAATTGGCTTGGCTATGTCATATTGTGCATTTGTCCATGTGTGATCATTGACTGGACAGTCTGATAAACCTAACTGTGAATGATGTATTGGTTGAGTAGCCTGATAAACGTAGTAGTCAGATGGCTTGGCTATGTAGCCTAATAAACCCATCTATTAGCTTCGTTGGTCCTTTATGTAAGTGTTGGCTTGACTGTGTGCAGTCTGATAATCCAAACTATTAGCTAACTTGACTGTGTGTAGACAGTCTAATAAACCCAACTGTTAGCTCACTTGACTATGTGCAGACAGTCTAATAAACCCAATTGTTAGCTAGCTTGACTATGTATAGCCTAATAAACCCAACTATGTTGACTTGGCTGAGTTCTTGTTGTACCTTTGCCTATGTGTGAGTCTGCTAGTGTTTCCTTATTCCTTGGGGGAATCATGCCTAGCATGGGGGTGGCAATGCTAATGAGATATTAATGAGCGCACTGGCCTATGGTTGGGTGGAATGTTGCAGTGACATAGTTGGTTGTGGAACCAACTTATTTCAAAGATAAGTGTTCATGTCTATGTTAATATCTGTATTTGTATTTTCTCAATGAAATATGATGAGCATGCTTAATGCGTTGAATTGATGAATTGCTTTTGTTGTATAATTGCAATTGTATGCATTTGTGTATGTTTACTTTTAATGCATCTCTAAGTTTTGTTATGGGGATTAGATTGGTTGGATTGGTGATGGCCTAAATGATCAAATCGGTCCAAGACTTCTGTTAGCAGGTGGAAATTCCACAAAAATCTCCTTCCGTAACTTGTGGGATGCAGGATGCGGAATGTGGAATGTGTCTTCATAGATTTCCTTTCATAACTCACATTTCCGCAACGGTTTATTCTGCATGTGGAATGTGGGTTGCAGGATGCGGGATGCAAGATCTTAATTTCCATTTTCTCGATTCTACAAGCTCAGGCTTTCTACACCATTGATTCTTGCGGGTTGATTCTCAGTTTTTGATTTGTTCCTAGATGCGAAACATATTGTGACCATCATTTTCTATCACGATTGTTCCCCGTCGTTTGATCTCCTCTGATATCTTTCTTCGTAGATTTTTGAATTCGTCAATGGTGGACGGGAGGGAACGTGATAGTGTGGTATTAGAAAATGAATGTTGAGGAGTGTTTCACGGCCATGCCTTGTGTTTCCAAGAACGACAAAGGTTCTTTAAGCAATTTTCAATTCTGCATGATAATCGGGGTATGGGTACGTGATAGAGTGGTATTAGAGCTATTGGTTGCAGCATTGGGGATGGATGGGCTAGAACAAGCAGTTAAGAGAGAAAAGAACATCCATATTTTGGTTTAATAGAGCTATGGGTTGCAATGTTGGGCCTAAAAGGGGCCAAATTGAACGGTTAACAGAGCTGCAGGTTACAGCGTTAGGCCTAGATGGCCCAGGTGACAATAAGTAAATGGTTTTTAATTTTGAAATTCTATTTAGCTAACAAATGGTGTTTAATAACACATTTTGCAGAGTCATAGTGAATATTGGAAAAGTGGGTTATTGGCTCAGCTATGAGAACCTACGGCATGAATGATGCCCAGGATCCCTATGAGCATGAGGAAGATGCTATGGGGGAAAATGTCTGAGTTGAAAATGTTGAGACAAAGTCTAATGGGATGAGGCTTCAAGATACTCCCCCAGATTTTGCAGCCACCATGAGAAGCATATGGGTGGGGATGCAAAGTTACAAGGCAGATAATGAAATATTGGTTAAGGCTCAGGAGGAGCGGAATCAACTGAATGCAGCCATGATGCAAATTTTGACAGACATTCAGAGGTGGATGAACTCTGACGACCAGACAGTAAGACCAGAAGGAAGTAATAACACTCCTATAATAAGAAAGAGATATCCTAGTGGATCATCTAAATTTGAAGGATCCGCTGGTGGTTCAAGTTCTTCTTCTCACAAGAATAAGAGAAAGAGGCGCTACCAAAATCGTTCACGTGATGAATTTAAGAAGGCAAGATTGCCTACCTTCAATGGTCAAATAAAGAATGGTTAAGAATATGAAACTTGGATTCTTGGGATGAGGAAATATTTCCAAGTCCAAGACTACTCTGGAAATATGAAGGCTAGAGTAGCCATCTTCAATTTGACTTGAAGAACATCCGTATGGTGGGAGCACTTCAGGAAAGTAAAAATGATTAATGAAAGAAAGATTGTGTGGAAACATTTCCATAAGTATTTCAAGCAGAAGTACCTCTCTAATAGGTACTATGACGATAAGATCAAAGAATTTTGTGAGTTGAGATTGGGACAACATACCATGGAAGAGCATGCAAACAAGTTCCTAGAACTTTTAAGGTATGTCAGGTACATCAAAGAAGAAAAGGTGAAAATCCAGCATTTCCTGAGTGGATTTCCTCAGTATTACAAAGACATAATTGAGTTTTATGAACCTAGAACTCTGGAAGAAGCAATAATGAAAGCTAAGTATTGCTATGAGAAAAGAAAAGGAAAACCTAATTATCATAAGACATGGAAGGACAAGAAGAATGAGAAGTCTGACCAAAGGAAGAAAGGTTTCAAACCTTCTAACTTCATGAATCAGTAGAAGAAACCATCCCGAGTTGAGAAGAATCCAACCATACTGGTGGGAGAGAAGCCAACAGATCCACAATAGAATAGGGAACCACTCCAATGTTGGAAATGTGGAGGACCCCACATGCACCGGAATTGTCCACTTGAGAATGAGAATGCAAGGACATCTTACAACATTCAAGAGGCAGAAATAGTGGGTCAAGCAGTGAGGGTCGTCCATAGGATTTATGCAGCACTGGAGGACCGCTAGGTGGATCACCAGTTAACTGTGGTTGAAATTGCAAGTAAGATTTCTGAGCAATCTGTTTCTATTTTGATGACCCTAGTTCTACTCACAATTACATTACTCCCAGAATAGTGGAGATTTGTGCTTTTAATAAAGTAAAGCATAGAAAATCGTGGTTAGTTCAGCTAGCCACTGGAACTAAGAGAAAGGTTAGTGAAGTGGTAGAGAAATGTCCATTGGTGATGAATGGATTGGTCACTTGGGTAGATTTGAATGTTCTACCACTTGGTTCCTATGATGTTCTCGTTGGAATGGATTGGTTAGAAGATCACAGTGTAAAGCTCGATTTTTATAATAATACTTTTGCATGCATGGATGAAGAAGGGAACCCAAGAGTTGTAAGAGACATTCCAAAGGTGATTTCTGTGAGGTAGATTTCAACAATGCAGTTGAAGAATTTTTGTAGGAAAGGTTTCCAGTTGAATGCAGCTCATATTTTGGAGGCAACAGAGAATGAAACTCCTAGGTTGGAGGAATTTCATCTGTTGCAGGAATTCAGGGATGTTTTTCTTGATGAGATTCCAGGTCTTCCTCTAAAGAGAGACATTGATTTCACAATTGATCCTATGCCAGGAGCAGCACCAGTGTCCTAAAACCCTACAGAATGAGCACACCAAAAATGTTAGAGCTAAAGATGCAGTTGCAAGATTTGCTAGAGAAGAATTATATCAAGCCGAGTGTGTCCCCTTGGTGAGTACCAGTTTTTTTATGAAGAAGAAAGATGGTACACTCAGACTGTGTATTGATTACAGACAGCTGAACAAAGTCACTATGAAGAACAAATACCCTTTGCCTAGGATTGATGACCTTTTTTATCAAATGAGAGGAGCAAAGGTATTTTTCAAGATTGACTTGAGGTCTGGTTACCACCAGGTGAGAATCAAGGATAAAGAAATTCATAAGATAGCCTTCAGAACAAGGTATGGACATTATGAGTTTGTAGTGGTACATTTTGGTCTCACAAATGCACTAGCTACATTTATGTGCCTTATGAATAGTGTCTTCAACAGATATTTGGACAAGTTTGTTCTTGTTTTCCTTGATGCCATCTTATTTATTCTAAGAATGAGGAAGATCATGAAGAACATCTGAGATTGACATTACAATTGCTCAGGGAGCATAAGCTATATGCAAAGTTGAGCAAGTGTGACTTCTATAAAGATAGAATTCAGTATTTGGGTCACATTATCTCAGAAGAGGGTATATATGTGGACCGTGACAAGATTGAAGCCATTATGAATTGGCCTACTCCATGAAATGTGACAGATGTAAGATATTTTATGGGACTTGCAGGATACTATAGGAGATTCATAGAGGGATTCTCCAAGGTTGCACATGTCATCACTTCTTTGAAAAGGAAGGGGATAAAGTTTGAATGGACATCGAGGTGTGAAGAAAGCTTCCAGCAGGTGAAGAATCTTCTCATAAGTGCACCAGTCTTGAAACTTGTAGACCCAGAGAAATATTTTGTGGTGTGTATTGATGCATGCAGTCAAGGACTTGGAGGAGTTCTTATGCAAGACAAGCACATGATATGTTATGAGTCCAGAAAGTTGAAGGAGCATGAGAAAAAAATATGCCACTCATGATTTGGAACTTGCAGCCATAGCACATGCTCTCAAGATGTGGAGGCATTAATTGATGGGCATAAGGTTTGAGCTAAGGATAGACCATTGTGGTCTGAAGTATTTGTTTGATCAACCCACTATAAATGCTAGGCAAGCTAGATGGTTGGAGTTTTTATGTGATTTTGATTTTGAAATCAAGCACATAAAGGGAAAAGAGAATAAGGTAGTTGATGCACTTAGCAGGAAGGTGCAGGGATTGCATGTGGCACCCATTAGTATTTTCCAATCAGAGTTGAGGCAGCAAATTGTGACTCATACTGAAGATGAATTGTATGCACAAGTCAAGGACGAGTCGCAGCAGCAAAGCCTTGAAAAGAAGTATGAGGGATATAAATTGGAAGAAGATGGAATTATTACTTATAAGAACAGAATTTATATTCCAAATGTAGAAGATTTGAGGAGAGTTGTTATTGATGAGATCCATCAAGCTCCATATTTTGGTCACCTAGGATATCAGAAGACAATTGCTACAGCTAGAAAGTAGTACTTTTGGCTAGGAATTAAAAAGCACATGGATGAATTTATTTCAAGGTGCATGGAATGTTAGCTGGTGAAGGTTGATCATCAACACCCAGTAGGTTTGTTGCATCCTTTGCCAGTTCCAGAATGGAAATGGGAAGTTGTTTCCATGGATTTTAACAAGATTGCCAATGACTTGGAGACAGCATGATTCCATCATGGTTGTGGTGGACAAGTTGACAAAGGCGGCACATTTTATTTTGGTTAAGTATATGCATAAGACTGATGACATTGCAAAAATATTCATGAAGGACATTTTCAAATTTCATGGATTTCCTAAGGCAATAGTCTCTAATAGAGATGTCAAGTTCAATTCCAATACTTGGAAGGGGTTGTTTGTATATTTTGGTACAAAGATTAATTTCAACACTACCTACCATCCTCATACTGATGGGCAGAAAGAGAGAGTAAATCAAGTGCTTGAAGAAATGTTTCGCATGTATGTGATGGACAAACCAACCAAGTGGGAAGATTATTTACACTTGGTAGATTTTTCTTATAACAATGGACAACAAGCATCTTTGGGGATGATTCCATATGAAGCTTTGTATGGTAGGAGGTTTAGGACACCAATGAATTGGGATAATCCAGTGAACAGGGTTGTTCTTGTTCCATAATTTGTCAAGGAGATGGAGCAGGAAGTGGTAAAGATCAGGAAGAATCTGAAAGCAGCCCAAGACAGACTGAAAAACTATGCAGATAAGCGTAGGGTGAACAGAGATTTCAGTGTTGGGGATAATGTTTACCTCAAAGTGAGGGAAAAGAAGAGTTCCTTGAAGCTTGGAATTCAAGCCAAGCTATCACCTAAATACTATGGGTCGTTTGAAGTTCTTGAAAGAATAGGGCCAGTTGCATATAGACTTGCATTTCCTGCTAGCACCAGAGATCATAATGTTTTTCATGTTTCTTTGCTTAAGAAATATGTACATGATCATAATCATGTGATAAATTGGGATGTGATTCAGGTGGAACCTGAGGGAGAGTTCCAAATCGATCCAATGCGCATCCTCGACAGGAAGGTCACAATGCTCCAGAACCAAGCCATAGGGCAGGTAAAGGTTCAATGGGAGCACTACAGTCCTGAAGAGGCTACATGGGAGATGGAGGATGCTATGTGATTGGCACATCCTTTTTTGTTCAATTCTATGACCAGTGTAGCATTTTTGTTCAATTTTGTAAAGCACCGAGGAAAATGTTGTTGAAGGGGGAGGGGAATGTAACAACACGGTTTTGACCCTGTTTGCATTAAATGTATATGATGTAGATATTATATGGAATCATGGTAAGGATCTCAAGGACAAGGCCCTGTCATTGATTAATTTTTGGTGTATAGGTGATCATGGTTCATGTGTTAAGTCAAGCATGTTTGTAAACATCATGTAAATATGCGATTTAATCGAAAACCTACAACTAGCTACGTCAATGCAACAAATAATGAGATGGGGGAATGATTTCCAAAATAAGGGTAGGGAATGTGTAATCTTGATAAATTGGGGAAAACCCATCAAAACTGTCAACTACCCATTTTGTGTCTCTTCCCCCAACCATTTATTTCTGCCATAATTTGGTTGAGGTAGTTATTGCATGAAATGGGAAGAGTATGGGAAAAATTCTAATTGGGAAGAGCACCCATTATTGAAGAACGTGTTTTTGACTTCATGGGAAAGAAATCACCTAAGAACGTATGCTCATTCCCTCATGCATTAACGTTTTTCATCTTCTTCCCTCATGTTTTGGGGAGATGTGGGACGTTTTGATCATCGATCCTTCATTCCTGGGGAACTCTCACACAGTTGAACCTTCATGTGTGTTTATCATTCACGTTTCAGTTGTTTCTTTATTGTGCATGTCTACGAAATCCATGTTGGGTGCTATGGAGTGAATGGCCAGCAAGGAATTATGATTTTTGGTGAATTTTGTATCTTGGTGTGTATGCCTTTGTTGTTTTGGCCTGAACTAGTTTGGGGAGTGGAAATGGGGTCTGAACTAGCTTGATAAGACTAGTGTGAGAAGGAACCTCACAAACATATTTAGAGGGATGGTTTTCTTCTTTACACACATAGCACTAGAAAGGGAAGACATAGCTCGAGGGACTATGTAGCAAAGAAGGGGATGCTTCCTGGTGTTGGTTGTGTAGATGTTTTATAAGCTAGGCTAGATGTGGTGTAGGTGTCAATAGCTCTGTGGCTCAGCTCACTATCTTAGCAGTCAACCTTTCCATCTCCTTGTAGCCTGATAAACCCAACTGGTAATTGGCTTGGCTGTGTCCGATTGTGCATTTGGCCAGGTGTGATCCTTGACTGAATAGTCTTATAAACCCAACTGTGAATGTTGGCTTGGATGAGTAGCCTGATAAACCCAACAATGAGATGGCTTAGATGTGTATCCTGATAAAGCCATATGTTGGCCTGGCTGGTCCTATATGTAAGTGTTGTCTTGATTTTGTGCAGTCTAATAAACCCAAATGTTAGCTAACTTGACTGTAAGCAGTCAGTCTAATAAAAACAACTGTTAGCTAGCTTGACTGTGTGTAGCCTGATAAACCCAACTGTGTTGGCTTGGATGAGTTCTTATTGTACCCTTGGCTATGTGTGAGTCTACTAGTGTTTCCTTATTCCTTGGTGGAATCATGCCCAACTCGGGGGTGGTAGTGCTGCTAAGAGATTGATGAGCGTACTGGCCTATGGTTGGGTGGAACGTTCTAGCGACATAGCTGGTGCGAAACAAAGTTATTTCAAAGATAAGTGTTCCTGTCTATGTTAATTTCTGCATTTGTATTTACTCAATGAAATATGATGAACAAGATTAATGTGTTGAATTGATGAATTGCTTCCATTGTATAATTGCAATTGTATGCATCTATGTATGTTTAGTTTCAATGCATCTCTAAGTTTCATTATGGGGCTTAGATTGGTTGGATTGGTGATGGCCTGAATGATCAAATCGGTCCAAGTCTATTAGTAGGTGGAATTTCTATAGAAATATCCTTCCATAACTTGCAGGATGCGATATGTGGAATGCAGATTGCGGCTTCGTAGCTTTCCTTTTGTAACTCACCTTTTCACAATGGTCCATTCTACAGGTGGGATGTGGGATTGAAATTTCCATTTTCCCGATTCTGCAAGCTCAGGATTTTTGCACCATTGATTGTCAGTCGTTGATCTATTCCTAGATGCAGAACAAATTGTGACCGTCATTTTCGGTCTCGATTTTTCTCCGTTGTTCTATCTCCTCTGAGATATTTCTTCGTACATCGTCGAATTGGTCAATGGTGGATGGGAGGGGATGTGACAGTGTGGTATCAAAACATGAATGTTGAGGAGTGTTTCATGACCATGCCCTATGTTTCCAAGAATGAAAAAGGTTCTTTAAGAAATTTTCAATTCTGCACGATAATCGAGGTATGGGTACGTGACATATCTTTTGTTAGTGACAAACAACTTTCTTGAAAATATTGCAAAGTACTAATCTTTCTTGATGATCTCAACATAGTTTTCGAATAAAAAAATGGTGGCATTTCATAGACACATAACTTACCAGTGTTCTTATTCAGTATGTCTGTCGAGTCGAAGAAGGTTTCTTTTTCAATGTTTACATCAAATTGCACATTCTTTCGAGCCACCGGTCGGTTATTTATTGTTGGTCCATCAACTCCTGTCATCGCTCCTCCTCGAGTTACCACTTTGACATTTGTTGGTTGAGCTCTATTTTTATCCAATATTCTTCCTACAAATGGTCCTTTATTTTTATTTTGAGTCTAGTTCCCATTCTGGTTTGTTTGTGGTTGTGGTTAGTTCTTGGCTTGCCACTTCACAATCAATTGAGAACATTCTTCGCCGGTATGATCTGAAACACTGCAATAAGTATATTGATACTAATAATTCAGCCAGTATCTCTGGTAATGTCCCAATACTCCACAATTATAGCATGTCAAAGGTCTGTGACCTCTTCCCATGGCTCCTCCACAACCAAATCCTCCATTGAAAACTCCTTGGAATCCTCCTCAGAATCCCCCTTGTGATTGATACTGTGGTTAGTTGAACTATTGCTGTTGGATAGGTTGTGGTTGAGTATATTGCAGTTGATGCTGGTTATACTGTATATGGTTGTACTTCGGTTGTTATTGAGTGTATTATGGTCGCATCAGCGGTCTTTCTGCTGTCGGTGTTCTTCTCCTTTCATAAAATATGTATCTATAGTTATTTCTTTAAGCAAATCATATGCTCTGTAGTCCTTTTCTTCATGGCCAAATGATCAACAAAAGTTGAAAAAAGGATTTATTGGATTTGACACAACCTTCTGAAGGTATACACATTCCTCAGACCAATTCCCTCTAGTCTAGAAAATCCAACACCATGGTAGTCCTCCTTGAATTAGTGGATTCGGAGTTTCGACCTATAAATATTCATGGAATTTAGGGCATTGATCCTTATGATGTCCTTCTGTCTGACATCGACTGCACCATACTTCTTCATAGAATTATTTTCCCTTCTTGATATCCTACAACTGAATAGTAAGGTTCACTAATTGTGATTGGATCTGGATCATGCCAACCCCCGTTTCACCAACTAGTGAAGCTTCTGACTTCATCACGATCTCCAGAGCTTCCGTCTGGGACACAATATTTTGTTTCATTAATGGCATACAGATGTGTGGTACCAAAGCGACAATAAACCATTCCTTATGTTATACATTTCTCGTTCAAAATATGACCTTAGCCATCAAAGTTTTGAACCACTGATCAAAATCCCATATAGACTCATTCAGATATTGCTTTATTTCCTTCAACTTGGTAATATACTGTGATTCAGATTTTGGATTTTTAAATTCCTTGATTAGTCTAGTCCTGAGCTGAGTCAGGGTCTTCTAAGGAGTACATGTTGGTACTTGCACAAATTTCATGTACCAATCCAATGCTCAGCCTCAAAAGGTTGTCGCTAGTTGTCCTTTCCTTATATATTCATCTTGTACTTGTTTCATTGTCCATAGTTCTTCGCATAGGAACCAATATTGTTCGGGATCTTCAGTCCCATTACCATGGAATAAGGGTAGTTTTATATCATCACCTTCCATTTTGGGTCTTCTTTCGGTATTCATTGATCCACTACTATTACTACTATGCTAACACACAGGACCGTCTTGTGATGAACTTTTGTTTCTTCCTCATGATTTTGGTGCAGTGCACAGAGGTGTATTATGTTGTTGCTTTCGGTTGGTCCTTCCTCGGACTCGGGCGTATCCTGAACATTTCCTTCATCACTGTAGACTTGCTTATTCCCTTGTGGCCCCTTATCGCAATTTCTTGTTCCGATCGCACCAAGACTTTCCTCATTCCCCCACCTCTTCTCTTACCGGAACCTCACCCCACTTCATAGGATACCATAGTCTTCCTCGACCTCCCTCACAGTCTTGTTGTAACTTCCATCCATATACTCTATATCATTCCATTGAACCCTTTCATTTGTAGTACCTGCAACCTCCGCACACCAAAGCTTTACTCATCAAAATTCATCTTCAGTATTCCTTTTTCACATATGAGCATCACAATCCATAGTTGTAACGATAATAGAAGTATCCCCCTCATCCCCTTAAAGAATTCCCTCTCTGTTTCATTGTAGGACTTAACTATGTCTATAACAAATTCATTGATATACCCTTCTAGAATTTTTTCTATCCACACCTCGACAGCTCTTGAAGCATTGTTGTTCACCCTTCGCAACTGCTGGATTAGTTCAGGGGTCCACTAATTAGGTTTTCCTCCTTGGAAATTCCTCTTCTGGAAAGCAAATTGCGCTAACCACTCATACAGTACTATTGGAAACTCAACGAAGAATATTTCATGGATATCATAGTAAATATATCTCCCCAACCACTCTTCTGTCGTCCATCTAGAGTTCTGATTTTCTTCTTCTGTGAACTCACGGATCTTTTGATCGAACCAATCCTAGATATTTGGCTTCATCGGATGCCACAACATGTCCTCTTTTTCTAAATATTATGGTCCTGACAATAGAACCATTTGTTGACAGACTTTTTTCGACAGGGGTTCACTCCACAAATATGTCGATGCCCATTGATGCAATCTCCCTAAACATCGACCTAGACAGGTTTTACCCCGTCCAACAACACCTACAAAGTAGATGCAGTCTCACCCATGATGTTTGAGGGAGGGTTGCAAGAACCATGTTTCCACAGAAGGAAGAAGACTTTTGCACTTTCTCTTACTCTATAGCAGTGCTAATTAGATATCCATGGTTTATGCATACCATTCATAATATCTATTCGACGATATTAGGATCTACTTATCATTATTCACAATCATTCGTACTTGGATTTAGATAGACATAATTCATATCCATTTAACCCATAATTGCTTTAACAAATGCGTCAACATGTATTAACTCAATGATCCCTACAAGACTTTGCATCATTCAGATTCAAGCATGTAAATTCATAGGTCACACCATCATTAGGTTCACAAGTTTAACAGATATGCAGATAAAAACATGGATTTCATCATCAACATCATCCTTATATTATTTCCATAAACACCTTACAAAAGACAAGCATCCATTGGACAAATAGCCTCAGACCAGAAAATACATTCATTCACATATTGACTCCCTTCTTCCATCTAATGAATTCACTCCTAATTCTACTTATAGGCTTGAGCCTTTACAAAATGGTCCACACAGTTGAATTTCTAACTAATTTTGACCAAAACTTCCTAACTAACTCAACCATAATGACCACACTTGTCGATATCTTCTTCCACACAATTGAATCTTTCTCTTGTCGATGTCTTCCTCGTCAATAATGGAAGCACGCCTTGCACATCCTGTCACATTTCCAACATTATTTAACTTGTACACATGATTATGTCTATCATGTGACTCAAATCCCAGTGGATGCTCCAAACACACTTCCTCTTCAAATACACCATTCAAGAATGTTGTCTTGACGTCCATCTGGTGTACCTTCCATTTCATTACTATAGCCAATGCAAGTATATATCTGATAGAAGTGTATATTTATACATGTTCAAATGTATCCTCATAGTCTATGCCTTCTTCTGGGAGAAGCCACGTGCCACAAATTCTGCCTTGTGTTTTTCAATGCTATCATTGGCAACATGGTTTATATTGTAGATCCACTTTGAAGTTACAACAGACTTTCCTTCTGGCCTTGAAACTTTATCCCATATATCATTATTCATAATTGACTAGTATTCCTCAATCATGGAATCCTTCATTCTTTCTTCTCTACTACTTCTTCGTGAGTATCAGGAAAAATTTGAGAAATTTGCCAATCACAAAGAAGGATTTCCTTATGCATTCTACATGAGTTGTTTTATCAGTGGTCTGAAGGATGCAATCCGATCTAAGATTAAAATTTTATGTCCCATCACAATGATGGAATCCCTAGGGTTGGCTAAGTTAGCGGAGGAGAATATCATGGATCAACAACGCTCCAAATCCACTTTTGTTCCATTCAAAAATATGGTTCCCCAAATACCTCAAATTCCAATAGCTCCTAGAACCACTCCGATCAAACATTTGTGTAAATCTGAGATGCGGGAACATAGGTAAAAAGGGATTTGTTATAATTGTGACAAGAAATTCACCCCAGGACATTGATGTGTTGAGCAAAATATCTATCTCCTAGATGTGGATTCTCCACCTTCCCTTGAAATTTCTGATGATACTCAAGATCCAATAGATGATGATGGAGAGGTTCAGTGGCTTCCTGTTGACCCTCATGTTTAGGAAGACCAGCCAAAGATATCTCTCCATGCATTAGCCAAATTCACCACCCCACAAACCATGTGGGTCATGGGTTTCTTCAAAAATCTCCCTCTTACAATATTCATTGATTCTGGTAGCACTCATAACTTCATTGACCCTAGGATCGCCAAACCAACTGATTTTTTTTTCCTTCCTTCCTCCAGCTTTGAATTCAATATTTCTAATGGGGGAACCTTACCTTATAGAGGGAAGTGTTATGATGTGTGAATCTCTATTGGGGATTATAACTTGTGCTATGACATGTTTTCCTTTCCCTTAGGTGGATGTGATGTGGTTTTGGGTGCTCAATGGTTACACACACTTGGACCCATTTTATGGGATTTTGTTGAACTATGGATGCAGTTTTCAGTCAATGGGAAAAACACACATTGAAGGGATCACAACCAAGTTTTCTCAACATCATCAGTTCACATCACATAAAAAATCCCTTTAAGAAGAATTCACATGATGTCATTGCTCAGCTCCATTTCATTCAGATGCAACCTTCAGTGTTCTCAACTACTCCCTTGGATCTACAACACATTTTGGATAGATATGCATGTGTTTTTTCTG
Source organism: Pseudotsuga menziesii (assembly GCA_001517045.1). Lineage (NCBI taxonomy): Eukaryota > Viridiplantae > Streptophyta > Pinopsida > Pinales > Pinaceae > Pseudotsuga > Pseudotsuga menziesii. Next base: position 166,291 of record LPNX011071523.1, read on the forward strand.
ATCCAGTGGGACTGCCACCTTTAATACCATAGGACCATCCTATTATGCTCCTTCCTGGAAGCGTCCCTCCAAACATCAGGCCCTATCACTACCTGTTTCACCACAAGAAATATATTGAGATGCTTGTTCGTGACTTACTGAAGCAAGGTATTATTCACCCTAGTACCACTTCCTTCTCTTCACTCATTCTCCTTGTCCGAAAAAATATGCTCATGGTGCCTCTACATTGAAATTTGCACACTTAATCACATCACACTCAAGGATAAGTTTCCAATTGCTATTTTTGATGAGATTCTGGATGACCTTCATGGTGCTCATTTTTTCTCCAAGTTGGATCTTCGTTCGGGGTATCACCAAATTTGGGTTCATGAGGATGACATCCCTAAAACATCTTTCTGCACACATGATGGCCACTATGAATTTCTAGTCATTCTATTTGGCCTCACGAATTCTCCTTCCACATTCCAGGAATTGATGAATAAAATATTTCATCCCTACTTCCAAAACTTCATTCTAGTATTCTTTGATGGTATCCTCATCTATAATAAAACATGGGTTAGGAATCTCCAACATCTGTATATTGTACTGCAACTTTTCTGTGATGATCATCTCTATGCCAAACAGTCTAAATGTGTTTTTGGTTAGAAGGAAGTAGAGTATATCGGGCATATTCTTTCAGCACAAGGGGTTCACATAGATCCTTCCAAAATAGATGCCCTGAAGAATTGGTTGCATCTCCAAACCCTGAATAGCCTTTGTGGGTTTTTGGGACTGATTGACTACTACCACAAGTTTGTCAAGGATTATTGGAGGATTGCATCTCCATTAAAAAATCTTCTGAAAAAGGATGCTTTTACATGGACACATGCTACTGAGTGTACATTTGACAAATTGAAACATACTATGTGTACTACACTTGTTCTAGCTATGCCTGATTTTTCCAAGTCCTTCACCATTGAGAGTGATGCTTGTGATAATGGACTTGGTGATTTCCTTCTTCAAGATGAACATCCCAATGCGTTCACCAACAAATCCCTTTCTGGTAAGAATTTATCTGCCTCTCATATGAGAAGGAAATGATGCCTATTTTGCATGCAGTATAGAATTGGTGGCCATACCTCTTAGGGAATCATTTTTGCATCAAGACTGATCACTAGAGTCTGAAATATTTCCTCGAACAACAGGTCTCATCCCCAACACATAAAAAATGGGATATAAAACTCATGGTTTATGGCCATGAGATCACTTATAAGAAGGATAAGGAAAATCTTGTGGCAAATACTCTTTCCCACATATTTGATGACCATGTTTCTCTTTCAGCTATTACTATGTCTATTCCAAACTGGTTACACTTTGTTCAGCAAGGATATGGCAATGACTCTTCATTATCTAAAATCATCTAACAGTTGGCCAGTAACCCTTCTATTGTACCACATTACTCTTAGGATGGTTCTTATTTGTGGTATAAGGGTCATCTCGTGCTTCCCCAAAGTACATATATTAAACATGCGGTCTTCTATGAACTCCATGCTTCTCCATCAACAAGGAACTCTAGCTTCCTCAAAACATATGAGTGGGCACAACGTAAATTATTTTGGAAGGGAATGAAACGATAAATTCAACAAATGGTTATCGAATGTGCTACCTGTCAATTCCACAAGGGTGAAACTACACTGCTTCCTGGATTGCTTGAACATTTTCCCATCCCTACAAGGATTTGGACAGATATTTCGATGGATTCCATTGAAGGGATCCCTAAATCTAGAGGGAAGACCATAATCTTATTAGAATTTGAATGCCATTTATATATTCAAGCAGATAGTTCAGAATTATGATTGCAGTAAATGGAGAATGAAGATACAAACTTAACAAAACAAGCCACATAGGAAAAAGATGAATATTTATCAGGAATTTACAATATCATTCACAATAAAAAAATCCGGTGCTACAATAGTTTACATAGGAAAATAATTTGAATGCATTAGGTATAAATTAGAATATATCCACTACATATGACTATATCTAACTGACCATCTAGCTCATGGTGTATCAATCAATATCGGAGTCCAACAGATCAACTCCCATATTTCCAACAACTCAATCAATCAATGATAGCTAGTTAACTCAATGCAACTGAGTGTGGTAGGCATGCAAAGGCACCTGCTCCACATGCATCCATGCATTAACCATGCATATCTAGCTCTAGCTAGCTTATTGTGAACTAACTGAAAGTAACCGGGGGCTAACTAAGACTAACTAGTACTAACTCCAACTAACTGATGTAGGTTGGTGCCGGGATTGCCAATGGCTCCTAAAATGTAGGGATTGGTCTAGGAGGCGCCCAAACTGATGCATGCACATGCAGTAAGTGGAATTTAACCTCTAGTAGTGTTCCCCAAACTTTAGTAACTGGTACATGTGGCCCCATTAGGCCAAGTGGACCCAATTAATTAATTAGGGTTCCTAAGTTAGGCTAAATAATATAATAGATAGTATGGTGAAGGGAGGATTAATAATCCTAACACCCCCCCTGAATCCTAACTTGGAAAACTGTGGGCCCTGGTAACAAGACCATAGGTCACCCAAATACAATCTAAAATAAATAATGTTTCTTAATACAACTGAGGAAACAGGGGAAACTTCATGGGAAACCCTCTTCCCTCCCTCTCAAGATAAGCAAAAATCAGGAAATACAAGTTAAAAACTTGCAAAATCTTTTGCTGCAATTTGCAGTAGTAATGCCATATTCTGGTTCTTTTGTGCAATAGGATCCTGAATCTGTGCATGTGAACCTCTAAATCCAAACAAAGTGATTATTTCTAGAGGAATATTCCTCTTTGGAAGAAGGATAATGTGCCCAATTGAATCAGGAATATAGGCAGTTGCAGGATGAAAACTGGCCCCATGTAGAGCAGCTGAAATCAACTAAAGAGATAGAAAATGTTCTTTGGAATTCAAACCATGTGAGGAACACCCAAGAATATCATATATGTCATCCTTGAACAGCAAACCATGAGTGGTAAAATAATCCCCAAGTGTTAGGAGCAATTGTCCAGGAGGATGCAGAATGTCTCCAACTTTACTAGTTCTATGAGGAGATGAGCATGTGATCAAAAGAGTAGGTATAGAAGCCACAGGACTGTGGAGATTGAATCATTGAGCTCCATAATCTGATATATCTTCATAAATAACCAATATTTCACAAAATCTAATGTCATCAAACTCATAGGAGAAAACTAACATCGAATCCTCAACAACAAAATTGTAGGAGACTTGCGGTGCTTGATTTGTCACACCAAAATTGATGAAGCCTGTTACAAGAAATACTATAAGCTCTTGAATCTTAAAACATGAACCAAATATTATCAGATCAGAAAATAAATCATATCCAAGTAGGTTCATATCACTCCAAAACAGTGAAGTGAAATCAAATCCCCAGCAGCAATTTTGAAAGACACTTGTGGTACTTGATTTGTCACACCAAAATTGATGAAACCAGCTACAAGCAGTACTGAAAGCTCATGAACCTGAAATATTGAACCAATTAAATATCATATCAGATCCAAATAATTCCATATCATATCCAAAAGTGTGGAATGAAATCAAATCTCCAGCAACAATTTTGAAAGAGACTTGTGGTACTTGTTTCTTCACACCAAAATTGATGAGAATAGCTACAAGCAGTACTGAAAGCTCATGAACCTGAAATATTGAACCAATTGATATCATATCAGATACAAACAATATCACATCAGATCCAATAAAGTTCATATCAGATCCAAGAGTTTGGTCCACCGAGATGGTAGATGCACAATTGTCTCCTTCTTCAAAATTCTGAATATTGGTGCATGCAATCATGTAGGAATTTGTTGGAAGCTCAAGATCAATGAGAGTGTTTGAATCACTCCTACAACCTGAAATTATTTCCAATATATCAAAATATTTACAAAATATAGTATCATAAAACTCATGAGATAAAAATGACATCAAATCCCTAGCAAAAATTTTGAAAGAGATTTTTGGTACTTGTTTCTTCACACCAAAATTGATGAGAACAACTACAAGAGGTATTGAAAGCTCTTGAACCCTAGAAAAAATTAATATCAGATCATATCCAAATAATATCATATCAGATACAATATATTCCTTATCATATCTAGGAGTGTGCTCCACTGAGCTAGTAGATGCGCAGTTTTCTCCTGCTTCAAAACCTTTGAAAGAGATTTTTGGTACTTGTTTCTTCACACCAAAATTGAAGAGAACAGCTACAAGCAGTACTGAAATATATTGAACCCTAGAAGCAATTAATATCAGATCATATCCAAATAATATCATATCATATCCAATAAATTCCATATCAGATCCAAGAGTGTGCTCCACCGAGATGGTAGATGCACAGTTTTCCCCTTCTTCAAAACCCTGAGTATTGGTGCATGCAATCATGTAGGAATTTGTTGGAATATCTAGATCAATGAGAGTTAATGGATCACTCCTATAATATGATATTATTTCCAAAATATCCAAAGAATTACTTATCTGCACACCAGCAATATCATTAAAGACAGGGAAATCAAATTCCTCACCCTTACCTAGAGAAATCACTGGTAAACTATGCACATAATTTATAATAGAAGAATCATTGGAGAATTTTTGCATAGAATGGAAGGAGATATTTTCTTCAACAACATAGATTCGAATGTATTCTTCTCAATCACACATGTGAGGAGATGATATATCATATATCTCATACATTTCCGGAGCAGCAGGAGAAGGAGTCACTCCAAGGAGACTTTCTTCAATTCGAATTGACTGTGAGGAAGATTCTGCTTCTTCTTCATCTTGAAAAACTTCATCAGAGAGAGTAGAGGTTGAGAATTTTAAGTAAATAACTTTTGTGGTTCTGAATGTGCTCCCCAGATTGCTATAAATATCCTCATTTTTATTCCCAAAGGTTCTGTCCATTTCTGTCCATATATCCTTTGGGTATTCTGCAAACTCAATAAGGTAGCGCAAGCTTGAAGACTTCCAAAAATCCATTCCTATTGTTCCAAAATATCTATCACCATCATTTATCCATTCATTCTCATCTTTATAAGACTCTTTACCAAGTCCAATAGATACCTCTTAGAGACTTTGTCTCTTCAAATATGCAATCATCTTCAACTTCCATTCTAAATATTTTGTGGATGGAGTAAGAAGAGGAAATGATAATATCGAATCCATATGAAGCTGAACCTATAAAATTGTTAAATTTTCATATGCTAAGCTATATCATTAGTATTTCATTTCAATTTCATAACAAAAGCATATAAACAGGATCACTGAAAGATAGACAAGCACAACCATACAAATATTTATCCTGGAAAAACCCAGCAAAAGCTTCCTCAATATAGATGCCCCAAAAGATAAAAGATAAAACCAACAAGGAGATCAAAGCCTGATCCTCCTCCTTCTCTAGATACTTCTCTCTCCTCTCCACTAATGCGCTATACAAGTGAGAGTGTGTGTGTCTCAAATGAGGATCACTACACCTCTATTTATATTCATCCATTCACTTGAATTAACTCATTCAACATGTAGGCTCGAGTTAAATCATGTAGGATCAAGTAACCACACTGGGGTGCTAATGACCCACCTTTACAATTAGAGGGGAATACCTCATGACTCTTATTATTTCTTCCGATTAGAAGCATCGGGGTACAAATTAATACAAGTGGTTCTCCCAATAGGACCATCGGGGACCACAAAAGATACATACAGAATATTCTTCGAAGTTACAATATTTCAACACTCCCCCTTAACGAGAAGGGTATTCTACAAGAACATCAACAAAAATAATAGTAGGAGAGAGATAGGGGAAATCATCAACATCATCAAGGTAACACATCTATAAATCATTGGAAGCTTTTCAACATCAGGTAGTCTTCATCTTCAATCTTCAGTCTTTGGTAACAGCAACACTCTGATTCTTTTGATCCATAACTACTTCTTCAGCATTTTGATGTTTTTCCGAATAGCATCATTGCCATCTTTATATTATGATCTTACGATCAGCAACATCAACAATATTATCATCATCACTTTGACCTTTTGATCATCAACATGATCAGCAACAAATTCAGCAACATCTTTAGTACTTTGACCTTTCGATTAGCAACATCTTCAGAAATTTGACCTTTCGATCAGAAACATCTTTAGAAACAACTTAAATATATTGACCTTTCGATCAGCAACAAATTCAGTATATTGACCTTTTGATCAGCAACATCTTTAGTACTTTGACCTTTCGATCAGCAACATCTTTCGATCAGCAACATATTCAACACTTTGACTTTTTTCGATCAGCAACATCTTCAGTATTTTGACCTTTCGATCAGCAACATCAACATCATCATAATACTCTAATCTTTCGATCAGATACATCATCATGAAAACAACATCATCATCAAAAAATCATTATGATCAAAACATCAACATCATCAAGATATCAACATCAAAATATCATCATCATCACACTCTGATCTTTCGATCAGTACATCATCATCATCATAAAAACATCAACATCATCAAAACATCAACATGATCCTTCCTTTCGGAATTACAGGATTTTGGTCTTTACGGAGTTACCAATGATCCTTCCTTTCGGACTTATGGGATTTAGGTCTTTACGGAGTTACTAACGATCCTTCCTTTCGAAATTACGGGATCAACACATTTGTGGAACTCAGACAATCCTTCCTATTGGAATTACGGGATCAACACATCTGTGGAACTCAAACAATCCTTCCTATTGGAATTACAGGATCAATTCAATGATCCTTCCTTTCGAAATTACGGGATTTAGGTATTTACGGAGTTACTAACGATCCTTCCTTTCGGAATTACGAGATCAACACATATGTGGAACTCAAACAATCCTTCCTCTAGGAATTACGGGATCAACACATGTTCTCGAGTACCGAAGTCACCAGATCCGTTCTAAACCAAAGTTTAAGGATGATACAATCCTACCACCTCGATGACCGAAGTTCACCGGATCCATTCTAAACCGAAGTCCAATGATGGTACAATCCTGCCACCTTCTTGATGACCGAAGTTCACCGGATCCATTCTGAATCGAATTCCAAGGATGATACAATCCTGCCACCTTCTCAATGACCGAAGTTCACCAAATCCATTATGAACCGAAGTCCAAGGATGATACAATCCTGCCACCTTCTTGATGATCAAAGTTCACCGAATCTGTTCTGAACCAAAGTCCAAGGATGATACAATCCTACCACATTCTCGATGACCGAAGTTCACTGGATCCATTCTGAACCGAAGTCCAAGGATGATACAATCCTGCCACATTCTCGATGACCGAAGTTCAACGGATCCATTCTAAACCGAAGTTCAAGGATGATACAATCCTTCCACATTCTTGATGACAGAATTTTACCGGATCCGTTCTGAACCGAAGTTCAAGGATGATACAATCCTGCTACATTCTCGATGACCAAGGTCAATGGATCACTTCTGGACATTTGTCCCAGAATGATACAATCCCTCTTCATTCTCGAAGACCGAGGTCTCCGGACCACTTCTGGACATATGTCCCAGGATGATACAATCCCTCTTCATTCTTGAATACCGAGGTCTCTGGATCACTTTAGGGAAAGTGCCCAAGGATGATACAATCCCACTGTAACATCACTACTCCCCTTTTTGGGGAAGGTCTTTCCAAACCACACCAAGCTTGTCTCAAAAGTGTTCGAACTTTACTTGGGACAGAGGTTCCATCAGCACATCATCATCGAAACCATCATCATCTACATCTTCAATATGTGAATACCGAACTATCACCATCTGTATGTCCAGTATGTAAATACTGAAAGCATCATCATCTATATCTTCAGTATAGAAATATTGAAAGCATCATCATCTCTATATTCAGTATAGAAATACGGAATCACCATCATCTACATCTACAGTATGTAAAAACATCATCTATATCTTCAGTATGGAAATAATGAAGCATCATCATCTCCTTCTTATCTCGTATGTAGGAATACTGGATTTCTATGTGTTACGATGGAACATAGGGTTGTCTGTCATCACAACTCTGGTTATCACATAGAATCATGGTAGTGTCCAACTCTAGGTTGAATAATCCTGACATCAGCTTCTGAATCCATATGGCTTCACAACTAGTAGAGTAAGCTACTAAATATTCTGCTTCGGCTGTGCTTAGAGCAACACTAGACTGTGTTCTGCTAAACCATGAAATCATAGCAGATCCCAGACTATAACATTCACCTGATGTACTTTTTCTATCTGAGATACTTCCAGCCCAATCTGCATCTGTGTAGCCATACAATCTATACTCATGGCTACCATCATAGTATAGACCAAGGTCTATCGTCCCTTTTAGATATCTCACCACATGTTTTGCAGCTACTAGGTGAATCTGTCTTGGTTGAACAAGATGTTGACTTAAGGTGTTCACGCAAAACAAATGTCTGGTCTGGTATTTGTTAAGTACATCAATGACCCAATGATCTATCTGTAATGAGTCGCATCCACTAACTCTGATGAATTATCAGCTAACAGTTTCAGGTTGGAGTCCATGGGTGTGGCCATGGCTTTGCATTCCAGCCTATTGAATCTCTTCAATATCTCTACTGCATACTTTTCTGGTTGAGAAATATTTCTTATGAACTTTGCCATACTTCCAGACCTATGAAATAATCACAGGGCGTCACCTAGGGACCAATATGATATCACGTCCATTCATATTGGGGTGGTTAAAAATTTAAAAATTAAAAGTCAATATACTGGTGGTATATTAGGGGTAATAAGGGTTTTTTTTTAAGTATATAAATATCCAATATGTTTAGGGTTATTTTATTCCAAATTTTTGCCTGCGCCCTTCACCACCAGTGCTCCACCATAAGCCTGTGTGCACCCTGCGTATGCTGCTGATTTTCTCTGGTGCATAGCGTTTGCTCTCACACTATATTTTCCCACTCCTGAATATGTTATCCATGAATCAAATTAATCACTCACGCTTTATCAGTGGGCTTGGCTGAAGGCTAAAGGTTTTTGTTCTGGAAAAATGCTTCTGGAAAAAGGTGAAAGGCATCTATCTAAAGGTTCCAAGGTTGCTTCTGGCTCCTGGTGTGCTCGATTTCTTCTTTCTGGATTATGTCTTAAGGCTTGTCCTCTCCCTGTTGTAGATAGGTTGTTTGTAGTATATCCTTGTGTGAGCAAGTGGCAGGGGGTTGGGGCATACTAATCAAATATTTCAAGGCTACTATGGATTTTTCAACCCGGATGACAGGGAAAGGGAAGGTTGTAAATGACGATAGCATTGAAATAATAACAACCACTGCACTTATCCTACCCAAGCTGGTTTGGTTTCTTCTTCTCCCAATCCTTCCTGTCTTTAGGTATATTCCCATTACAATCCCTATTCTTTTTTATGGCAGAAAATTCACTTAAGGACATCTCGAACCAAGACGCTTACACAAAAGACCAGGAATGAGTAGGTTTCCCAATCCCAGTGAAATTGATGCGGTCACAGGTTCCACCCCAGCCGCCTCCATCATTTCTTTTGTTCTTTTCCTCTGCAATTTTTGTGTTCTGAGTGGTCTTTATATGAGATTATAAGGCTGGTATTTGTTGATCATAATTTGCAGTAGTGTGGCTGTGGAGAAGTAGGTGAGTTTAGAGTACTTGATTTATAGAACAATGATGATGCTCAGCCCTGTTCAAATCTGCATGATTCCACCGATTGGCCATATGTATATACATGTACATGTCAGAATGATTGCTTATTTGGTTTTTGCTTGTAGTTTTGTTCATGATTTTGTCTGCATGGGGCTTCCTCGCACTGTCTTTGTTTCCGCTCAACGGTCACGAGTTCCACCCCAACCACCTCCATCATTTCATTTGTTATTTTCCTCTGCAATTTCTGTGTTCTGAGTGGTCTTTATATGAGATTATAAGGCTAGTATCTGTTGATCATAATTTGCAGTAGTATGGCTGTGGAGAAGTAGGTGAGTTTAGAGTACTTGGTTTACAGAACAATGATGCTCAACCCTGTTCAAATATGCATTTTTATGGTTTTATTGAGTCTTGTAGAGGGTAATGGGGATTAGATGACCCATTAGTGTCAAGGTGTATTAGGGAAAAGCATTGGAAATAGATAGACAAATAGACTATTTTTATGTACCATGGAAGGATTCAAAGCATTTGTTCAATACATGCTATGTAGAAACACTCTCTTATATCAGATGGCTCAAAAGGATGGCTTTATACATATGATGACTTTGACATGAGAAATCAACTACGGCCTTAATCTGCATAGAATTGTCTACTACTAAGACATAATTTTCGAGCAGGAATTCTGAGAACGATCAAATATGTAGTTAAACCTCATCTGAAAGTATCTAAAAGCACTGCGATCAAATATGTAGTTAAACCTCATCTGAAGGTATCTGAAAGCACTTCAGTATTAATAGGGTAAAGCAGTGAGAATAACATAAACAGATGTTAACTAAGGATGCAGTGGCATACTGAGAACATAATGTTGAACAAATTCAGTCAAGTAATTACAGTATTTTCTCATCATAGGTTATTGAACCAAAAAATACAAGAACGAACTTCCTTTTTAAGTTGACAACTTCATAAACAATATACAATCCAAGAACATATACAAATTGGCTAGCTCACAAGACAATATCATAGTATGCAGAATACATAAAGAATGCTAAAAGAATCATATCTCAATACCAGCATAATTACAAACACATATAAACACATATTATAGATATGCACTTCAATAAGTATAGTGTTCCACCTCAAGACAAAATCATGACTTGTTCCAAAAGCCATGAAAATGAGGAACTTCTATTATTCAAGAGTGGCTGACCAAACAAGCAAATGCCAAAATCTGATTAGAAAAAGATAAGACAGAAAACAACCAAACAGACCAAAAACAAGAGAAACCTTGATAAAAGGCCTCCTGCTGATTATGATCATGTCTTACTTGTTGAGGACCTCCATGAAAACCATTACTGGCAATACTAGGGACTCCATAAGGTGTGTCAGCTAAACCATTCATTTGCAACCCAAACAGAGAAGGAAACAGCCCGAATCCTACAAAAAATGTTACATTCCCAAAGGACCCAACAAGCATTGGACCTTGTCCTGCCATGAAATTAAAACCCTGTGATGGGTAATGATGGTCTGTAGTTCTAGTTGTGTCAGGCCTCTATCCAGAGGGTCTATGAGGATATTAACACCAGGCACCGGCTTTGTCCTTGGATCAACAGAACCCAACTTACCCCTCCCATATAAAGGAATTACCTTCTCTTCAACTACACCAACCTTGCAAATAGGGCATTCTTTTGATATGGAGTGAATTTGAAGCCATTGGTATAGGCAGGGCCAGCAAAACAAATGACCACAGAGAGTCACCACAGTATGTTAGGATAATTCTAAGCAAATATTGCAATCAAAACTACCTCCATCACCTGACGCCTGGTTTTGCTGTGACAAGGTCTCTTCATACAATTCTGAATTCATGTCCATTTCTATCTCGTTAGAAGACTGATTAGGGCCTTACAGGGTTGACCTTGAGAGACCAATGTTCCCTTTACCAACTTTAATAACATAAAATACCGAGAATACTACAAACTTATTTAGAAGCCAAATGCACAAAACCTCTACTTGACCCGGATTTGCCTGTGAACTTCTTTGAGAATTTGATCTGGAAACCATCATAAAATACACAAGATTAACAGTGGCCTAAGAAGCAAAACATCATCTTCATCTGCCAAAATGGTAAATTTCTACTTATAAGAGGGCCCAAGCACAAAAATTGAAACTGAAAATACTACACATTGATATGGATCCTCATAACTAAGTTGTTTCTTTCTGCCCGTGCCCTTTACCACCAGTGCTCCACCATAAGCCTGTGTGCACCCTGCGTATGCTGCTGAGTTTCTCTGGTGCATAGTGTTTTCTCTCACACTGTCTTTTCCCACTCCTGAATATGTTATCCATGAATCAAATTAATCACTCACGCTTTATCAGTGGGCTTGGCTGAAGGCTAAAGGTTTCTGTTCTGGCAAAATGCTTCTGGCAAAAGGTGAAAGGCATCTATCTAAAGGTTCCAAGGTTACTTCTGGCTCCTGGTGTGCTTGGCTTCTTCTTTCTGGCTTATGTCTTAAGGCTTGTCCTCTCCCTGTTGTAGATAGGTTGTTTGTAGTATATCCTTGTGTGAGCAAGTGGCAGGGGGTTGGGGCATACTAATCAAATATTTCAAGGCTACTATGGATTTTTCAACCAGGATGATAGGGAAAAGGAAGGCTGTATTTTTCATTCTTTTTCTTTTCTGCACTTGGCCAAATTAAATTTTAGTATGACCATTCTCTTCAACTTTACAAAAAGGAAACAAAGGCTGAGTAGAGGATGATAGAGGTTGTGACACATTTCTTTAGTGAATGTAGAACTTTTTGCTATTTGATCAACATATGAGAGAGATTCTTTATGAGAGTAGAACTAGTCAAATTTTTATGTGTCCTAGACAAGTTGGAAATGCCAGATGCCCTGTTCAATTGGATTATATTTCATCTGTAAAAAGCCCAAATAAATTTTCTTCATTCAGTGAACATCTCTGAATATATCTTCTACAAAGAAAATTTTACATCTCAAGAGATCCTATTGCAATATGCAGTAAATGTTTTGTCAACAGGAGGAGGTAGGTTCTGATATGTTCCAAACAAATGGGAAATGCCAGTTTTCCTTGTTCATTATGACTATATTTTCTTCTATAAAATCCCAAATGAATTTTCCTCATTCAGTGAATATGAAACCATCTTCTACTATACAAAGCAGTGTATAAATGATTTATGAATAGAAGTGCCATATATCCTATGCATGTCCACATTTCTTTAGTGAATGTAGAACTTTTTGCTATTTGATCAGCAGATGAGAATGATTGTTTACGAGGGTAGAACTAGTCAGGTGTTGATATGTGTCCCAAACAAGTTGGAAGCCCTGTTCAATTGGATTATATTTTATCTGTAAAAGCCCAAATGAATTTTCTTCATTCAGTGAACATTTCTAAATATATTTTCCAATAAGAAAATTTTACATGTCAAGACATCCTATTGCATTATGCAGTAAATGTTTTGTGAATAGTTGGAGGCAGGTTCTGATGTGTTCCAAACAAATGGGAAATGCCATATTTCCTTGTTCATTTTGACAATATTTTATTCTGTAAAATTCCAAATGAATTTTCCTCATCCAGTGAATATGAAAGCATCCTCTACAATACAAAGCAATGTATAAATGATTTATGAACAGAAGTGACAAAGATCCTATGCATGTCTCCTGTTCAATTGGATTATATTTCCTCCCTGTAAAAACCCAAATGTATTTTCTCCATTCGAAGAATACAAAATTCTCTTTTACAAGCAAATGTTTGTTTTATGGTAAAAGACATCTCCACACAGTGTGCAATGAATGATTTTATGTTTTGTTCATGATTTTGTCTGTGTGGGGCTTATTTTCAATTATATGCAGTGTTTGTGTTGGGTTTTGTCAAATATGTATCATACCTATTGTGCATTTTGGAATAGTTTTGAATCTGGAAAGATTGAAATTTTGTAAATTTATGTATCATGGCTGTTTTGGAATAGTTTTTGAGCCCATTTGATAATCCTTCTTGGGTTTGGTTTTGTTCTCCAGGGCATGATGTAGGAAAGAGGGTTTGGGCCAAGTGGTGAAGACCTAATTTCATGTTCACGTCCGATTGGTTTGTTGCACTGTTTGCTGTGTATTCGTATTTCCTCAGGTTGACAAATTTCGAGATTGCTGGGCTTGTGGAAAAATGAATCATGCAGCTAGGATTGAAATGATTTGTGTGCACATTTTTCATGTAGTTAAATCTCTTTTTCTGTTTATATCTATCTCAAATTTGAGTCAGCTGATATGGAATATGGCCTCACAAACATACCATTCTTGAATCAGGCAAAGCCATGTTTGTCAATTTGGAACATAGTCATATAACAAATTTTGGATATATTTTTCTAATTATGTGTCATGGTTGAGGTTTATAACCATAAATGAATTTAAATTGGGACACACAAATAGCTATAGGTGGGAGTTTAGCTTGTGATACTAGAGCATGGCATAAACGTTTTTCTAAATTTGAGTGATTGCAGAATACTAGAATGAAAAGCATTGGAGTTATTGTGCCAAGCCTGTGTTCACTATTATTTTTCCTTCTTAATCTGAATTTGATGCATAAAACTTAGGTGGTTGGGAGCCAATTACATTTTTGAACTCTTGCGTATTTAGATTTCTTGCATCATCACAATGATCTTGAATAAATTTAAAGTAGATGTACACCAATTAGTTTTAACTCCTATAAATATAATATCTATTGGTACTTCTAAGCAGAATGGGTGTGTGTTTCTGAGAGTTCCATTTTTTGAAGTATGATAACTCATACAGCTTGTCTCCTTCAGGTTTAAGTAACTTGGAAGATTAGCCTGAAATAAAATTGATTGGGTCTATAGCATATACTGTTTTCAGAACTTCTCTTTCTCTCATCTACACTTTTATACTGTATAGTCTTTGTGCCATCATTGAAATTCCTTGTGGTCATCATGATTAGGTTCCTGTGGTAGCAAATAATCTAGTTGTCTCGTGAGTGATAGTAATTAGACAAGTTCTTTTGAAAGCTCCTTGATTCCGTGGGAGAACCAATCTAACTGCAGATAGCTAATATTAAATGTATGATTGGTGAAATGTTTTTTTCCACAGAATTTAGGTCAGATTGTGTTTGGTAGGCTCCAATGTGGGCATTGATGATACTATTTGATCCAAAGTACTTGAATGAAATAGTAAGTAGCTTATTTTGGCATGCCATTACAGACATTTGTGTTTTTCAGCCTCAAAGGATGTCACAAGTTGATCATCATGGGATGCATGTATTCTCTTTATATCACTATGTCTATTATCCCAAGCTAATTAAATAATAAATACCCTCAGCAATACCTTGCTTTGTTTATTGAATCTATTTTTAATGTCAGTAGTACCTTTATTTGTTTATTGAATCTTATCTTATCGTATCTAATACATTGGAAGACCCAGGAAACTGTGCTCCATTTTTTAGGCCTCATAAATGTCTAGCTAAACTTTGGCAGTTGTTTTCGCTTCATGGTCGTGAAATTCTCACAGGAAGGTAATAACATATGTTGGATAGGTCTAATGATTTTACTATGAAAAAATAAGGTTAAATTCATTTCTAGTGGCTGTTAGTTTGGCATTTACAAAACCACTAGTTCTGGAGTCTGGACTACTTAGCAAAATGCTATACTGAATGCCATTATTTTGCATACCTTTCAAAATGAATAGTTCCAGCCATTGAAAGGGTATCATATGGAAAAATTCACCAACTCTGGAGTCACCTTGGTTTATGTGTTTCATTTTAGCTCTATCATGCATCGTGCAGATCCAGGGAGTTGCTCTGTAATTTTTAGAGCTTATAAATTCCCATTAGATTTTAGCACTCCTAGTGATTCCTCGTTCCCATAGAGTTCTTTCTTTACGATTCTCAGCCTAATAGGTGTACACTTTATACAAAGGAAGACTCGATTTCCATAGAGATATTGGTTTATGTTGAGGAAACTGAACCTTGTTTAGATTAGTTGTAAAAATGTGCACCAGAGGGATTGGTAATTCCCAGAGGTAGCTTGATCTGTTTTTAATAGAACTTAACATACCCTCAAAGATGCCTAGCTTGCTGAATCTAGTTATTATTAATGATTTTTTTCACTAGATCCAGTAGGAATTAGGTTTTATATTTGTTTTTAGATGCATTAATGCTTTTGTAAGGATGTTTAGGCTTAGACATTTTGTGGATATTTGGACATTATTTTCGCATGGATTTATATGTTATACTATGAGTAAACCATGGTTTATTGAAGAGATTGTTGTCTTGTCCTTATAGTTGTTATTAAGTATTGATCCTATTGAAATACGGTATTGGTTATGGTATCTCATGACCTTCTATGATTGTAGGTATATTGTAATGACCATGATATATTCATTGTTATATGCTACATTGGTTATTCAACTTTTGTGTAACCCAGAGAATTAAGTCCTAAAATCCATCTCTGTCCACTATGGCAGTCACCTAGTTGTATAGTGGAGAGATGGTGGTACCTCAAAAGTAAATTAAGGTGCAGTTGTATAGATTTTTTGCATCCATGGCTGTTGGCTTTTCTTCTTCAAGAATGTTTGTGGGTTGAATTCATTTTGAATAAGCACTGAATACTAATGATTGAATTTGGTACAACGGGGGATGTTGTAGCTATGGGGTTTGTGCAATAAAAATGTGCTTTGGTCTGTAGGAGATCTCCAAGGCCTAACAATGGAGGAAGTTGTAAATTCCTCATCATGAGCTATTTTGTAAGTGCTCATGCCTTTGGGATGGAAACATGGTGAGAACAGGTCTGAACAGAAACCCACATTTAATAAACATTTGCATGATTGAAATGGACTTGACATTTTTTGGAAAAAACATGATTGCATTTCTATACTGGGAAAGTACTCTTTGAAACAGGAAGACCGGTTCTCATATTTTCTCTCTAGGTTCTTCATTTGGCAGAAATGATGATGTGGTGACAGGAGCATAGAAATTATCTATTCCTCACCATATTACCTGCAATCTGCTACAGGAGCTATTGGAGCTACATGCAACTACATTTAAATGAAGTTAAATAGTAAAATGGTAGTACTGCAGTGCTATGATCAATGGTCTGTTACACAAAACAAGTCATGCCTCATAATAGATAATCAATTTTATTTTAATATGAATATTTTTTTTATGGTATCGATCATTCCTCATGGCCAGAGTGGAAGAAGAGTGTAGTGGGACTTCCATGATATGCTGAAATTCCATCCCAACTGAAGGAGAAGGCTCCAAGACCCAAGCCCTTGTATATTGGACCAATTTGATTAGCTGTGATATTATGTGGCCATATCCAACAAACCCATGAGAAAAATATCAGAATTGTGAATATGTATCCAGGGAGTGTGTAGTATAAAAATATGGCCACTGCAAATATAGCAAAGAATTGCATTCATGACAGTCTCTTCCTAGAATGGTCTTTTTCATGAAGAGCCCTGATTAATAAGTACTTGTACCAGAACAAATGTAGTAGAAATCATATGCAAGAATGTTCTAATACCTATTCCTTTCTCACTAATGTTCTAATACCTATGCCTTGCTCAGTAAATTACATGAAAAAATGTATATCAATCCAAGGTGCATGCATTGCATGGTTTTCTAACCTTTCAAGTTTTGCTAAATCTCAAGTAGTTGTGGTAATTCCCTTGGTTATTAACATGTTTTTTTATAGTTTGAGTGGTGTATATTCATGTGTCTCGTTGGAAGGCAATTTTTTTGCTTAGATAGCGAAACTAATATTATAACTATATAGACATTTGAGCCTCAAACATGATCCCCATGGAGAAATTAACTGAACATGTTCCAAAGGGCCCTTGGCTACAATTAACTTCAAATGTTACCAATGCTTTCAGTTGAAGAACTTCATTATACCATGAAAGAGCAAGTCAGGTGATAAAATGGTAAGGATGTCAATTTTGGAATCCTGAGTTTGGATTTTAAAGTTATCAGCCTATATTTACTTAAAACAGTGGAGAATTCTATGTGAACACAATGCAATACCATATTGGAACTTGAAAAGCTATCAATTTCAACAAGGTTTCCTACTTGATTTGGCCTCTACTTGAGTAGTGTTGTGATGTATCCCATGGGTGTTTTGACTGCAGAACCGAAAATATAGCTTCAAGAATACTTCATCCTGAATAGAACAACTTCAAGAATACTTTGAACAGATTGGATTTAGGAAAGGTTATTTTATTCTGAATAGCCTTCTCACTTAAAAAAGTATTAAGTGGGAAAAGGAAACTAGGAAAAAATTTCTTTCTCAAAATAAACTTTGACGTGGTTTATAACATGATTGAATGAGACTTCATTTTTAATATTCTTTAGTGGCCAGGATTGGGAAACTTCTTCACTTGAGCAGTTTGAACCCTGTTCTCACATGCATCAACCAGAGTGTATGTTAAGGATAGAATTTTCCAAGCAATACTTCTTCAAATATCTCTTTCCCACTCCACACTTTATGCCCCTTAGCTCCATAATTCTATGTCATTGCAGCAAATGCCTTCGATTATCTTCTAGGGGTGGGTAACTATTTAGTGACCATGGCAGATCCAAGATATCCCTAGTACCTGTTGGTGGTGGGAAACTGTTTAGTGACCACTTCATAGATGATTCAACTCTCACTTCAGAACTCAAAAAAACTTTGGTTGAGGGTACCATTTAGTGCCTAGATATTTTCCAACATGTAGTACCTGGACCTTTTTTTTCCAAAGCCACAGAGCAGTGATCACTGATAAGTGAAAAATAGAGACAAAGGAATTTTTTTTAGTCCCTTCCATAGGAAGATGGTCGTCTTGGATTAGTCGACGTTAAACTCCAAGGAGCAATTCTGGAAATTAAATGGGTTGGAAGAGCCATGACTATCGACGCCCCTTAGCAAATTCTCCTCAACCATCACAATCAAACTGCTTCTCATTTTGCGACATATAAGGCATTTGGGATGTATCTAGTATGGTTGGATTCTTTGATATATGACTGTTATTGAAATCCTTGTACAAGACTTATAATGGAACCATGATTATTTAAGGGACTGGTTCTTAAGTTAGTGGATGTCAAACCATAACCAAAGAATAAGGATCTTATCTCTATATACTTAATCATTTGTCCCACTATTTCAAAGTTCTTTTAAGAATCTCTAGTCTATCAGGAAGAGTTGACCCTTGGACATTTGATGAACTAGGAGGGCTACTTTTGTAGGAGCATCCCTCAAATGGACTCTAAGACAATTTTGACCATCCTCTCATACAATAGCATAAAGAAATGAGACATAGATTTGTCTATGCGATAGAAGAGGAGAGGACATGAGATATAGATTTGTGTGAGAGGAAATAAAAGACAAGGCTAAACCATGCATGAAGATTTAGAATGATAATTTTAATTTAAATAAAAAAAGAAGTATTTAAAATGAGGATGACAATTTTTGTCATCCTCTTGAAGCAAAGCATAAGGAAAGGAGATAGAGATTCATCTATGTGACATAAGAGGAAATCAAAGACAAGGAAAACTATATATGAAGATTCAAATGGTAATTTTAATTCAAAGAAAGAAAGGAAGTGTATTTAGTGTGATAAATATGGAATTTATTTTGAAAAAAGATGGTTAAAAATTGTGTTTAATAAATTGGAATCTTTTTTCCAAAGAAAAAATGTTTCTTAATATTCATTTGGAATAAAAAAAAAATATACAAACCACCAATTCTTCCTAAGCAGACAATTACTTTTAGAACAAATTGCTTTAGACTTACTTGTCTAAGAAGTTAACCCCAAACTTGAAACTTTAACAAACATCAATTCTTTTTTTCTCCATAAGGGTTGGGGCATTATATCTAAAATCAGAGAAGAGTACCCGAATTGGATAATGTTTACATTCTCAGTTTTTGCATCACCTAAGGTGTCTGACACAGTTTTAGAGCATATTTCCATTGGTTGAACTTCTCTGAGCAACACTGCCCATGATCTTTCTTAAGGCCACTGTTATTTTTCTTTGTTGGGGTCAATATACTAGGTAGAAATGTAAAGGGGTATAAAAAATGTAAATGTAAAAATGGATACATGCAATATATAGTGAAAATAGGGGGTTTTTTTAATTGGGAAGGCATATTGGGTGAAGGTTAAAAAAACGATTTTTGGAGGTATTTTCCAATATTTTTTGAAAATAGGGGTATTGTTTCATATGCCACGAACGAACGTGCTATGGCATAGTTTCACTAAGTGAAGACCCCGTGGAAATAATGCATTAACCCAAGGTCTTTCATCTCAAATTCTTCTGCTAGTTTCTTCTTGCTTTCCATGATCTGTTTCTCATTCCCTGTCAAGAATAAGTCATCCACATATAATAACAGGATGACAGGTTCATCTTCTACAACCTTGGGATAAAGGTTAGGATCAGCTCTACTCTTGGTAAAGCCCATAATTGACAGGAAATTGTCTATCCTTCCATACCAAGCTCTGGGAGCTTGCTTCATGCCATAGAGGGCCTTCTTCAACTTACATATATGAGTCCATCTATCTTCAACTTCAAATCCTTGTGACTATTTGATGTAAAACTCTTCCCCAATCATACCATTAAGGAAGGCTTGTCTTTACTTCATCATGGAAGCAACTACCATCATAGTTCTAAAGGAAGTGTACCTTGATTTCTAGAGTAAGTGTCTCTTCAAAATTAATTCCCTCTTTCTTATAGAAACTTCTAGCCACAAGTCTTTCCTTACTTCTATCAGCAACATATTTTATCTTGCAAATCCATTTGTAAGATACCACATTCTTGATTTATGGTTTGAGTACTATATCCCAAACATCATTCTAGTATTCTTTCATCATAACATCTTCCATGAGTTCATCTTGTCAGATCATCAACATATCCTAGTCTTCTGCATTCAACTTTGAAGGTTGGAACCCACTTTACTCTTGGTAAAGTCTCGATCCATCAGGAAGTTGTCCATCATTTCGTACCGTGTCGAACTCAGATATCTTCTGTAGTCACTCCCCCTGAAGTGGAGTATTATCTTCCTTCTTAATTCTGTAGAGGTGATTCTATGCTTGATATATACTGGTCAATAGAGTATGTCATGTCATAGTCTATTCTTTCTGAGGAAAACCAAGATTCTTTCTTTGTACACTTGTTCTCGCAGATCCATATGGAAGATACTACGTACTTCCCTTTATGTCTCGAAATCATATCGTATACATCATTCCCCATAATCAACTGTTATTATTTGATCATAGCTTCTTTCATAGCATTCTTTTCTTCATCTTGAGTTATCTCTCATACCCATGGTGGTCTTCATCGTTCAAGGTGGATCTACCACTCTCTGAAGCTCTTTCTTTCGTCATGGTGTCTCTGACCCTGGGAGCTTCATATTCATGTTTATTGAATTGTCATCACTTGTTCTTCGGAACAAGTCTCATCCTTATTTTCTTTTAGGAGGTTGTACACGACCTTTCCTACAATTCAAATGCACCAGTTGCATGGTTAGAACTACATATGCATAATGACAAATTCTTATGCATCATGCAACTATTTATCCAATACAACATTCATCCATATCTCACAGAAACTTTCTATATGCCTTCCATCTCTACCATGAAATCATTGAGATTGTGCACTAATCCAATTTGTCAGCAAATAGGTTTCATTCTAGATAAGTAACAATGGATATTTGTATAGAACCATGAGCTACTTACCCATCACATGCATGCAAACAACACATCAACTGAATATAATCAAATGCATAACAAAACAATATCATTAAATGACAATTGAATACTTATCTTTTGTTTGTTTCGTGGGTAGACTCCTTCTTGATCATTCTGCTTCATCATCTTCTTCATCCATGAAATCATCATTTCTTATCCAAACGATAAGATGGATAAGAGGTTTCTCAAGAATTGAGTTCTTCATATTCCTCATCGCTTTGAATGGTGAGAGCTTGATCTTAAATTTCCTCCCATATTTCTTCTTCTCTTCTTATGAGACGAGCTTCTTCTTCTTCCCAGAGTCAACTGAAAGTAATCACTTCCTTTTGGCACACATTCCTCGCATGAATGAATCCCATGATCATGGGAGGCCATTCAAGGTGGCTATCACCACTTCTGCATTCTCTGCTTCTTCTTCTACCGCTTCAAGATGTTATGCATTCTGGATCTTCACATTCTTCAACTATTCTCTCAAATCCATCTTATGAATTTTGTTCTTATCTTCAAATAGCTTGATAAAGGAATCAAACATCTTCGGTGTCTTTAGGGAAGACACTTGTTGGCTTGCGTGGGCAGACCTGGGTTTACTATAATCAACCAACAACACCCCTAGCTCACCGGCCCTTTCGGCGACAGACCTCAAAGCGGCCTGAAGTCTCACCCGAGGTGATTCTAATGGGTTGGCCAAGGACTCAAGTGTCTTGGACCAGGTTCTGCGGCAATCCTACTTGCGACTCGCAGCCCTTCTAGCTGCGAGGTCTCTTCCTCTGCGCATCGCGCGACCTTCTGCTTGCGTCACGCGATCTCCTCGTCTCGCAGCTCTTCTAGCCGTGAGGTATACCTTTATACCTCCATGCGGTCCTTCTCTATGTCACGCACTTTCCCTGAGTCGCGATATCTCCAACCTTACTGCATCGCTGCGCACCGTGCGACACGCAGCTCCTGCCCAATGCTAAGTCCTCAACTTGCGGTATCGCGCACTGCAGCTCCTCTGCCAGTGTGGTATCACCTCTCTGTGATATCCTACCTTCACGGTTTAGCGCACTTAGCGTTGCTAGTGTCGACGTGCAAGACTCAACATACAAGGCTACTCAATACTGCAACTAGTGACTGTTTTACGCAAAGCATAAATGAACCACATACAACATGCCAAAGACTGTGATTTATACTTTTCCTTCTATATATTAACACATTCGTTCATTAAACTGTAACCAAAATCCATGAAATGACTATGAAATGCATAAGTAAACATAGCAAATAATCCAATCACATAACACATGATTTTAACGTGGTTCACCTCCAGGATGGAAGTTACGTCCACAGAACTGTGTTTTCTTATAGCTCAGGGGAAGGTAAAACACAGTTCTGCTGCACCGCATATGCAGCTCAAGATCTTCTCTCTTAGATCTTCTTTCTATCTATATTGCTCTCCTACAATATACTCTTCCCTCTGTGTCGATCCCTGCGGATCATTACATGCGTACTCTATAAGCTAGCTACTGGTTACAGTAAGATTGCTACCGCTAATAACAGAACCAGAGCTCGGCTTTTACAATAGTCTAATGGTCTGCAAAGCACTACTACGACTGAATGACTCTACTAACTGACCAACTAACCAACCCTTTTACAATACAAAATATATCCTTTTATAGGTATCCTGAAGGTCTTGCCATTACAACACTGTGGGCCTGTCCCAACAGTAACCCAAAACCCTAAGTAGTGACAGTCGGCCATATCTATACTTGAGGTAGCCGCTTTCCATCACACCACAGCTCTCTGTAGTCTTCCATGCTTCCCGGAACTGATCATGGGTACTATGCACCGCTTCTCTTTTCTGTCCTTCGTCTTCAATGCTTCAGCCTCATTGCTCCTTCTCCTTTATGAGGGTCGCTGAGCCCTCCTGTCTTCTGCCGCTACCTTCAATGCAGTGGGTGAGCTCTCTCTTCTCGGTCGCTCAGGTACCATTTCCTTTCTTGACTTCTCTATCTAAAAAGTCATGGTTTTCGGCTCTGCTCTGCAGCTGGAAACGTGCTACAGCGTCGTAGCTCTGTCTTATCTTCTTTTCGCCAAAACTTATCTCTCTGCTAAAATAGCAGCTTCTTCTGTAGCTGCGGGACCCTACTCCAACAGTCCCCTAACACTTACTTGTGGCTCGTCCTCGAGCCACCACCAGTGGGCTTCTCCTGTTGTAGCTTTGCCTTAGCTTCTTGCGAAGTCCTCTGCAACCTATCTCGAAGTCCTGCAACTTCCTGCTGCATCACTTCGACATGCTCTCATGCCGTTTTTGTAACTTGGTTCACTGGGCTCTCTTATCCTTCCTGTCCGATTTCATGGTCTCACTCTCTTCGCTCCTGAAATCGTTTTAAGAGCCTTCTCATGTTTGAAAGGTCTTCCACAGATATCCTTTCCTCTTTATCTGGGTTAGAACTTTTATCACAAGGAAAATCTATATCTTCCAGCCTTCTCACACATTTCCTTTAGTCTGGAGTGCTGTATATGAAAGAAATACAAACCATGAATTCCATTCCGAGAACAAGCCTTTGTCTACGTTCTGGAATTCCACCAACTGCTGGGTTTGCTATCTTCTTCCACTTCTCTTCTCTTCGAGGTGCTCCAGATACACGTGCTGCCTTTGATCGTCAGATTTCTATTTTGTTGCCTCCGCAATCTTTTGTGCTTCTCTTAGCTGATCAGATAGGTCGGCAACCTTCTCCCGTTGCTTTCTTTTTATCATTTTTACTTTTCGCTTGGCGGGAGATTTCTTCTCATCATTCTTTTGCTCTGCTTTCTTATCTTCAGTGATTGGCTCGGCATTCTTCTTCTCCTTAGCAGAGATTTTGGTGACAACTTCTACTTCCGGTGCTTGACTCTTCATCCTTAGCGGCTGTCTGACCTGTGATGTACTTAATTTCACAACCCTGGAAGGCGTCTTCATAGTGGACCTACGGCCACCAGGGTTGAAGCGTCTCGGCATGTCTTCTAGAGGTTCATCCTCGAACAGAGTTCTCTCAGTACAAAATGGAGGACGTGCAATGGCTGCAACTTCTGAAAATCACAGCACTCTGTAACAAGCTTAGCTCTTCATATGGAACTCTTAACACTGCACTCTATAGCTTTCGGTTTTTCTGCAAACGTAACCATCCTGATTGGATACTTTCTAATTTTATGCCCGCTATGATAATCCTGGACACAACGGTCATCTAGACTGAACCTGTCGGTCGTAATAAATGCCTGGACAAGACCACACCCGTCATCCGTTCCTTCATAAATGCGGACATACGATCGAATTTCCCTCGAAACGTGTGTGTACAGGCGCTGGTCTCGTCGGAGATTTGCCGAATCTGGAAAATTTTATTATACTGCTACCAAATCTAGGGTAAGATATACCGGTCATTACCTCATTAACTACCTGTCAGATGCTGACTTGACTAGCCCTCTGTTGGTGGAAAAACTGAGTACGTGGAAAAACTGAGTACGTGGCACGGGGAAACATCGCGCTGCCGCGATGCGACTCTACATCACCTGCATACAACAATACCTTCTTTTTTTTTTTTTTGGCCTTGTGCAATTCCTCCTACTTTAGAAAATACATGCCAGTGTAGACTAGTTCCCAGTGCGATGCCTCCTTTCAACTACACTGGACATCTGCACCACCATAAACTGGCTAAGCTAGGGCTGAGAGGCAGGGTGGCTATCACTATAAAGCTTAAGCCTACTACCATTAATACATGTGGGAAGAAGCTCCCCATTCAGCTGGTTGAGCTGAACGACACCTCCCTCTGTGACTTGCTGTATCTGATATGGCCCCAGCCAATGCATCTTGAACTTTCCTGGAAACTTAATGAATTTGCTGTCATAGAGGAGCACTAGGTATCCACTCTGGAAAGTCTTTCTCTTAATGTGTTTGTCGTGCCAAGCTTTTTCTCGTGCCTTTTGCACTTTCTGATGGAATCTGACGATGAATCTGTCTTCTTCTAAGGCAAGCAGCTGTGCTAGCCTTTCCTCCACTGTGTCTGTATCAGTCATCCCTGTAATCTGAGCGATTCTTAAATTGGGAAGGATATACTCCATAGGCATAACAGCCTCCTGTCCATACACCAAGCTGAAAGGTGTGTGTCCCATAATTTTCTTGCATGTGGTCCTGTACGCCCATAATACAGCGTTAACTCTCAGGTCCCAATCATTCCTTTGGCTATTGCAGATCTTAGTGAGAGCATTTTCTAAAATCTTATTAAAGGCCTCCACCGTACCATCATCCTGTGGGTGGTAGGGAGTGCTCTTATGGTGCTGAATCTGGAATTCTTCGGTCAATGCCTCAATAGTGTTGTTCAAGAAATGTGTTCCTTGATCACTCATCAAAATTACTGGGCATCCAAATCTACTAATGATGTTTTCAAAAAGGAACTGTGCGGCTATGGCAGCATCACAATTTCTTACTACTTTGGCCTCTACCCATATGATGAGGTATTCTGTTCCAGTGATAATATATCTCGTCCCTGTGCGCTTGCCTGGTGGGTTGATAGGACCCACAAAATCTATAGCCCATTTGTCAAATGCGCGCAGCGTGACCTGCGATTGCAGTGGCATTTCATTGCGTCGCGAGGGTTTTCCTACCCTCTAGCAGATATCGCAGCATCTGCAAAAGTCCTTGGTGTCTTTATGCAACGTAGGCCACCATAATCCTGCCTCCAGGATTTTCTGCACAGTCGGCTTTCCTACGAAATGTCCTCCTGCGGTTCCTGAATGTGCCTCTCTGATAATAACGTCTTTTTCATGCGGCATCACACATTTGCGCAGAACTTCATCTGGGCCTAACTTGTATAGGTTTCCTGCAATGAGGGTGAAGTCTACTGCTTTAACAAACAACTACTTCTTTTGCTGCTTAGTAAACTCATCAGGTGCTACTCTTGTAGTGAGAAATTGAATAATATTGGCATAGTACTCATCTGCGATCTGGATAGAAAACAATGGTGCATCTGGCAGATTGTCATCTAGGTTACTTGGTTCTTCTTCTGAGTCTATCCGTGACAGGTGATCAGGTCCGGCATTCAGTCGGCCTGGCTTCATGATGATTTCAAAATCATACTCCTGAAAGAGGAGTAACCATCTGCAGATTCTCCCCCCTAACACTGGCTTATTGACCAAATACTTCAACGTGGAATGGTCAGTGAACATCATAAATGAGGCACCCAACAGGTAGTGCCTGAACTTCTGTAGCACGTATACCATAGCTAGGCCTTCTCTCTCTATTGTGGTGTTGTTCTTTTCTGTTGTCAAGAGCTTTCTGCTGGAGTATGCGATAGGATGGTCAATGTCCCCTTCTCCTGGTTGTGTTAAAACAACCCCTAATGTGATGCCAGACGCATCCACATGTACATGAAATGGCTTAGTCCAGTCTGGAAATACTAAGATGGGTGTTGTAACCATCTTCTCTTTAAGTGTGTCTAGACTCTGCTGACATTCCTCATTCCATAGGAATTTTACATCTTTCTTTAGCAATTTCTCCATTGGTGTTGTAATCTTTGCGTAGCCCTTGATGAACTTTCTGTAGTACCCAGTATGACCAAGTACTATCCTCAGTTGCTTGACTGAGTTGGGTGCTGGAAGGTTTACAATGATGGTGATATTCACGGGATCTACCATCAAGCCTTGTCTGCAAACAATGTGACCCAACAAAATACCAAATGGTGCAAAAAATATACATTTCTTCAAGTTTAGAGAAATCTGGTACTGCCTACATTTCTCTAGCATCAATCTTAAGTCTCATGTATGCTTGTCGATTAGTCCAGATACAGTCCAATCATCAAAATATAGTTCTAATAATTTATGAATGTATTTTTTAAATACAGCAACTACTACTCTAGAAAATATAGCTGGTGCATTCTTAAGACCAAAGGGCATTACCGTCTACTGGAACGAGCCCCATTCTGTTGCAAAGGTGGTCTTGGATCGATCTTCTGGATGTATTCTGATCTGATGGTAGCCTGAAAATCGATCAGTGAAGGAGTAGAACTCCTGTCCTCCCACGTTGTCTAATACCTCATCAGTGAACGGTGTCGGAAATGGATCGTGAAGCGATGCATCATTGAGCTTGTGTAGATCGACACAGATCCTGATGTCTCCTTTTGTTTTCTTTTCTTGTACTACCATGGGGCTAACCCATTCGCTTTCTTCTACCGGCTCAATGATGCCTACTGCTAGCATCTTATCGATTTCGTCCTTTACTTTTTCTTTGTAGCGCGGATTCAATCTATATGGGCGCTGCTTGACTAGTCTAGCATCCTCCTTCAATAGTATCCTCATAACTCCAAGGTCTCCAACTATTCCCTTCATCTCTGTGAACTTGGTGGGAAATAGGTCCTGATAGTCATGTAACAAATCTGCAATCTGTCCGACTGTTTCATCGTTCCAATAGTCTCCAATAGAGGCAAACTTAGGTTCTGCATCTGTGCCAATATTGATATTTTTAATCTTGATAGGTTCGGTGATTGCTGGAATCTTTAACTGTGGTCCCCCAACATCGTGAGTCCCTTCTGACTCGGGAATTTTGGTGTTGCGAGGATCCTCATCCTCATCCTTATCTTCATTGTCTGGCTTTGCTGCGAAATTATAGCACTCAAGCACGTCTTGCAACTGGTTGGCCCACTCAGGTTGAGACTGCACTGAGATGGTAGAGTCCTCGAATATCTTGATCTTGATTATGTCTAGGGCCTGGGAAACACTTGGATGTTCTGATTCAAATGCGAAGGTGAATAGGAAACTATCTGTCATAAGTGACCATGTAGTCGTCCCCTTGCGCAACTTGGTCTCTGTGTACCAGTTCCTTGGAACTGTGTCCAATGTGTGAATGAATCTATGAACCCATTCATCCTCGGGAATATCCGACCAGTTTTGTTCACATGTCTGAATGTGTGTCCTGGGATCTGTTTCTCCTGTGTACTTCTGCTGGACATACTCTTTATCGACAGAAAATCTGATCGCCATCAATCTTTTAATATCATCCCATGATGCGATATTCTCTTTATGTGCATACCACCATCTTGCAGGTGTGGCTCGTACTGCAAGATCCATAGCGGCGATCCTCTGCTCGTAATGAATCTGTTGCTCAAACTGCTCAAGGAAGTCTTGAATATCTGTTAGAGCTTGATATGATGGGATCTCAGTGATCTCTGCGCCAATCCATCGTAGTGACTTACTCATAAATGCACATCTGCACGCTGAGACTTCGTAAAGTCTGTTCTGCCAGTTCTCTAGACCAACATCGGAATCCGATGCACATGATCTGTCGCATCGCCAACTAATGTTCCCTTCTGCGGTTGGATTGATGTAGTCGTTCTGGTTCCCAGTCATCTGGTAGATATTATCCAAGTTTTGTGCCTCCTCCTCTGCTCGGATAGGTTCAATGTATCTAGGACCCTAGTGAGGATCCAGCAGCACGATGACCCGGATCTGCGCATCCTCAAAGGTCATTTGTCTTCTCTTTAGTTCAATGACAGCCTTGCTACCGATCACCCAATCGATACTTAATAATGCTGGATATGGTCAACTGTCGCCAATGATTTCTATAACCTCGAAGTCCGCAAAACTGCGAACTCCGTCAATGTCAACTGGCACCTGCGGCAGTCGACCCAATGGTGATACTCATTGTTGGTTAGCTAATCTCAGGTTTATAGGCGATCTGACTAACTGAGGGCTACCCATCTGTTCCCATGTCTGCTTAGTCAAAATTTTCACCTCTGATCCTAGATCTAAGACGACTTCATGCATTTCAAATTCTCCAATCTGTGCTGTGAGCTTCATCTCTCTTCCAATCCTTGTATGTCCTGTAATATTATGCACAGCGCGGTGTGCACTGCCCAATAGAGTAGGTTGCTGACACTGATCTATGATGTGCTGTAGCTCGCCAATAGATTTTTCATTTCTCACGAGTTTCAAGCAACTGTGCAAGAAGGATTT
Organism: Pseudotsuga menziesii; assembly: GCA_001517045.1. NCBI lineage: Eukaryota > Viridiplantae > Streptophyta > Pinopsida > Pinales > Pinaceae > Pseudotsuga > Pseudotsuga menziesii. The sequence continues at coordinate 195,694 of LPNX011071523.1, forward strand.
TACACTTCCTGTCGATTCATCCTCGTCGCATCGTCCCGATGTGGTAGCCTGTGGTATCTGTTCAGGGCTATCGCCACAAGGTGCTTGCTGCGGTACGCCCCTAGATGACGGTACCTGCGATCCTGATTGTGTCGGTTCATCAAAGGAATCCTTGGCTTCATGAAATGTCTCTTTATTCTTCTATAGGTCGAGTGTTGTTGCTTTACTAGGAGCTCTGCGCACCCACTCCTGCCCTATGTTCTTTTCGGTCTCCTGTGATGTCCTACTAGTGGAAGCACCGCTACGAGTCACAATATTAACTCTTGGTTCTGGCTCTACCTGCTCAGCAGCAATAAACTGGATATTCTGGTTTACTGTTGGCTTAGGGTCTTTGATCTTAGCTATTAAGGTAGGACACTCCTCTATGGTATGATCATAAGATTTGCAGTAGTTACAAGTGGTAGTGGGGCTTTGACAGTCCCTAGCATAGTGTCCTACAATTCCACGGTTATAACAAGTGATTGGTCTGCAACCACGGCCAAAACCTTCTCCTCTGCCAAAGCCTTCTCCTCGTGCAAAGCCTCCTCCACGGCCTCGTCCTCTGAATCCTCCTCCACGGCCACCGTAAGTCAGATCAGGTTGTGGTCCTACTGCAGGACCCTGTGTTTCTGACTGGACTCTGTATACGTCATATTTTCTATCTAACATGAGATCATAGGCTCGACAATCCTGTTCATTATGTCCGACCGAGCTGCAGAAGACAAAATATAAGTTCTTAGGGGTTTGTACATACTTCTGAAGCAAAGGGCATTGCTGAGGCGGATGTCCTTGTGTTTTGCATATTTCACACCATGGCCCTTGCATTCGTGGTAAGGGGTTAGGAGCCCCTGACTCTAAATACTCTGCAAAGACTGGACAATTGTCTTTGGTATGACCCTGTGCTCTACATCGTAAGCACCATATGTCTTGCATAACCTCTTTTCCTTTCTTAATTTGATGTATCTGTAACGTGAGGTTGGCGAACTGGTTCTGTAGAGTTGTCATGCCTGTACTGGTTTCAGCTAAGGGTGAAGCTTCTAGCTTCATTTCCATCTCCAATGCATCATCCTGCGTCTGGAGTTTCTGCTGCATTAGTGGAAATCTGATGTGAGGGAGCAGCGCCGCAATAAACCATTCCTTATGCTGCTCCAGCGCAAACTCAAAGCTTACTTGATCTATAAGAGCTTTGAATTTCTGGTCAAAGTCCCATACTGATTTTGATGGTAGCTGCTTAATATCCTTAAGCTCTGTTATGCACTGAGACTCAGACTTAGGTTTCTTGAACTCTTTAATCATGGCGTTCTTGACCTGGGCAAGTGTCTTGGGTACTGTGGTATACTTTATGTACCATGTTAAAGCTCGATCTCTAAGTGTGGTGACCAACTGTACAAGTTTAAGGTTATCGTCGTTGATTGTTTTAATGGTCCACATGGCTTCACATAGAAACCAATGCTGTTCTGGGTCCTCTGCTCCTGTACCCTTAAAGGTAGGTAACTTCATATCATCTCCCATTCTATTTCTCTATGGTGGGTTCTGATTGACTGGATTACTTCCACTCAGCGGTGTAGGTGAAGGTGATGTAGCTGTAGTAGGTACTATCTGTGAGCTACTGGATGGAGTACCTACGGGATTACTCTGAGTCTCGGTCTGTTTCTGTGGGGTATAGGGATGGTAAGGGGTACCCCCCTCTGGTTCTTCTATGGTACTAGGACTCGGTAGCCTACTATTTCCTAAACTATCTCCAAATACAGGAGAGCCGAAATCTACTTTATGTTTCTTGCCACTACGTGTTCATCCAATGTCATCAAAATCACTTTCAAACTCTTGTGACATTACTATCTTTACTTATTCATCTGAAATCATGTCCATTACTCCTTTTTCATGTAGCAGCATCTTAATGGACAAGTTTAGAGATTTTAGGTACTTACCACGATGTCCTTTGAAGAAATACCGCTCGGCCTCACTGAAGCTTTTTATTTGGTCCACTGCAAATTCTGTAACAAAGCCTCCTAGCACACTCGCAAGCCAGAATTCCACTGCTCTCGTAATGGGATTGTTGAGTCTTTGCACAGTCTCAATCAGCTCCGGTGTCCAGACAATGTTTCTTTTGTTCTTGAATATGTTCCTATCTGTCAACTTTGATAACCAGTCGTAGAGCTCGTTTCCATAGGTTGCAAAAAATATCGCGTGTATATCTGAAGCGATACGCTTTTGTAACCAGTCTTCTATGCTCAGTTTAGGGCTCCGATTTTCTTTCTTGGCAAAATCCGTTAAGTTTGAATCCAGCCACTGGTGAAACTCTTCTCTAGTAGGATTCCAACAGAACATTAGGGCTTAGTTGTTCAAAACCAGAAACAGAACCATTTGTTGGCTTGCATGGGCAGACCTGGGTTTACTATAATCAACCAACAACACCCCTAGCTCACCGGCCCTTTCGGCAACAGACCGCAAAGCGGCCTGAAGTCTCACCCGAGGTGATTCTAATGGGTTGGCCAAGGACTCAAGCATCTTGGACCAGGTTCTGCGGCAGTCCTACTTGTGACTCACAGCCCTTCTAGCTGCAAGGTCTCTTCCTCTGCGCGTCGTGCGACCTTCTGCTTGCGTCACGCGATCTCCTCGTCTCGCAGCTCTTCTAGCCGTGAGGTATACCTTTATACCGCAGTGCGGTCCTTCTCTATTTCACACACTTTCCCTGAGTCGCGATATCTCCAACCTTACCGCATCTCCGCGCACCATGCGACACGCAGCTCCTGCCCAACGCTCAGTCCTCAACCTACGGTATCGCGCACTGCAGCTCCTCTGCCGGTGCAGTATCACCTCTCTGTGATATCCTACCTCCGTGGTTTAGCGCACTTTGCGTTGCTCGTGTCGACATGAAAGACTCAACATACAAGGCTACTCAATACTGCAACTAGTGACTGTTTTACACAAAGCATAAATGAACCACATACAACATGCCAAAGACTGTGATTTATACTTTTCCTTCTATATTACTGTCAACTGATTAACACATTCGTTCATTAAACTGTAACCAAAATCCATGAAATGACTGTGAAATGCATAAGTAAACATAGCAAATAATCCAATCACATAACACATGATTTTAACGTGGTTCACCTCCAGGATGGAAGTTACGTCCACAGAACTGTGTTTTCTTATAGCTCAGGGGAAGGTAAAACACAGTTCTGCTGCACCGCATATGCAGCTCAAGATATTCTCTCTTAGATATTCTTTCTATCTATATTGCTCTCCTACAATATACTCTTCCCTCTCTGTCGATCCCTGCGGATCATTACATGCGTACTCTATAAGCCAGCTACTAGTTACATTAAGATTGCTACCGCTAATAACAGAACCAGAGCTCAGCTTTTACAACAGTCTAATGGTATGCAAAGCACTACTATGACTGAATGACTCTACTAACTGACCAACTAACCAACCCTTTTACAATACAAAATATATCCTTTTATAGGCAGCCTGAAGGTCTTGCCATTACAACACTATGGGCCTGTCCCAACGGTAACCCAAAACCCTAACTAATGACAGTCGGCCATATCTGTACTTGAGGTAGCCGCTTTCTGTCACACCACAGCTCTCTGCAGTCTTCCATGCTTCCCGGCACTGATCATGGGTACTATGCATCGCTTATCTTTTATGTCCTTCATCTTCAATGCTTCATCCTCGTTGCTCCTTCTCCTTTATGAGGGTCGCTAAGCCCTCCTGTCTTCTACTGCTGCCTTCAATGCAGTGGGTGAGCTCTCTCTTCTCGGTCGCTCAGGTACCGTTGCCTTTCTTGACTTCTCTATCTAAAAAGTCATGGTTTCCGGCTCTGCTCTGCAGCTGGAAACGTGCTACGACGTCGTAGCTCTGTCTTATCTTCTTTCTGCCAAAACTTATCTCTCTGCTAAACTAGCAGCTTCTTCTGTAGCTGCGGGACCCTGCTCCAACAACACTTGTGGTACAAGTTGATCCGTGATTGAATCAACAATGATTTTCTTGGCCTTGATCAAGTTCTTCTTGTGTAAGGCTTTGAGGCTCATCTCCCTCTAGAACTGGAACCTCTCTACTCATGTAGGTGTCCAATTCATTTTCTTCAGAGAGATCAAATACTTCCATGCTTGGAATTTTTCAACTTCACCAATATTATCATCAAGCTGATTTGATATATCACTTTGAAATGAGAACCTCAAATGCAAATAGCAAAATGAGAACCGGTAGGTGTCCGTCGTGCTTCCGGAGCTGGCTGATCTAGGGTTTGTCAGAGAAACCAAAATTTTCAAAACTTGGAATATTTTAGAGCTGATTGGATAGAAAGATAGATCTCTTCAAATGGATTTGTCCAATGTACTCCTTTTCTTAAAACAATGGAGGGAAGCTCCCGGAATAGGAAGCCCTAGTTTTCCAATTTCTTCTGCATAAATGCCTGTTACTGTTTCTGTGATATATCTGAAATTAATGCTCCTCTATGTTTGAACATTTGAACAGAGGTAACCTCACATGTCCCTGATTCAAAACCATAGGTTTCATCAGAATTGGTTTCACCAATTTGGGATTTACGATCGTTTTCCCAAGGTGACCTGTCACGGGACTATTCAAAACAGTGAAGTTGTATGGCATGCCATGGTCACTGGTTCATCTTCAGGTTCTGAAATTCGGACCACAGAAATAAAATTCCTTTATATTTCTAGAAAATCTTCATGAATTCCATTTGGACCTATGTATCCCACGCTACAACATTTCTCCCCATGTGTCCTTTTTAGGGATGAATTCTGGAAGAGGCTGGAAGCCGAACTTGGAGGGATCATATCTCCCAGGATATAGTGAATTTGAGGCTGAATTTTGGATAGTGTAAATAAGGATTTTATATTCGGCCTCTGCAATTTTCAACTCTTGATCCTTCTCCAATATTAGGATATATCAAATGTACCAAAACTTAGCAGTTTTAGTATTTAGGGTTTTTCCAGATCGGGGTCAAACTAGGGTTTGACTTTTCTGTAGTTTCATCCAACCAAATTTCTTGATCCAGGTCTCTAAACTTCTATTTTGATGAGGAGAACAATCCTATGCTGGGCTCACTCAAAAATTCTTCTTCTGTAGAAAGCCCTAATTTTCCGCACCAAAACTTAAAATGCTCGAAATTGAATTCCACTTCGATAGAAAGATGCGCCCTTCAATGGAGAGTCAGTCTAGCCTTATTTTGCTGATCGATCATGGATAGAGACCCAAAAAATAAGAATCCCTAGATTCTTTAGCTGCATAATGTCTTCTTTCAAGGTGGCTCTGATCCCATGTTAAATTTTCATATGCTAAGCTAGATCATTAGTATTTCATTTCAATTTCATAACAAACGCATATGAACAGGATCACTGAAAGATAGACAAGCACAACCATACAAATATTTATCCTGGGAAAACCCTAAAGGGAAAAACCCAGCAAAATCTTCCTCAATATAGATGCCCAAAAAGATAAAAGATAAAACCAACAAGGAGATCAAAGCCTGATCCTCCTCCTTCTCCAAATACTTCTCTCTCCTCTCCACTAATGCGCTATACAAGTGAGAGTGTGTGTGTCTCAAATGAGGAGCACCACACCTCTATTTATATTCATCCATTTACTTGAATTAAATCATTCGACATGTAGGCTCAAGTTAAATCATGTAGGCTCGAGTTACACATGTAGGCTCAAGTAACCACACTGGGGTGCTAATTACCCACCTTTACAATTATAGGGGACTACCTCATGACTCTTATCAGTTCTTCCAATTAGAAGCATCGGGGTACAAATTAATACAAGTGGTTCTCCCGGTAGGACCATCGGGAACCACAAAAGATACATATAGAATATTCTTCAAAGTTACAATATTTCAACAAAAATATCACTGCAAAACACTAAAACATATTTGAACTGTTAGAATCATGTTTTTCCTCATGACATGAACATATATTTAGGGTTTTTCACGCCCTCTCTGCTGCTCTGAATAAATCCAGATCTAGAAAATCATCATATGGGGACTTCTGTGGAAACCCAGCTACTTCGGATGTTCTATGGGGAGAAACAAGCATGAAATATTCCTACGGCTCTGATACCATATTAGAATTTGAATTCTATTTAGATATTCAAGCACGTAATTCAGAATTATGATTGCATTAAATGGAGAATGAAGATACAAATTGAACAAAACAAACCACACATGAAACATATGAGTATTGCTCAGGAATTTATAGTATCATTCATAATAATAAAATCTAGTCTTACAATAGTTTACATAGGAAAAGAATTCAAATGCATTAGGTAGCGATTCGAATCTATCCATTGGATCTCATTGTATCTAACTGACCATTGAACTCATGGTGTATCAATCAATATCGAAGTCCAACAAATCAACTCCCAGATGTCCAACAACTCAATCAATCAGTGATAGCTAGTTAACTCAGTGCAACTGAGTGTGGTAGGTGGGAAAAGGTGCCTACTCCACATGCAGCCATGCATTAACCATCCATAGATTGTGCTATCTAAGTAATTGTGAACTAACTAAAAGTAACTAGGGGCTAACTAAGACTAACTAGTACTAACTCCAACTAACTGATCTAGGTTGGTTCTAGGACTCCCAATGGCTCCTAAAATGTAGGGATTAGTCTAGGAGGTCCACAAACTGATGCATGCACATGTAGTAAGTGGAATTTAACCTCTGACAGTGTTCCACACACTTTAGTAACTGGTACATGTGGCCCCATTAGGCCAAGTGGACCCAATGGTACTAGTGGACCCAATTAATTAAATAATGTTCCTAAGTTAGAATAAATAATCTAATAGACAGTATGGTCAAGGGAGGATTAATAATCCTAACAAATATTGGTTGTGGTTTATTGAATCTCCAAATAAATTCATTTTTGTGCTCTCATCCATCCATATACTGCCTCCCCAGTCGCACAAATTTTCATGGACCAGATATTCCGTCTTCATGGAATCCCTTCTTCCATTGTCTCAAGCCGCGATGCAACTTTCACCAGTCATTTTTGGACCAAACTATTTCACCTCACTGGAACCAAATTAAATATTAGTTTAGGAATTTCCCACAAATAGATAGCCAGACTGAAGTCATCAACAAATGTTTGGAAACACCTCTGAACAACAACATCAGTGGGAAAAGTGGCTCCCTCTCGCTGAATGGTGGTACAATAATTCCTACCATACTACATCTAAAATGACTCCATTTGAAGCATTTTATGGTCAAGCACCTCTAGTACTGCTTCCATACACCCCCAAAACTTCACCAGTTCAGATAGTTTACATTGTTCTTAGAAACCGAGATCATATTCTTCACATTCTGCAGGACAATCTTCACATGGAAAGAAACCGCATGAAACAACATGTTGACTAGCATCATTCGTGCACTTTTCAAGTTGGTGATATGGTTTTTCTTCATCTGCAGCCTTACAAGCAACCCTCCTTGAAACTAAAACGACATCAGAAGCTTGCTCCAAATTTCTATGGGCCATATAAGGTTCTTCAGAGGATTGGGTTTGTTGCTTATAAATTGGAACTTCCTCCTTGTTCTTACATTCACCTAATATTTCATGTCTCTTGTCTCAAGAAAGTGATTGGCACCAACATCAGAGCGCAAACTGTTTTACCAGAACTGGATAATGAAGGATCCATCATTTTGGAGCCGGAGGCCATCCTCAATAAGCACACTCACCAGCTTCTCTCTCAGTCCATCACATAGGTATTAATTCAGTGGAATGGCATGCAACCAGAGGATGCTACATGGGAACCACTCCTTCATATTCAACAACAGTTTCCACATCTAAATCTTTGAGGACAAAGCTTTTCTAAGAGGGAGGGGATGTTAAGAACTTGTGTCAACCCTCCTCTTTATTTCGTTAGTATATTTTGTTGGACTCATATGCTTTGTAAGTCATCCCGTTAGTATGTTGTATTATCCCACATTCATAGGGATTAATAGTTGTTAATTCATCCAGTTAGTATGTTTTATTATCCCACATTCATGGGTAGTAGTAGTTGTCTAGATTAGACTTAGTATATAAGTACATGTTGAGGCAAATGAAGCAATACAAGAGTTATTTTTATTGATCTTTCTCAAAAATGGTTTCCCCCTCGAAGTGTCCTACGATCAATAAAATATCTTCTATGCTCTGTTATTTCTGTTATATCATGCATTTTCATTGTTTATTGCAGGAGGTTTCTCACAAAAACATTTGTTTCCTAAACCCTTGGCAGACCACTTCACACCAATCCACAAGGCCCTTGACATTCCAAAGCATCTTACCTGAGGTTTAGGATCATCATTACCAAGACATGATAAAATACATGGAGGTGAAGGGAAAGAGGGAGTTGGTTATAAATATATAGATATCATTGGGTGAGAACTTATAGCTTTAGGGAACGAAAAAAAAATCTAATAGATTATGGGGATGGGAATGATGTCATCATGTAGTCTTTATTTAGGTCACGTGAGGATATTGTTGAGACATGGGAGTGGTTTAAGGTGTTATCTATCATACATGATGTTGAGGTGGTATCTATCACATATGAAATTAAAGTAGTTTCTGAATAAATTCATCTATAGTTCCTATGAATAGAAACCTAGTAGGTGACTTCACAATGGGTGGATTTTTAATTATACAACTTTTTTGATACACTTTTCCACCTTTCATGTGATTAATCCAAATTTTTTCAATAATATGTTAGTCCAAACATTTGCAGTCTCTTGTCCTCTTACCATGTGCTACCTTATGGATTTTTTTTTGTCACCACGTTGGTCACTTTGGTCTCCACATTACCATTATGCTTGGTATTTGATTTACTATGGGTGTGCTTGAAGGGTCATGTAAGGATGGACTAGATGAACCTAAATTAGGAGGAAGGGTATCACAAATATTTAAATGGACACCATAACCTTGTTGTAGGCCAATAATTACATATGAAAAGGCTCATTTGATGACATGGGTCCCACACATAGTCCATGAGTCCTAAAGGAAAACACTATGGCTTCAAACTATCTATTTTGACCTTGGAGAGTGTCTAAAGTTATTATAACCATCCTTAATGTACTAAACTCAAAATGACCAATATATATTGATCACATGACAAAGATTCCTTTTACAAGACCTTTTGTGGTCTCTAAGGGACACAATGGTGTCTCATGAGCCCCATAGACAAACATTACAGTATAATACCCTAAATTTTTGCATTGAACCACATCATGAGCACAAAGAACCATTTCTATTATTCTAAACTTTGAAACTAGTACCATATCCCACTTCCAAGCCAAATATTTCCTATGGAAGGCCAATATGGTGGTTTGGGATCATACACATGGACCATATCTCCATAGTAAAATGTTACAGTATAATGTCCTATATTTTTCATTATACCATGGAATTGTCCTCAAGTTCCATCCCTAATGTACCCCTCCTCAACTTGTTGTCCATATCTCACATGTAGGAAAAGGATTCCCTACACAGGCCCTATGCAATGATGTGGGTTACTATGCAAAGAACATGAGCCCCATAGGAAAATGTTCTATCCCAATAACATGGATTTTGTTATCAAATGAAGGATTAGTGACAAAGAAGAATACATGATGTCAGGAATCTAAAAGTAGGCACCATATCCATATCATAGGAAAAATATGGACTATGGCCTCATGGATGGCCTATGTAGATCCCAAAAGCCGCATGTTATGGACTAAAACTCTGGATACTCATTCTGTAACATGAATTGGGTCATGAGAACCATCCTTGGTGTACTAAACCTTCAAATGTGATACCACATATTAATCACATGCCAAAGGTTTCCTATGCATGGGATATGTTGTGGGATTTTCAAATATGATATAACCACTGTCCCAAAATTCCAAATCCCCATGACTTTTAAGGGAGGTTTTTTAAAAATTTCCTTGAAAAGGACCTTTAGGGGGGGAGGGTTAAAGTCACACCCCCAATAAAAAAATTCACGACAATTGGTATTTTGAGGGAAGATTTATCCCAACCGCCTACACAATTCCAAATTCCCATAACTTTTAGGTGTGTCTTTAAAACAACAACCCCCAAAATCCCAATTATCATGTCATTTGGGAGCAGCTTTAAAACAACCTCCCCCAAAATCCCAATTATTATGACTTTTATCAGTGGATTTAAAACAAATGCCTCCAATAGTTCATTTATCATTAAATTTTTTTTTTGGAGGGGGGGTTTAAAAATACCTAAAAACAACCTTTAGGGGGCTCTTTCCAACCACCCCACCCCCTAAAAAAAAAAAGTCAAGAGAATTGGATTTTTGGGTGGGGGGGTTAAAACTGCCCCCAAAATTACAATTCTTAGGAATTTTGAGGGGGTTTAATAACCTCCCCCATTGGAATCAATGTGAGGATTGATTCAAAATAGGATCTAGGAGCCAAGGATATTCTCACAATTCGATATTAGACATAAATTATGCACAAAACAACAGAAAGAGTGAAATAGCATACACGAATGTTGTCAATAACTGAGTTTATTATGACTGTCCAACATGTAAATATGTATGGAACATGTTTATATTACAATAGGGATAGATATTGAGGCCTTGGAAGCCATTTGGATGCATACAAGTGTCGAACCATGATTTGACCCTCAAACCCCCCTAGGTGGACCAATCAGCTTCCTAACCATCCTAAACGGTCACGAATGCAAGTGTGAACATGGGTGAGGCATGTTGGATCGTAAATGAATACATGATAGGAATGGGTGAGAACATGGGTGAGTGGGAGTGGATCTAGGAGGCAATAAATGCTCAAGGAAGGCCAAAAACCACCACAAACATGCACTAGCACCTAAGGTCAAACATATACTAGAATATGGGGATGGGAGAGCACACCAAGATATACCTATCATAAACAAGGGAACCTGAATTTTTAGAATGATCAACCTAGAGTGCTTCAACTGTCAAAATGATTAAAGTGGAGCGCCCCAACTATCAGTAAATGATCAATATAGCATAAGTCTGGACCATAGAATATATTATGAAGGCTAATGAAATGTGTCCTAGGTTTATGATCATGGTACTAAGGTGGATTATTTCTCTAACGCCCCCCCACCCCTCCCCCCTTAAACCTAACTTAGTACAACTTATACAAAAATATTATTGAGGCCTTGGCAACTAAGGATCAAGTCACCTCATACAACAAAGCTTTTATTTGTCAATACAAAACAAGGTAAGGACGAAAACCACATGGGAACAAAACCTCCCCTCAAAAATGGAAATGGAGCCAAAAAATGAAAGTGAATATCAGCCATCACCATTTTTCAACCACTCCAATAAGGGATCTCCGATAGGTGAATGTCTTCTCTGTGAATCTGTTGGTGAAAATGTCAATAGTTTGCTCTGCAAATGGAAAATAGTGCAAGGTTATCACCCGATCATGCACCAAGATCTAGATGTAGTGCATGTGTATCTCAATGTGTTTGGTCCCCTATCTCCACACGGGATCAATGGAAATATTTATTTCACGTTTATTATCACACCAAATGATTGTGGGTGAATCAAATGCAAATCCAAGTTCCCGAAGAATACCTTGTAACCACACACATTGTGTAGCTACATTCACTCCTCCTCTATACTCGGCCTTATCTGAAGAGAGGCATATGGTGTGTTGTTTCTTGCTTGAACAGCATATGGTACCATTTGCAAGCATGAATACATAACCTGAAGTGTACTTTTTTTCAACGGTATCTCCAACCCAATCAGAATCAGTAAATGCAACTAGTTCTAGTGGAGAACCAACAGTATAGTGTACCACAAAGTGTCTGGTTCTCGCACATAGTGCAGGATCCTCTTGGAATCCTTCAAATGGATATCGTAATACTTCTGAATTTATATTGAAACAACACCTACAACATAATCCAAATCAGTTCAGGAGTGTGTTAGATACAGCAAACTCCCAACTAGTTGTATGTACAACGAGTTGTCTACTAATGGAGATGCACCAAATTTACCTAGTTTTATTCCTAAAAGGAATGGGCACTTGGTTGCCTTAAATTCATCCATTTTAAACTTCAATAATAGGTCTACAGTATACTTTGGATGTCTATCTTGGATCCCTGCTTTAGATTGCTCAATATCTAATCCAAGAAATTGCCTCAACAATCCAAGGTCGGTCATGGAGAATTCACTATGCAAAGAAGACTTAATCAATCCAATTTCTTTAGTGCGGCTACCTGTAATCAAAATATCATAAAAATACATCACTATTACCTAAAATAAGTCACCAACATGCTGAAAATATACATTATGATCATATTTAAATCTTTCAAATCCAAGCAAGAGCAAAAATTTTTCCATCTTGGCATACCAAGCCCCTAGGACTTTCTTGAGGCCATAGAAAGACTTCTTTAACCTACATACAAGTGAAGGATCCTCAATGAAACCTTCAGGTTTATGCATATATATATCCTCTTTAATTTTACCATGAATAAATTCACTCTTCACATCCATGCGGTGAACCTCCAACCACTTAGATTTGGCAATGGCTAAAACTAGCCTAATAGAGTCCATCTTTGCAACTAGTGCAAATGTCTATGTATATTCCACTCCTTGGAATTGAGAGAAGAATTTGGAAACAAACCTATCCTTTTACTTGTTATATGAACCATCAGCATCCACTTTGGTCCTATAGAACCACTTGCATTGCACTAGTTTCCTCTTGGAACTTGGAGGGCAAGGGAACCAATTCCAAAGTATCATTGTCTTGCAATGAGTTGAAATATTCTTGCATGGTTGTTTTCCATATTAGTTAAAGTGATGCCTAATGATATGTATAAGGATAATATAAAACCATCATGAATCATATTTCATAAATATTCAATTCACAAGAAGAGAAAGCATTGTGAAATTGAGATCTAGTCTTCCTAGAATCATGAGGATCACCAGCAAGATCTCTAGCTGCTTCAACATTTTTCTCAAACCACTTTGGCTGAATGGGTGAGTAATGATATGAATCCATGTCATCATCATCATAATCAATATCAGAATCAGAAAAAATAGAAAAGGAATCGTCACTTACATCATCATGGAGTGGAGGATGTGAGCATTCCCCATGAGCTAGTTCGACCTCTTGCATGAGCTCCTCTTCGAACTATACAATCCTTTCTATGAATGTATGCTAAGATGAGGGATCAAAGAGCTTGTATCCATTTTCATATTCATCACATCCAACCATTATCAAATCATTTCTTTGAGGTTGCAAGGCCTTTCTCTTATCTAGAAGAATCCTAGCTGAAGCCTTTGAGCCAAACACCCTGAAAGAAGAAACACTTGGATTGTGACCACTCCAAGCCTCATATGGTGTTTTTCCATCCAAATATTTATGAGGAGCTATGGTTTGGATTTATGCAACATAGTTGATGGATTCAACCCATATCTTAGGATTCCTTTTCTTCCAACATACAAGTTTCCATCTCCTTGAGAGCCATGTTCTTGCGCTCTGCTACACCATTTTGTTGTGGTGTGTAGGGCACCAAATGCTGCATTTGGATGCCACATTATTCACAAATATTTTGAAAAATATTGTTCACATAATCCTTTCAATTTTCATTCAATTTTGAACCAGGGCTTTCCAAACTTTAAGAGTCTTAAAGACTTCAGATTTGAGTTTGAGGAAATATACCCAGCAATGCCTTGAGAAATCATCTATCAAAGTCAAAACATACCTTGATCTGCCATAAGAAGGTGTGGGAAAAGGCCCTATGAGGTATGAATGAACTAAATAAAGCACTTTTACACCTCTCCTTTCCTTCCCTTTCTCATAGCTACGCTCTACTTGCTTACCCACCACACATCCTTTTCATGTGCCATTTGAGAACTTGATAGAGGGAATCCCTTCCACCATGCCTTCTTTTCTCAATGCTTGGAGGTACCTATAGTTGAGATGACCATATCTCTCATGCCACAAATTTCTTGTCTCATTTTCATGTTACACGAGTGTATTCCTTTGGAATTAAGGGAGGGAGTGATAGAATTTGTACATTCTTCCATTATGATCAACAAAACCCAATGTCACAACCTTTCCTATAGAAATTTCTGATATCTCCACAACATATGGAGTAAATATTACTCTCTTGGATTCACCAATGTGTGTCATTTGATACACTGAGAGTAGCTTCAATTCTAGATCAGGCACAAACAACACATTATTGAAGTGCCCGTCTTCAAGATCAATTCTGCCAATCCCTTTGGCTTGGATTTCTGAATCATCACCCATGAGAATGGATACACCACTATAAGGAAACATGGCCGAGAACTAATCTTACATGGAGGCCATATTCCTGGAAGCTCCGAAATCTATGATGAAGGAAGAATGTCTTGAAGAATTAACAACTAATGCATGGCACCTTTTCTTGTTTTCTAAGCTTGAACCACCATCCTTCTTCCTTGTGCCCTCAGACAATGGGATGCCTTTCTTCTCAAGCAGTTGCACCATCATTTCTATGGTATTCTTCATGCATGCACTCTTTGGATACCACCCCTTGTGATAGTAAATGCATTTGGTCTTCTCTTACTTATTTCCTTGTCCTTGGAAGGATTCGAAACCCCATCTGAAGATTTGGGTTTATCCTCCTTCTTCTTCTCTTGCTGCTTCAAATATTTGGATTTATTCTTGCGTTTGGATGGATTCAAAACTCCTGCAGCAAGGGATTGATCCTTACTGCATTTGATGGTACCCATTTACACTAGCTTTTCTTGCACTTGATTGAATCACTCCATGAAGTTAGTCAATTAAGGCATGCACCAATTTCAAGTTGTGAGCTTGCTAGAGTAGAATGTTGACACAAACACTGAGTACTTTGGCCCTAGCTTCGCAAGAATGGACAATATGAGTTGATCCTCTTTCTTCTCTATGCCACATTGTTTCAGCTAAAGCACCAACGATTTGAACTTGGTGAAGAAGTCTTGGACTGTCTCAAAGTGAGATGGACTCAGTGAGATTAGCTCATTTTCGAGTTGATGACCTCTCACCTCATTAGTATTCCCAAAAATTTCTCAAGATTGAGCCATACTTCATTGGTAGTTGTCATTCTATCTAAATGGAATAGAAAGACTCTCGAAATACTAATACAAAGCATTCCAAATGCTTCATCAAGCCTGTTGAAGCACTTCGATTTCTCCATAGCAGATTTGGGTTCGAATTCAGTCCCTATGGTGACCGTGTACAGGCCTTTCGACCTCATCTAGATCACCATTTCGACCTTCCATTTATGTTTGCGCACTAGGTGATAAACTGTTGAATTTACCTGCAATGCAAACACTTGAATATATTTGGAAAATCCATCAAACACTATAGATTTGATTTGTAGCTACAAATAGCTCTGATACCATGTAATAATTGATTCACAGTAGGGTCTAGGAGCCAAGGATATTCTCACAATTCGATATTACACATAAATTATGCACAAAACAACAGAAAGAGTGAAAATATTGTTAGAAGAATCAACCCATAGTTAGCTACCTTAGACATTAATTAATCCATTTTTTGTCTTATTTTCCTAGTTTCCATATTCCACCTTATGCAAGTTGTCCTCCACACATCCATAGTGGTCAAACTTACTAAATTTGAGTCATGGATCACTTGGGAAACCACTTGGAATCAAATCTACTTTATTCCTGGCCTCCCTAGCGCATGTCTGCTTTTTCTGCTTTATTGCCTGCTTTTTCTGAGTTTTAAGGCAATTGGGAAAGTTTGACTAGGTGAAGTTAACTTGTTTTTTGTCCTCATCATCCTCCACTCTTTTCTCCTAAGAAAAGCATGTATGATTTTTCCTTCCATCACCTATTAGCTTACTTAATTGATTTTTCCAATTCGTGAGCTCCTAGACAGTTTTGGAAACTACTTAATGCACATATGGGGAATTTGCTTAGATTTAGTAAGCCTGCTTTTGACCAAATTCGAATGGAATCCTTATGCATTTGAATATCTCATGTAATTATTTATTATGGTAGCCTATGACTTCACAGGGTTGGATATTGTACACTTATTCAATACAGATTAGTGTTATGCTCCATATTCAGTCTCCTTTGTGTGTAATTTGCATGTGTAAT
Source organism: Pseudotsuga menziesii (assembly GCA_001517045.1). Classification (NCBI taxonomy): domain Eukaryota; kingdom Viridiplantae; phylum Streptophyta; class Pinopsida; order Pinales; family Pinaceae; genus Pseudotsuga; species Pseudotsuga menziesii. The sequence continues at coordinate 211,807 of LPNX011071523.1, forward strand.
TGGCAATTTTTGTGAGTGTAATTGTTCTAACACCTGGATTCAATTTCAACATGGTATTAGAGCCTTTGTAGATTGATTTCTCTCCTTCCAATTTGTTATTGCAGGTTCAACATCATTGACTGGGAGCATTCTGTTGACTGAAGGGACAATTTCTGAGCTATGGATCAATCTCAGAATATCATCTTGACTCCATTTAACTTATTTGAATGGAAAGCAGAGATGGAGATACTGTTGAGAGTGAAAGGCCTCTACAGAGTGACTATGGCAACAAAATTAGAGCCCAATGCAACTGTAGATAAGATTAAATGGCACAACAGGAGGGATGAGGCCTATGGTCTCCTGTGTCTGAGCATATCTAGAGACCTCCTTTTCCATCTTGATGGATTAACATCACCAAATGAAGCATGGGAGAAGCTTGTTGAGATTTTTGGTAATACAGATGAGATGAGGGGACATAAAATTGAAAATGAATTGATCTCCCTGAGTCCAAATAGCTTTGAATCCCTGCAACTCTATTTTTCCAAGTTCAAAGCACTTGTTTTGCAGCTAAAACAATGTGGGATCGAAAAGAAGGATGAGCAACTGGTTTTGGCAATACTCTCGAAGCTTGGACCTAACTATTCAGTGTTTGTTTCAACCTTCTATGCCACAAAGTTGACAGCTCGAGCCTGGAAAATTCCTAGCCTTGCAGATTTCATGGAATCTCTCACACAAGAACAAGATAATTTGGTGATGATGGGCACCTTCAAACCTTCAAAAGACCAAGATATGGTTGCTAGAGATTCTAGGGTGGATTCAAAAAGCAAGAAGAAAGCTAAGAATCCACCTGAGCAAAAGAGAGACAAGAACAAGTCTCCAAAGGAGCCTCAAGGTTCCAAGAAGAACCCCCAGAAGAAGAAGAACAAAGGAGAAATGAGCAAGTGCACATATTGTAGTAAGGGAAATCATTTTGAAAGCTCCTGCATGAAGAAGATAATAGACATGCTGACCCAACTCCTGGAGAAGAATGGCATCTCCCTTCCAGACAGCTCAAAGAAGAGGGAAGGAGGATCAAATTCAGAAGACAGAGAGAGAGTTCATGCATTGGTTGCTGGCACATCAAGCTCACCTAGTTTCATCATTGATTCTGGAGCTTCAAGACGTATGGTTTCGACCAAGGAGGCATTCACCTCACTTGACATGTCGAAAGGTCCACCAATTGTACCGGGAGATGACTCTCTCACTGAAAGTTTGGGAAAAGGGAGGATTGATCTTGGCCATGGTAATTTCAGCAATGTATTGTATGTTCCAGGTCTTGCCTCTAACCTCTTATCAGTGTATCAAATGACCCACACAGGGTCTCCAAAAATGGTCATATTCTCCCCTGATGAATTTGAGATCACATATGTCTCAAGTGGTAAAGTCATTGCAAAAGGAGTTACAAATCACACTTCGAAGGTATACATGTTCTCATACTTCCTACCCTACTCAAACCCCTCTGCTCTTCTGATTCATGCTAATGAGGCAAGCAAGCTTTGGCATGAAAGATTTGGCCACCTTAATTACAAGTATCTTTCTGATCTAGTGAAAAAGAAATGGTCATAGGGTTACCAAAGATTAAGTTTTCCAAAGGAGTCTGTCAAGGTTGCATTTTAGGAAAACACCCAGAGCATAAATTTGAGAAAGCTAGTCATGAGAGAACCTCTGCACCTCTTGAGTTGATCTACAGTGATGTTACTGGCCCATTTCCTAATATGTCAATCAGTCATTCCAAATATGCATTGACATTCATAGATGACTTTTCCAGGTATTGCTGGGTTTACTTCCTAAAACACAAGTCTGAAGTTTTTGGCCTCTTCAAAGTCTTTACGGCTTTGGTTGAAAACCAGTCTAGGAGGAAACTCAAGGTCCTCAGATCTGACAATGGTGGTGAGTATGTCAAGTCTGAGTTCATTCAATATTGTGTAGATGCAGGTATTCAGATGCAGCATTCTATCCCTTACACACCACAGCAGAATGGTGTTGCTGAGAGGAAGAACAAATCACTGAAAGAGATGGAAACATGCATGATGGAGGCTAAGACTTTGCCACCAAAGTTTTGGGCCAAAGATATAAAATAATCAGCCTATATCCAAAATAGAGTGCCTCATAAAAATCTTGATGGTATGACTCCTTTCGAAGCATGGAGTGGGCACAAGCTAGATGTGACCCATTTCAGGATTTTTGGCTCAAGGGCTTGGGCTAGAATTCCAACAGAAAAGAGGAAGGCTTTGCAACCCCAAATCCGAGAGTGTATATTTGTTGGGTACACTGAAGATTCAAAAGGGTACAAGCTGATAAATTTGAGCACAAACAAATCCTTCATTGAAAGGTGTGTTCAGTTTCAAGAAGAGCCCCTAGCAGCAGTGGAAGTTGGAGAATCCTCTTCACCACCAAAACCTTTGAATGTAAGTGAATAGATAGTTGAACATGATGATTCTGATATGTCTGATAATGATAATTTAATTGCATATCCTAACAGTCCTACAAGACCAAAATGTGTAGCAAATACCATTCATGCAGCTGAAGAACTAGTTGGAAATCCTAATGATCCTAGGAGGACTAGATCTCAATTTGAGAGTGCTCTGTGCATGAAAGATCCTATGTTTGCAGAGAAATGATATCTAATGGTTGAATCAGACCCATATACATATTAATATGCAGCAAATTATCCAATATGGAAAACAACCATGAAAGAAGAGTTCAGCTCACTCCAGAAGAACAACACTTGGGAGTTGGTTGATTTTCCCCCAGGGAGGAAGCTAGTTCAGTGTAAGTCGGTGTACAAAACCAAATTTTCTGCTGATGGTTCACCTATAAAATAAAATGCCATATTGGTAGCCATGGGCTACTCACAGGTACATGGCATAGACTACAATGAGAACTTTGCACCAGTGGCAAAGATGGACTCCATCAGGCTAGCCTTAGCCATTGCAGCTTTAAAGCAATGGGAGGTACACCACCTGGATGTGAAGTGTGCTTTCCTGAATGGAGATATCACTAAATATATTTACATGCAGCAGCCTCAAGGATTTTCTACTAACCCATCTCTTGTGTGCAAGCTAAAGAAGTCATTGTATGGGCTTAAGCAAGCCCCCGGGGCTTAGTATGCCAAGATTGATAGCTTTCTGCTATCACTGAATTTTGTTCGATGCAAGTCAGATCCAAATGTCTATTTGAATCTGATTCATGGTTCATTAATGATCATTTTTTTGTATGTTGATGACCTTCTCATTACAGGAAGCTCAAAGGATGAAATTGCCTCCTTGAAGGATGCAATGAACCATGCCTTCTCAAAGACTGATTTGGGCTTATTGAGCCAATTCTTGGGGCTCGATATTGCTCAAAATAAAGAAGGAATCAAAGTACATCAGTCCAAGTATGCCTTGGATTTGATGAACAAATTCAATATGAAGGATTGCAAGCCAAGCAAGACTCCTTTCCTTTCAGGAGTTAAGCTTGAAGAAGTTGATTCTTCACCTATGGTAAACAATACACTATATAGGCAATTGATTGGATGTTTGTTGTATCTTACACATACTCAACCTAATATTTATTATGCAGTAAGTGTGGATTCAAAATACATGGATCAGCCTCATGAGATCCATTGGAGAGCAGCCAAAAGGATCCTTAACTTTGTTCAGGGAACAAGGACTCATGGGATCTTCTACAAAGCTAAATCTGATCTTGAATTGATTGGGTTTACTGACAGTGATTGGGAAGGTGACAACACAGATCGAAAGTCAATATCAAGATGTTTGTTCATGCTTGCTGAAGGGCCAATCAGCTGTTCAAGCAAGAAACAGAGTGCCATTGCACTCTCATCTACAGAAGCAAAGTACATAGGAGTTGTAAATGCAACAACTCAATGTTTATGGTTGCAAGGGTTACTTGGTGAGTGTGGATTCGAATCAGAATACTCAACTACTATCTACTATGATAATCATAGTACCATTCGAATCTACAATGATACAGCTTAGAAGCAGAGAACCAAACACATTGAGATCCATATGCACTACATCAGACAGCTTGTGCATGATGGCACCATTCACCTACTCTTATGTTCATCTTCAGAACAAGTAGCAGATATCTTCACCAAAGTTTTTTGTGAGAAGACATTCAGAAATCTCAAATCACTGCTGAGGATTGCTGATCATGCTGTGAAGCATGAGTGATGACAAGATTTCCAAATTTTGTTTTACTGTCCATGTTTAAGGGAGGATTTTTCCCACTGGGTTTTTGCCTCTTTCCTTGGTTAAATGGACATGCAGTATGTAAAGGGTGACTAATCCTTGTTGCTAGGCCCTATAATTTTCTGATATTTTACTCATAAGTCAGGCTTAAGGGGGGGTGTTATAATAATCAACCCATAGTTAGCTACCTTAGACATTAATTAATCCAATTTCTGTCTTATTTGCCTAGTTTCCATATTCCACCTTATGCAAGTTGTCCTCCACACATACATAGTGGTCAAAATTGATAAATTTGAGTCATGGAGTGCTTGGGAAACCACTTGGAATCAAATCTGCTTTATTCTTGGCCTCACTAGCACATGTCTGTTTTTTCTGCTTTATTGCCTGCTTTTTCCAAATTTTAAGGCAATTGGGAAAGTTTGACTAGGTGAAGTTAACTTATTTTTTGTCCTCATCATCCTCCACTCTTTTCTCCTAAGAAAAGCATGTATGAGTTGTCCTTCCATCACCTATTATCTTTCCTAATTGATTTTTCCAATTTGTGAGCTCCTAGACAGTTTTGGAAACTGCTTTATGCACCTATGGGGGATTTGCTTAGATTTAGTAAGCCTACTTTTGACCAAATTAGAATGGAATCCTTATGCATTCGAATCTCTCATGTAATTATTTATTGTGGTAGCCTATGACTTCACAGGGTTGGCTATTATACACTTATTCAATACAGATTAGTGTTCTGCTCCATATTCAGTCTCCTTTGTGTGTAATTTGCATGTGTAATTGGCAATTTTTGTGAGTGTAATTGTTCTAACACCTGGGTTCAATTTCCACAAATATCATACACAAATGTAGTCAATAATTGAGTTTATTATGAATTTCCAACATGTAAATATGCCTAGAACATGTTTATATCACAATAGGGAGAAATTGGGAGTCTTTGGAGGCCATTTGGATGCATACAAGTGTTAGACCATGATTTGACCCTAAAAACCCCCTAAGTGGACCAATCAGCTTCCTAACCATCCCAAATGGTGAAAAATGCAAGTGTAAACATGGGTGAAGCATTATGGATCATAAATGAAGGCATGATAGACATGGGTTAGTGGGATTGGCTCTAGGAGGAAATAAATGCTCAAGGAAGGCAAAAAACAAACACAAACATGCACTAGCACCTAAGGTCAAACATATCCTTGAATATGGGGATGGGAGAGCACACCAAGATATAATTATCATCAACTAGGAGACTTGTTATCTACCCAAATGGCACTTCGTCATCCGAGTGCTGACATTCCCTATGTTGGCACACAAAAGGACACTTATGGATTGAAGGTTGCCTAAAACACTATATATGGGCATGTTATGAACTACATTCATTATCCATCCATCTTGCCATTTTTACCTTTGAATATGTCAATTTTTGTACACACCTTTGCCTATATGCAACCCGCGTACATACGCGACTTTCCCTACAGCATGTCACGTACTGTACGCAAGTATTTACAATTGCAACCCACGTACATATCTGTACGTGGGCTTCCCTTAGAGAAACCCGCATGTCATACGCGAGTTGTCAGTATTAATACTCACGTACGCCTTCCTTTGACATTAAAAATAATAAATCGCGATTATTTGAGATTTGTTAAATCCTTAATTATAACCATCTTAACTGTCTCAACCTCCTCAACCCTCAAAACTTCCTTATTTCACTAAGTATAAATAAAGGCCTTGGGGAGGGTATTAATCAATCATACTGGGAGAGCAAAGTTATGCTAGTGGTGTCTATTCAGAAGTATTTGGAGCAGCGGAACTCAGAATCCTTTGGTTGCAGAGGAGTCCTTGTCTCAAGCGTTGGGTTGTAATCTTAACTCATTCACTATTGTTAATAAAGAGAATCCTTCTTCCAAATGTGTTTTGAATGTCTTTCATGTATCATGGTTTGATGAATATTTATGATTAAGCACTCTATATATGATTTATCTAAAATGTTCTATATACATGTATAAGCTTGCACTTGGAGGATTTGCTCTTTACAGGTGAAGGAGAAACATCCCTGAAGGCTTTGGAGGAGAAGCAGAGCGGAAGAGGACAAAGCTAGGATCAACTGTCGTGAATCGGGTAAGTCTATACTATCCTATTGTTTCCTTTATGTACTCTAAAGTTGATTGCTTGCAATTTTTATGAGTATGTTGGTAACCCTAGACCTTCGGTTATAAGGTGTGTATTCCTATACAACAGAACTGGCGACTCTATTGGGCGGCCTAGACTATTGTAGGTTATTTGTGTCACCCTTGACCAGTCTTTGCCTTAAATTTTGTGTGTGGTATTTTATCCTAGTTGATGCTTACCATAGTGTTTGAAAGCCTTCTGCATTTTCCTTTTTTTTGAGAAAAAATTTGTACCTGTACACGGGTTTCTCTCATACACAGTCGCGTATAAAGGCCTGCATACGCGGGTTGCTCTCTTGGATAGTCGCATACAGTACGCGAGTTACCCTTATACACAGTCGCGTACAAGCCTGGAAATAGGGATTTTTGGGCTAGGGTTTTCTTGTCCCTGTCCTTTTGTGATTCCTGTTTGTTAGTTGGCTTTCTTTATAAATACTGTGCAGTCAGTCTGAAGAACTTGGTGACCACACTTTGTGCTTTCTCGTAAATCCCTTGGGTTTCTTTTGTTTGCATTGTCTTATGTTGGCATTTTGAAGTAGGTTGGCCTATTTGGGTTATAGGTTGAAGTGTTTTTGTCTGAATCAGTGATCAGGGTTTTGGGCAATCTTTTTCCAGTCTATCTTTTGATGGTGGTTGGTTTGTCACTTACCTTTGTGAGTTTGCAGTGATTTCTTGTCATTGTACACACCCAAGCTAGGGTTTCTGGTCTTCCCTTGTTGGTTGATTCTTGGTTTTATTGACATGTTTACTTCAGTTTGCTTATTTTATACAGTTGATTTGATCCATGTATACTCAAGTTGTAGTGCATTTTAGGTGCATAGTATATTTTGAGCATTTTAAAAAGTGAAAAGAAAAACATTTTCAAGCTTTTGCATAAGTAGTTTTCATTTCAGTTTTAAAATATAATCTCAAAAACTACAAAAACATAGTCTTAGTTTCTCTTTATCGTTTGCATTTTTTTCATCAATCTATATTTACAAAAAGAAAAAGAAGTTTGCTTTAATAGTGGCAATTTGCTTTGAAAAAAAAATACACCTTTACTTTTTTATTTCTTATCGAGTCAAAAACACCATAGTTCATCACTCCATTTCCTTCTAAGTAAGAAATAGCCCTTTAAAATGAACGCAATAATTAAAATTTACTAGTAATTTTTATTTTTGGGGGCCTTTCACGTATTAGCTTAGGCGAGGCTTATGGGATAGGAAGTGTAAACTTCCCATAAGTTTTAAAATTCAGATGTAGTGGACCATTCTTTAGGTAAATCCTTGTCTTTATCAATTGTATCTGGGAATCTCCTCTCAAAAAAGAGTCAAGCACGAGGCCGCGTGGAAGCATTGGACTGAGGAGATAACCCTCTGATTCCTTGTCGAAATGTAAATCAGGACTTTTACATATCTGGGGATTCTGTCCTAGATATATTTTTGGGCTCTGCTACCCTACCCATGCATACGAGTCAGGCTTGCAACTGTCCCCCCAAACTGTTAGTATAGCTAAGGTAGCCTTTAGTCTCTTGACATTTAGGGTTCATACCTAGGTAAACCGAAAGGCTATTTCTGGTTCACCTTGGATGGGCTTGGAAGGTAACCCATGTTGTAAGTGTGGGAGGGCGGTGGGTGATTCCTTCGCTTGTGCCTAAGAACCACTTCAAGGACACCAAGTAATCGTTCTTCAGCTTTCTTCAGGAAAGCATATATTTCACCCTTGATTGATTGTTTGAGGCTTTAGGAATTTTTATAGTGTGTGCTCTGTGGTTTTTCCTGTGTTTAGTTGGCCTTAGGGTTTGATTTGTTAAATTTTCAATCATGGAGGACCAACCTATAAGAAGGTCAAGAAGGTTGCAAAACCTTCCTCCTCACGTCACATTGGAACCTCCACCTCCACCCCAAAGGTAGAGATTGGACACGGACGGTTCATTTGAACTGGTAGGAGTAAGTGAAGTTCTAGGTGAACCAGCACTTATATCTAACCATCTTAATCTTGATACAGTTGAGATGAAGACTTGCAAACTGACGAGTTTGTAAGCAATTTTAACGCACCCTTGACTGATTTAAACGATCTTGTGATCGTTCAGGTTAGACCTTTTGATTCACATGTTTTAGGTGTCCCTGTGGGTAGGATTATGTCTTATGTGGGAGAAAGTTCTTTTGTGTTCACCTCAGCCCTTCCGGTTGAAGGGGTGCTACCTCCCCCGGTAAGTTCCCCTAGATCTAGTATACCTTCTACGCCTTTGACTCCAGCGAGCCGGTGGTCCAACCACCGGTTCACTCAAACTTAGCAGGTACTTCTGCTGATATGGTTACTGGGATTCCTAGTATACCTACTATTCCTTCTTCCTTTCCATACACTACCCAGAGTGGTCCAGTAGGATCCTCAACTTTCATCCAAGGATTTCCTTGGAATGGGGGGCACATTCCCCCATCCACTCTGTACATAGGCCCATCACCTTCTTATGTAGGAGTATAGTTTGGAAATAATACCTCTTATGGGAAAAGTTTTCAAACTCCGATTTCAGCCCCATTTACGAGCTCTCCCTTTTCATTGTTTAGAGGAGGGATACCGGCTCCTGTCTTTCAGACCCCAGTTTCGATTGGGACGGCTCAAACTTCTTATACTGCACCTCCCACTCACAACCCTGTGGCTTATGGATGGAATCTGTTTCAGATTAATCTACCCACTTCGCAACCGGTGGCAGGGGGAAACCCCACCTTTACCTATGGGAATTCAGGGGCAGGTCCCTCTAATCCCTAGGTTGGCACTTTTAGTGCCCCGGTTTGACCCAAGCTTCCATTCCTCGAAATGTTAAACTTGCTAGATTTTTCAAAGTTGATGAATGACCCAGTGAGGCATGACCCCTTGTGGCCACCTGTTCCCGCCAAATTGCCATCGGACATCCCTAAATTCGAAGGAAAAGTTGGTGAGGATCCTCGGGCTCATGCCACCACATTTCATTTATGGTGTTCTTCAAATTCACTCAATGAAGATTTAGTTAGGTTGAGGTTGTTCCAGAGAACCTTAACAAGCACCGTGGCAAAATGGTATATTGAGTTACCTTCTGCTACTTTCAATAGTGTCTGGGACTTGGCTAGTGCATTTCTTAGCCACTTTCAGCTTCCGGTTCAACATGATTTTGGAACAGACTTATTATCTACCTTTAGGCAGAACAAGGCTACCCACATCTCGGATCACATCCAAGAGTGGAGGAGGTGAAAGAGCCTTATAAAATCCACCATCCCTCCTAAGTTCCTACTAGAGTGGTTCCTTAAATCCCTATTGCCCTACATATCTAAGGACGTATCCACCTCAGGAGTGACGAATGAAGAAGAAGCCATTCTCAAGGCCCAGCAATTGGATTTGATTTATTCACAATCTAGGATCTTGTATGAGATTATCCCTAAGGCACCGAGGCCTACCCACGATGCAGAGAAGCCTAAGCCTGGACCCCATGCTGATGGTGTGGTTGGGTCTGTAAACTCTCCCACTGCAGAGTCTTTAGCTAAGCAACTTCACCAGTTGTACATCAAGCAGTCTACGATGGAGGAAACAAAGGCTGCCCCCTCCCCACAGAGTGCAAATTTTTTCGCACAGACCTCTCAAAAGGGCAATCAGCAGCCCGGTGGGAAGAAAAAGAGAGGAAAGAAAGGAGAGGGAAACCAAAACAAGTAGAAACCCACGAATAATGCTGATGGGGGAAAGAAAGAAAAGAAGAAGGTTAAGTTCCCATGTAAGTTGTGCCACGAGGACCACCTTACTCACCGTTATCCCCTTATGGAACAAGCCTAGAAGCTGCTTAAAGCTCAACAACTAGCTGTCCTGAAGGATCCTTTTCCCCAAGGGTAGAACTCTGCTTCAGCTTCTAATGTAGCAATGGGCACTCAAAATGCCCCTGACCCAAACTATATCAACATGGTTCGATCTTTGACTTTGTTACAGACGAGGAATAAAAATTATGAGAAAGATACTTTTAAGAAGGGTAAAGCTGTAGGTGAAACTTCTAACCCTCTCACGATAGAGAAGCCTACTGAAACTATGCCGAAGATACCGAAAGGTGTCTTCAAGAGACCTTGCATAACCCTAACACTAGGGCTGCTTTAAACTACTCTGTGGTTGAATATCTAGCCCAAAACCCGTGTACAATGTCAGCTTTAGAGGTGTTATAGAGTTGTCCCGCCCAGCGGGATGCCCTCTTAGCAGCTTTAGGCAACATGGACTCATCGAGTCTCATGGTGAAATTTCATTTGTCTGATGTTAAAATTCGCTTACATTATCATGTAGCCTTATCAATAGATGTCATCCATGGTGGAAAAACCATTGGAAGGGCAGTTGTTGACAAGGGTGCTTCTACATGTGTTATGTCCTTGACCTATTGGAAAGCTCTCAGATCCCCAGAGATGTTCCCATCAAACACTCTACTTACTGCTTTCGATGGAAGTTCCTTCCATCCACATGGTATCCTATCGGCTTTTGAAATTAATCTAGCAGGGAAAGCAGTGTTTGTTGAAGTAGAAGTAATTGATGCACCCTTGGACTATAATCTACTTCTGGGAAAAAACTGGACTTATGCAATGTCCGCTATTACGTCGGCCATCTTTCGTGTAGTGGTTTTTCCACATGAGGGCAAGTTGGTTACTATTGACCAACTTGATTTTACTCGAAAATGATGTTTAGAGTCTAATAAGTCTGTTGTGCCATTGGTTAATCAGGTCAAACCTGCTGCACAGAGCTTGGGGGCTGGAATGTACACATCACTGATGGGCACATTTGATATTCCAGCCTCCGTTAACTATATTGGATCTACTAGTGTGGGGAGGTCCATAGCCATGGTCGTTGATAGGACTGATCCTTGGGTTCTCCCTTCCCCCCATGAACCAGAGGTGCCCTTATTGGCAGTGGAATTAGCTTACCAAGCTATAACTCAAACCACTGTTGATCCCATTCTAGATCCTCTCGCAGTCTTGGAGGATCTAGAAGAAGTCTATTTGCATGCATGGGGAAAACTCTTTGCACTCTACGGATTGTTTAGACATGGTTTTACCTTCTAATGAAGCCATCTTGGAAGCCATGAGTGGACGTGGTAAGATTTGTGAGGATCTGAACCATCGATCCTATTTTCTTCCAGAACTAAGTAGAATAGAAAATCAAGAGTTTTGTTTGAGACTGTCAGAAGATATTGATACACCCATCAATCCCTTTCCCAGGGAAGGAATGTTTGCTGAGGAGAATATGGCAAATATTTCTGCCACTATACCTATTAACATCTCTGTAAATCCTGATGTCGTGGAAAATATATACATAGCTGCAAACTGCTCTCCTGAAGAGATTGCTATCTATACTGCCCTGTTTAAGGAATTCCATGATGTCTTTTCCTGGTCATATGAGGAGATGCCAGGCATAGATCCATAGATTGTTGAACACGAAATCCGAACATATCCTGAGGCCAAACCGGTTCTACAAAAGTTAAGACCTGTTAACCCGCGCAAAGCGGCAGCTATGAAAGCTGAAGTTGAAAAGTTGTTGAAGTCTAGTTTTATCTATCCCATAGCTTTGACAGAATGGGTATCCAACCCTGTTCCTGTTGATAAGAAGCAAGGGACTATCCATGTCTGTACTGACTTTAGATATCTGAATAAAGACTATCCTAAGGACAACTACCCCATGCCATTTATAGATCAGATTATAGATGCTTGTGCGGGAAGTGAGGTGTTCTCGTTTATGGATGGTTTCTCTAGATACAATCAAATTCAAATAAAACTAGAAGATCAACATAAAACTGCTTTCATTTGTCCTTGGGGTACCTTCGCATACAAGAAAATTCCCTTTGGATTGAAAAATGTTGGGGCAACCTTTCAATGGGCTATGAACTTTGCCTTCCATGATATTAAAGCCATTGTCGAACCATACCTTGATGATTTGCCTGCACATAATCGTAAGAGGATTCAACATCCAGATCACTTACGGTTGATATTTGAGAGATGCAGACATTATAAAATCCACTTGAATCCCCACAAGTCCATATTCTGTGTCGAGTCAGGAATATTGCTCGGGTTCATTGTCTCTAATAGAGGCATCCAAGTGGATCCATTAAAAGTTGAGGCCATTGTAAATCTGCCTCCTCCTCATTCTATCAGGAAACTTCAAAGCCTGCAAGGGAAGTCTAATTTTCTTCGACATTTTATTGTTAACTATGCTAAGATTACTAAGGGTTTCATGTGCCTGCTCAAACAGGACACCCCATTTGTATGGGATGAAACTGCACAACTTGCTTTCGAGGCATTGAAAAAAGATTTGTTGTCGGCACCCTTACTGCGACTGCCAGATTATTATAGGGATTTTATACTATATCTGGCCACATCCGAGTCGACCATTGGGGTAGTGCTCATCCAGGAGGATGATAAGCTCATAGAGCATGTCTTTCATTATCTTAGTCGTGCTTTGGCTGGACTTGAACTTAGGTACTCCCACATTGAGAAATTAGCCTTAGTAGCTATTTATGCTATTCAGAGGTTACGTCACTACATTTTACTGAGGACCACAACAGTAGTGGCAGATGTGAATCCGTTTCAATATGCCATTTGTCTCGACGGATTATTGGGGGAAAATTTAACAAATGGATAGTCATTCTCCAAGAGTTTGACTTGGATTTTTAGTTCGCTAAGTCTAAGAATTCCTTAGTTTTTGCTGAGCTTATAGCAGAATTTCCTACTGAAGAAGATGTAGCCGTTGAAGATGACTCATTCCCAGATGAGCACATCTTCTTGATATCAACCTCTGATCCTTGGTATGGGGATATTCTTATATATCTCTAGACTTTGAAGTACCCTGTAGCTTCCTCACGGGAGGAACGACGTAAATTACGCCTTCATGCTAAGAACTACCTCATCATAGGAGATACATTATATCAAAGAGGGGTAGATTCCATTTTACGTCGATTCCTTACCCATGAGGAAGCGGAGATTGTCCTGAATGATTCCCATAGTGGAGCGTGTGGGGGTCATTTATCTGGGTTAGCAACAACCCAGAAGATACTACGTGCCGGTTATTTCTGGCCCACGATCTTCAAAGATTGTGTGGAAGCAGTGAAGTGCTGTCATCCTTGTCAGCTTTACACCAGGAAAATGCGGTCACATCCCACTCTGTTGTTTCTCATTGTCTCGGTAGGCCCCTTCATGAAATGGGGGATTGATTACGTGACATGTAACACAACCTCAGTTGGGGGGCATAAATATATTATTTTCACTGTTGACTATTTTACGAAATGGGCAGAGGCAATGCCTACTTTTAAAGCTGACAAGGAAACAACAGCTTTTTTCATATTCAATCAGATTATAGCACGATTTTTTATACCCAAAGTGATTGTCACTAACCATGCCAGTCATTTTCAAAATAGCATGATGATGAAACTAGCCACTATGCTCGGATTCAGACAAGAACATTCATATTCGTACTATCCGCAAGCAAACGGTCAGGTTGAGGCTGTAAACAAAACTTTAAAGACTATCCTTAAACGTACAATTGATGTAGCCCATTCTAACTGGCACATCATGCTATATCCTACTCTTTGGGCCTACCAAACTAACATAAAAACTGCTACGGGTTTCTCCCCTTTTCAACTTGTTCATGGAGTGGAAGTAGTTACCCCGATTGAGTGTGAAATCTTGTCTCTAAAAATAGCTATTCATGTGTTACCTGATACGATAGAGCTTGAGGAAGGTCGGGTACATTTAGAACACCTTGATGAACATCGTAGAGATGCGCTGACTGCTAATCAAGCTCATACGAATAGGGTCAAAACTCAATATGATAAATTGGTCAAACCTCAGGTTTTCTCTAAGGGGGAACTTGTCTTGCTTTGGGACCAAGACAAAGAACCCCAAGGGGCAGGAAATTTCAAGGCCATGTGGTTAGGACCTTATGTCGTGTCAAAATTTTTGAAGAAGGGCGCATATGAGTTAATTGATTTTCATGGGAACAAGCTGCCTGAGCCTAGAAATGGGCTCTACCTGAAGAAGTACTATGCTTAGGCTTAGCACTTTTTCTTGTATTTTTATTGTATGTATTTTTATGTACATTAAGTTGTCGGTTTTGTTTTTTATACCATCTGCTAGTTGTTGTAGATGTCTTCTAAGAGGTATATAGGGTTCGTCGATGGCGCCAGATGCCACACTTGTAATCTAGCCTCAGCAGCATGGGTCATTTACTCTCCCTCAGGATAGCTAGTTGCTGCAGGAGGCACTTGCTTAGGTCCTTCTCCTAATAATGTTGCTGAGTATAGGGATGTAATTGAGCTTCTATGGGATGCTTTGTCACGTGGTATCACCCAGCTCGAGGTCCATCTGGACTCTCAACTAGTGGTCTCCCATCTCAATCGAGCTTATCAGGTGCGAAATCCTATTCTATTACATCATTTCATGCAAATACAGTTATTGGAAAGAAATTTGAAGTTATTATATACAATCACATTCCAAGAAATCAGAATTCATTGACTGATGCATATGCTAATTACATTTTAGATTGGAATCTAACACACATTTCATAAAAATATATAGCATGCACATAAAAAACACTTGTAAATAAACCGACAACAACAATATATATATATATATATATGTGTGTGTGTGTGTAAGTATCTGTCCATAGATAGGTCGAGTCTGATCCTCAGATCCAGTCATAACTGTATAATATACAAAAATATACAAAAATGTGGATCGTAGTCCATCAAAATGTCCTAGATCTAAGCAGGACCACCCTGGTCACTTGGACCACCTTGGTCTCCATGGTCTCTCTATACTTTGGCTTCCTTAACCTCTTTGGATTTGGCAGCCTCCACAGCATCTATGTATACAAGAACTGCTCTGGCCACTTGCCTCAAAAGGCGTAACCAGACAGGTGGAACTCCAACCACAAACTCCTACATGATGGTCGGGATATGCTCTATCCGCAAAGTGGGAACTCTTTCAGTAAGCCTGGCTAGCTTCCCCTCTAGAACCCTAATAATCCACGGGTCTTTGCCTACGACAGGATGAAAAAACATGCATGGATGCCCCTCAAGGCAGACCGGTCCAATATCTGCATTTTGACATGTTTATAGGATTAATACTTGTATACTTACGTATATATCTATCATTTTAAAATTCATAAAAAAATTTAAAAAGTTAAAAATTAAAAAAAAAATTACCTAGCTCTCCCCATGATCCTCCTGGAGGGAGGACAAGGTCTGGATCACCTCGAAAATCCATGCCAACATATGGAAACTGCTCTAGTACCGGTAGTTGTTGCTCCCACTAGATGTAAAATTCATCATCGTATACACTTTGCACTGTGTCTCCTCCTCCTTGACGGAGGAAGATGTCTCCCCATATGCTCAGCCTTGGCTGACATGGAGATCAGAATGGTAGAGGCATGGCGGGGCTCAACCCTGGTACTCTCTCAAAGAAGAAGGCAACCAATATGCTAGAATACCCAAATTTCTTTCGCCTTCCTCTCTTGCAATCGGAGAGTTGTCTTTTAATCATGGGGACAAGTCCTGAACACCAATCATAGAGGGCACCATGCATACAATCCACTGCCAACCTCATTTGGTTCCATGTATCTAAATGTAATGAAGAGGATCCTGCAATCCTCATGATGGTGCTCGTCAGTACCTTTAGTGTGAAATCACAGATATGTGCAATAGGGACACAACTCCCTCTCTTCTGGGTACCTGGTGTGCAAAACACATCAATGTAGTTCTAGACATTTAAAGGATCACCACCCCTGCCGGTGCCCTCTAAGTTGACCAGTGCTCCTCATCGTGACAGGTCGGTAATGAAATATATGTCTTCGAAAGTAATTTCCAAAGTCTCACCCTGTAGGTCAAACATCCCCAAATCATGATCCCAATAGTTTATCATGAACTCCAATAGACGGACATTGGCTCGCATGGGTGATGTGCAAAAGAACTTTAATAACCCACTCGCTTGCAAATCATGTACGGTGGGTGCACTTTGGAGCGCTTCTTGGTCCATAATTTCATGTTCTCGTCCCTCCATTCCAACACCATCTTCACACCTAGCAAAACAAGTAATATGATTCATCAATTTCATATAAAATTTCAATTTTTTTTCCTATAACTAGCTTTTTATCCTTCACGCAGTACATGCGACTATCTAGTTAGACATGTCGCGTACTGTACACGACTGTCTCTATAGCAAACCTGCATACAAAACACGTGTACGCGAGTCTTTACACTGTGAACCCACGTACGCACCGTGACATGCTTTAGGATGCTTTTAACAATGAAATTGGGACTCAAAATTAATAATTGATAAGATCAAATTGAAGAGCTTGGGGTGTAGGCTTACCTGCAACTTGCAGAAATTGATTTCGTCCACTAGATTGTCCATAATGATCGAATGAAGGTAGAGGTAAAAACTTGCTTCTTATGGCTAAAATTCAAAATGGTGAGTTTTGTTTTGATCTTGAACTATTTATAGAAATTTTATTTCTCAAAGTGGGTTTTTTCCTATAGTTTGAAATATATTCAACTAATACCATATCTCTTTTTGCCTTGAAACAGGTTTTGCATCATTATAAAGTGTTTTTTTCTCTCATAGGGTGGTTTCGACATTTCCAATGCATTTTTTGCATCTATACTCAATCCACATTAACCTTAGCAATCAACATTTTTCCACGGACTATGGTATTATAAACCATTAGTTCCCTATTTTTACCGTTGTTCTTCCGTGGATAGGACCCTTTTTTCATGAGTATCCTCCTTTAAAACCTATGTTGTCTTTTGATACTCATGCCGCAGTTGTTTCAGGTACAGGGGTATCCTTTTAGCTATTTTTCACGCCAAATAGAGCTTCTTTTTGAACCTCTTTTTACAATCTATCCCTTTATAGGACTCCCTGCCCTTATGGAGTTTCTTTAGGCCCAAGTCTGACTCCTTTAAAACAGACTAGACTGTCGAGTTAACTTGTCCGTTCAAGCTCGTTAAGAATATGTGAATGGGCATCCGCATCGGTGGTAGGTTATCTCTTTCTCGAACCATGCAGAATAATACGAGAAAGGATTCCTCTCTTTTCTATTTTGAATTGAGAAGAGTATTCTCAGGCATAGGTTTATCACTTTTCCGGACCTGAGGGACTAAATTTACGGAAACGGAACGCCCGGTATGAGCTTAGTTTTCTCTTTTTTGTGCTCTAGACCTAAACATGAAAAATATTCCGAGTGTACTTTTTTGTCTTTGTCATGCTCGTTAAACACTTAAGGACAAAGCAATGAGTTTATTGTTGTAAGCCCCATTTCTCGTAATCAAATGGATCTTTCCAAGTGATCTTGCTTTCCTTCACACTCATAAAACTGAAGCTATTCATGTTGTTCTAGAAGGAGCATTGGGTAGGTGGTAATTTAACCTTTTTCGGACCTCCCTGACTAAGTGCGAAAAAGGTTCACCTTTTCTCCTATGGAAGTTAAGAGAGTTCTTCTGTGGTATGTTTTATACTTTTCCAGCCTTAGGAGACTAAATTGGATGAAAAAGGACCCCCCTGGAGTCTTCTTTGGAGTTTTCAGACTCTCTAAATGTGAAAACACCAACTGATCATGTACTAGTTCGGGCTCATTAAATCCACGAATCAGTGACACTATCAAGCATTATTTTCCCTTCTCTTCAAGCTTGTTAAAAAATGAAGAGGGATCCTAGTTGACTTTCCTGGACTTGTTAAAATTTAACAAGGAAGGTAAGGAAGAAGTTTTCTCTTGTTTTCAATAGTGGCAGCATGTCCTCCTTGAACATAGCACTCTCTATTTTTTCCGATACCCATGTCTTAGTGTTCACTTTTAGTTCAGCTATTACTTCGAGATTACTACTCCTCCTCTTGTCCATTATACCTGGGGAATCTGATCATGTCTCCTACATGACAGATAAGTCTAGTTGTTCTATCTAAGAGTTAAAAGCTTCCTTGGGTCATCTCTGTGTCGTGCTCACTGTTCAAGGACTCAACCTAATGTTTGATCTTTATCTTGATCCCATCATTGTTATATATATTATCTATTGTGTCTCCCTTCTTTTTCCCAGTTCCTAGTCACTCTTATGATCCTTTGGAGGATCTATTGCCTTCCTTATCATAGTATGGTTCCATTTCAGTACTTCCTAATGACAAAGACATAGAGTTTTGACGATCGTACCTCAAGATTCACTTTCATCATTGGTGAATTCCTTTGCTTCAATTGTCGATTATCACCTATTGATTGACAAATTGTTGAATCCTTTCCATGTTCGACTTCAATCTACATTTATTCACATGGCTTGGGTTGTACTGGTTCTTTACGATTGTTTATGAAGACCTTAGTTCCTCTCATATGGACTAAGTTGCGCAAGATTATGTTCCATTTATGTCCACAGCTTCCAGATCTTTGAAGACTCATCATTATTATATATTGTGGCTTCGATCCACCTTTGTAATATATGTGGTCTTGTACTCATATCATATGATGTACTCAAATATTGTAAAGGAGCTAGTGTTCCAGTATATTGAACATAGCATCATCAGATATGACTTTGTATATGACATTATTATGTATTTGTTTTAGGTACTACCTCTGCTCCATTGGATTTCTGATTTCTCCAAAGATAAAGATTATAATGTATTTTGGCCATCACTTCCCTCTGACCTCACACATTAGGGGGCATCTGTTATCTACCCAAATGGCACTTCTCCATCCGAGTGTCGACATTCCCTATGTTGGCACACAAAAGGACACTTATGGATTGAAGGTTTCCTAAAACACTATAGATGAGTATGTTATGAACTACATTCATTATCCATCCAGCTTGCCATTTTTACCTTTGAATATGTCAATTGTCGTATGCGCCTTTGCCTATATGCAACCCACGTACATATGTGACTTTCCCTATAGCATGTCGCGTACTATACGTGAGTATTTGCAATTGCAACTCGCGTACAGATCTGTACGTAGGCTTCCCTTAGAGAAACTCGTGTGTCATACGCGAGTTGCCAGTATTAATACCCACGTACACTTTCCTTTGACATTAAAAATAATAAATCGTGATTATTTGAGATTTGTAAAGTCCTTAATTATAACCATATTTGTTGTCTCAACCTCCTCAACCCTCAAAACTACCTTATTTCACTAAGTATAAATAAAGGCCTTGGGGAGGGTATTAATCAATCATACTGGGAGAGCAAAGTTATGCTAGTGGTGTCTATTCAGAAGTCTTTGGAGCAGCGAAACTCAGGATCCTTTCGTTGCAGAGGATTCCTTATCTTAGGCATTGGGTTTTAATCTTAACTCATTCACTATTGTTAATAAAGAGAATCCTTCTTCCAAATGTGTTTTGAATGTCTTTCATGTATCATGGTTTGATGAATATTTATGATTAAACACTCTATATATGATTTATCTAACCTATTCTATATACATGTATAAGCTTGCACTTGGAGGATTTGCTCTTTACAGGTGAAGGAGAAACATCCCTGAAGGCTTTGGAGGAGAAGCAGAGCGGAAGAGGACAAAGCTAGGATCAACCGTCATGAATCGGGTGAGTCTATACTATCCTCTTGTTTCCTTTCTGTACTCTAAAGTTGATTGCCTGCAAGTTTTATGAGTATGTTGGTAACCCCAGACCTTCGGTTATAAGGTGTTTATTCCTGTACAACAGGACTGGGTTATCCGAATGATCAACCTAGAGCGCCTCACGTGTCAGAATGATCAAAGTGGAGTGCCTCAATTATTAGTAAATAATCATTATAGCCTAAGTCTAGACCATAGAATATAGCATGAAGGCTAATGAAATATGTCCTAGGTCTATGATCATGGTAATAAGGTGGATCATTTCTATAACACTCAAAAAACCTTTTTTGGGGGGGAGGGGGTTTAGTGAAACCACCGCAAGGAAAAACCACCTTGAAAATGTCTTTAAGGGGGTCTTTAAAAAAACCCTCCAAAATTCATCAAAATTAAACTTTTGGGGCAGTTTTAAATCAACCGCCCTCAAAATTCTAATTATCATGACTTTAGGAGGGGGGTTTCTAAAAAATGCCTTCAAAAACAGCTTTAGGGGGGGTATTTCTAACACCCACACTCCCCCCCCCCAAAAAAAAAAAAAAATCCAGGAAATTGGACTTGTTGGGGGCGGTTTTTTTAAAACCACCCTCAAAATTCCAATTCTCAAGACTTTTGAGGTGGGTTTTTAAGAACCATCCCCAAAGACCTAAAAAAATGTTTTTTTTTGTGGGGGGGGGGGTTAGCAAAACTGCCCCCAAAAGGGTATTTTTTTGTAGTGAAGTTAGGACCTGCGTCAACATGCCACTTTTCACAAATCATATTTGTAGTTTATGATGCACATATTCCCATTCCATTGTTGGAATTTTGCGTGCATCAGTTTGTTTCTTCAATTGTTTTACAAATATGTGTACCACTTACCAAATTATTTGTGGGAATTTACACAAAATATTATTTTACATTATTCATGTGTCTCACAAGAAATATTTGTGCATGTATGTTATTTACAATATTCTTCTATGTATGAATATGTGTGTATTTGCGAACAATATCATGGTGATATAATATATTTATGTGACCTCCTCATTCTTCCATATGTATTTCTTCAAGATGGTTGTGAGAGAATTTGTTTAGTAATTTCATATGATTCTTTTGGTCCATCATATTTTAACCTTTGTGATCCTTTGACTTCTTTTATCTTTTGATCTCTTTGATCCTTCAACATATTTGATCGTTTGACTTCTTTGATCCTTTGATCTCTTTGATACTTTGACATCAATAACAACATTTAGTCAACCTAGAAATGTGGCAAAGATGGGCATTATAAGAAACAATATGGATCTAAGAATATTAATGAAGGTAATGGATTTGATGATGATACTTCCACAAAAACAAAAACATTGATAGAAGAAGGAGGTGATGTTTACTTGGAATCTACAAGTACACATGATGTATGTCTTATTGAATCGAGTGCTTCATTTCATATGACTCCCCATAGGGATTGTTTGTGTGAATATGGAAAGATCAAAAATGGAGGTGATGTACTCAATAGACAATATCATAGGACAGGGAAAATTTAAGTTACTAATCAAAGATGGAAGAATTGGAACTCTTCTTGAGTTTTTTTCACATTCCATATTTGGCTAGAAACTTTATGTATGTAACTAAGATGGGTGATGCAAGTGTGCATGCTGTATTTGGAAATAACACGTGCAATATAGTTTGAGGAGAAATGGTGTTGATGCGGGAGTTTGGATTGGAACTATGTATAAGCTATTAGGAAGCACTTTTAATGATAAGTGTAATAGTTTTGTTGTTCCTGGGAATTCCAATGCAGAGGATATGGCTCATATTGTCCCTATAGAGAAGAAAATGGTATGGAATCAAACACTATGACATATAGGATAGAAGGGACTTTGATAATTACATGGTAAACTTATGGGTGACGATATGTTTGATTACTCATAAGATTTTTATTTGTGAACATTGTATATATGGTAAACAAAGTCGAGTGAGATTCCCACCTGGTGCTACAAGAGAAAAATTGATCTTGGGGTTAATACACAATGAAGTGTTTGGACCTGTTCATGTTCCATCACTAGGTAAATCCATGTATTATGTTTATTTTATTGGTGATATCCCAAAGGACACATGGATCTATTTAATCCATAAGAATTATGAGGTTTTTGATAAATTTAAAGGGTTTAAATCTCTTGTAGAAAACTAAATATATAAGGAAATAAAGGTGTTGAAGACAAATCATGGTGGAGAGTTTTTCATAAATGAGTGGAGGAATCTTTGAAAGTGTCGAATAACAAGGAAAAATATTACTCCATACACACCTCATCAAAATGGAGTTTTATAAAGGATGAACAAGATATTGATGGATATGGCAAGGAGTATGCTAAATGGTGAGTAGTTATCACATGTGTTCTTAGTAAAGATGGTGGATACTACATGTTACTTGGTAAATTGATCACCTACATAAACATTGGTTAACGAAACTTCACATGAGGCGTGGACTGGTAAGAATACCAAGATCTTAAACATCTTATATTTTTTTGTTGTTATTCTTATATTCATGTTGCAAGGGTAATAGGAGTAAGATAGATGATAAAGTTGAAAAATGTATCTTTATTGGTTATAAAAATTGTATAAAAGGTCATAAAATTTGGAACCTAGTAACCAAATTTAAAGTTGAGATATTGTATTAAGAGAGGTTAAATTTCATACCAAATGGAAATTCCAATCAAATAAATAAGAACCAAATATAATCGAGTTTGAGTTGGATGGTGAAGAATCCAACTCAACAAAAGAATATGAACCAAAAAATAAATAACCTCAAGTTCCAATCTTGAGAAAATTAGTTCATGAAAGAATAAAAGTAGAAAGGTGTATCCACCTGATTTCCACTCTATTTTTTCTTTTTCTATCATTGATGATGATCCTAGAACTATTAAGAGGTAGTGGATTCAAAGGATAGTAAACTTTCCAAGAAGGAAATGGTTAAAGAAATGGATTCCTTGGATAAAAATGAGACTTGGGGTCTGGTTGATTTGTCAACTGGAAAAAAACAAATTGGTAGAAAGTGTGTGTTTAAGAAGAATTTAAATGTAGAAGGTAAGGTGGAGAAGTAAAAAGATAATCTAGTATATGAGGGATATTACTAGATGAAGGGAACTGATTTTGGTGACATTTTATGTCCTGTTACTAAATAGTATTCTATTAGATCTATTTTTTCCTATTGTTGTTTCTTTTGATTTTAAAGTAGAGCACATGGATGTAATAAAAATCTATGCATGGTGATCTTGAAGAAGAAATTTACATGAAACTACTTGAATGTTTTGTAGTGAAGAAAAATAAGGAGTTGGTTTACAAGTTGAAGAATTCCTTGTATGGTTTAAAATAGTTACCAATATTGCAGTATCAAAAGTTTGATACTTATATATTGGGACTTGTTTTTCCAAGAAGCAAAGATTACCACCTTGTGTATTCCAAATAGGCTGGTGATCACTTTATTTATATGGTATTTCTTGTGGGAAATAATGCACAAGAGTGATTCCCACTCTTGTGATGGGGCTAGTTCTTGTAGGATGCAACAAGGTTTCAGTATCAAGCCACTTTGTGGGGGGGGGGGGGGGGGGGGGGGGG
>LPNX011071523.1:235346-327699 GCA_001517045.1 Pseudotsuga menziesii
AATAACAAAAAATGGAGAGAATATGAAAACTTCAACATTCACTATGATCCAAACCACTTGTTTATTGCCCAATGGTTAAGATTAATACAAACACCTTAGAAAGGTGAGTTCTAAATGGAGGAAAACACTCGTACTAAGGTAGGCCCTCCTTGTCCAACAAATTCTTGAAGTGTGGTTAATGAACCAGTGTAAAATGGGAAGAATACTTACCCCTTGAGGGAAGAAGGAAAGGAAGCTCTAGAGATGCTTGGAAAATGGGAGAAAAATATGAGCAATATGGGAGCTCAAGCACAACTACTGCATCATAACTTCGCTTCCAAATATTCTTACAGTTAGCATGCCCATGGCATTCTTTTATAGGCCAAGAGGTGGCCAAGAAATAATAAGATCACAATGTGAACCCATTGATTCATGGTATGAGCTCCCAAGTACACCAAGAGGCCATTTAAGAAAACCATGTGTGTGAGAGGCCAAATTTGAATTCAAATGGGTCAGTGGATCTTTCATGAGCCATCAATGCACCATTGGTGTGTGATATCATGTTGTTTATGTCGGTAACGTGAGTATCGAAGGATATTATGTGCTACAATGTGAGTGTTGTTCTAGGGACTCGCATTGGAGTGCTAGTAATTAGAGTTTAACCAACATTTTTTTTGTTTTCGACTATTTTGAGTTTGTATTAGGCTCATTCTACTATGTTTACCTTGTGAAGGTGTCTATGGTTGTGGGCATGTTGTATGTTGGCGATTCTTTATCGTGTGAATCATGAAATTGTTGCAGGTGTGCAATTTTTTCATGATAACAGTCTTGTATGTTGATGATATGTTGTTGATTGAAAACAACAAGGAATATTCAAGGAATCCAAAGCTCAATTGTATTCTAAGTTTCATGTGAAAGATGTCGGTGCTACAAATTTTTTTTTTGGACATGAAAATTAAAGAGATTGGACCAATATAATACTCTGGTTGAGTCAGATGAAATATGTTGAGATGACATTTTAAAGGTTTAATATGCAAGAATGTAAATGGCCAATAAAGGTCCCTATTCATGTATGTGCAAATTTATCTATAGATTTGTGTCCTAAGGCCAAAGAATAGGTACAATACAAGTCACATGTTCCCTATGCTAATGCTATTGGAAGTTTGATGTATGATATGGTTTGGACTAGGACATACATTTCCCATATAATGGGAGCCTTCAATAGGTATATGTCAAAGAAAAGAAGGAATATTGGCCAAAAATAAATAGGTTCTTCATATATTTGTGTTGCACTTTATATTATGCAATATGCTACCAAGAAAGACCCAACCCTCACAAGGAGATAGAAATACAAGGATTTTTTTATGTAGAATGGATAGGATATTTTCACTATAGAAGATATACAAGTGGATACATTTTTAAATTATTTGGTGGAGTAATTAGTTGGATGAGTAAGAGGTAGGGTGTAGTTACATTATCTTTTATAGAAGTTTAATACATGTAAACCACTCATGGAAGTAAGGAATCCATGTGATTGCAAACAAGTGCAATTTTGTTCAAGTATTGTTTTTTGTTTAGAAATAAGTGAGAATAGATTGTGATATCTCAAGTGCAATTTGTCTAGCAAAGAACCCTAATTACCATTCCAAGACAAAGCATACTTATGTAAAATATTGCTTTGTTAGAGACAAGGTTTAACAAAACAAGGTATTGTTGGATAAGGTTGATACAGTGAAGAATGTTAAAACTTTATTGGAAAATTCTATTAGGACTAAACATTTATATAGGTGCAGAGAATCAATGGGTATTGTTTCCCTTAGAATCTAATTTTTTTAATTCCTCCCTTTTGCCTACTTATTTCAAAGAATGCAACAAGTGGGAGAATATTGGACATCTGTTGTACTATTTGTAGGTTCCCAATTAAAAAGGGGTTCAAGAATATTTATTATCCCCCCCATATAGGTGGAGCACAAGGGGATAGAGCCCCTGAAAGAAAATGTTGGGTCCATTTTTAGATTGTTTTGAACTGTTTTTTACCAATGGTTTTTCATCCTGTTGTAAATTAATTTCAGTCAAGGAATTGGGGTTGTAATATAATCCAATTTAATGGATTATGGATTTAGATTCTATAATATGTATTGTAAACATAACAAAATACAATAAGATAGAGAGTGAAAAAACTCTTAAGTAGACTAGTTTTCCCAATTTTTTGTTACAAGGTAAATCTCTATGTATTGTGTGTGAGCCATTGATTATTATGTTTTAGATTTTGTTTGGCATTCTTTCTCTTACATAGGTTTATCAAAAGTATTCACTACCCCCATGTCAAATATTGGTGGGATAGTTACTAGAAGAGACATGTTGTAGATGGGTCGACAACATTTATAATTGAATCTAGTTGGAATAATTATATTTATGGCATCAAGGAGGAATTTGTAATACAATTAAACCCAAAAATTCATAGCAAATAAATAAAAACACAACAGAAAATAGATAAAACCAGAAAAAGTTCTCTATAATGAAAGATATTCAAAATAGAGAGTTATGTTCACTTGCTTCTTCAAGGGGGAAACATCCAATATCCAAGCTCCAAATGCATTGACAATTATTGACTAAAAATATCACATATCGTACTATTCTATATATAATGCTTCAATATCCAAGGTCCTAACTACTTGTGGTCATCTATTAATGAGGGTCAACCACGAGGAATTTATTTAATAAAGAGGACCCTTCTACATTAAGTTGCTACTACCCACTAACTATCTAATTGGACTTATGGCCTTATGCATTGATAAAGTAGGGGGTTTAAGGTAGAACCCTAACATTCCCTCCTCCTTCAAAACAACATTGTCCTCAAGGTTGGAGATGGGAAATCTATTGGAAAATGGTTGGTTGTTCCCAAGTATAATTTTATGGTGAGTTGTCATTTCCAGTGAATCAAAACTTCATGGATAATGTGTTGAAGTAGATAGCACTCCTAGGTGTACAAAAGTGCTTATGGATGAAGCTAAATGGATCCTTCCTCATCTAGTTATAGTAATGTAGTTTGAACTGAACAATTCTAACCCATTGGATTCTTTAAAAAAGACACATGAAATACTAGGTGGATCTTGAAGTGTGTTGGGAGAACTAATTTGTAGGCCACATGACCAATACAATGTATAATCTTATATGTCTTGTAAAAATTTGGTGTGATATTTGATGTACTTTAACTTTGAGAGAGGTCTGCTTATAAGGTTAGAGCTGAAGGAACATATGGTTTCCTTCTACAAATGAATGCTCTATGAGGTGTTTACTTTCCTATTGATTCATGTGATTGTGATCCATTACCAAATTTTCCTAAGTTTTGCAAAGAGTCACATCATGATTATGAAGCAAAAGAATGATTGTGTGTACTTTGTAAGTATCTAGTAGATAAGAAACCACTAAGGGTGGTTGTTGGATTTATATTGATTCATCATGATGCCATTTTTATAACCTTGTGATAAGTGGTATTATAACACCATTCTGCCAAATCTAACCAATGTACCAATTAGTGCTTCTTTTCATATACAAAACTTAGCAAATAGGTTTCAAAACACTTGTTCACTAATTCGGTTTGGTTTCTTATGTAGGGGTGAGAAGAGGCTATCCTTTGCAATTGGGTACTCTATAGTATAAATATTTATTTCCAAAATTTGTTGGTGAATGTGGGATTAGGATTTGACACAATGGAGGTAGGAATGACATGGAGTTTGAAAATATTATCTAAAAAAAATGGGTAACCATTGGTAGGGTAAATGGGTGTTGGAGAGCTAAAAATTATCATATTTAGAAATTTGATCAACTAACACCATGATGACTGATTTGTTAACTACTTTTGGAGGACCAATAATAAAACACATAGAAATTTTAGTCCAAATAGAGGTTGGGAGTGGAAATGGTTGCAATGCCCCATGATTATTTACTATGTCACCCTTTGTTCCTTTGGAAAGTGTCACATTCCACTACAAAAGTAAGGATATATTTTTCAAGTATTCCCAAAAGAAGGATCTCCTAGCACATGCATAGTTTTTTGAAAGCTTGAGTAACCTACGAGAGGAGATGAATACAATTCTATCAATATTGGATGTTTTAAGGCTAAGTTAGGTACTAGATAAAGGTGTATACCACAATGTATCTTGTTTCCAAGTGTAACCTTGGGTAGGTTTGGGATCCTCCTAGAGTTTCTTGATGAACTAAGAAACAATAACATTGCTCAACCATTCTTATTATGCCTCCCCTAACCATTCAAGTACCAATAAGAATAAGGAAAAGAGGGATCCATATTCCTCATGTATACTTAAAAATGCATCTGTCGGAAGATTGTCTTTTCCATTTTTGTAGATGATCTCATAATAATATTCAACCATTTATGATTCTATAGGGATG
This sequence comes from Pseudotsuga menziesii, assembly GCA_001517045.1. Taxonomy (NCBI): domain Eukaryota; kingdom Viridiplantae; phylum Streptophyta; class Pinopsida; order Pinales; family Pinaceae; genus Pseudotsuga; species Pseudotsuga menziesii. The sequence goes on from LPNX011071523.1 coordinate 239,739, forward strand.
ACAACTTAATCTCCAAAAACTAATTTAGGATGTGGTGATATTCCTTGATCTAGAAGTGTCACCCTATGAGATATGACTGACATGTGTTAATTGCATGTAGGATATTGACCATCATTTCTTTATCATAGGTAGACTTTCTCAAATTCTTGTCACACAATTGATTATTGGTGAATGTTAATAGTCTTCCTTCTTGAATTAAAACTAGAACCAAACCTTTTATGGAGTCATCACATTCCAGTACAAAAGTCTTAGTAAAATTAGGCGCAACTAATACTAGGGTGGTGCACATAGCTTTATTTAAAAACGATAATTCTTGTTCTACTACTGTGTTCCATGCAAAGGCATTTTTCTTAAGAAAGGTTGTAAATAGGGTTGAAATTTTACCATAGCTCTTCACAAATTCCCTATAGTAGCTTGGAGGGCCTAAAAACCCTGGTAAAATTTTCAAGGTTTTAGGGTGGGGCTATTCTTACATTTCCGCAATATTCGTGGGGTCTGCTGTCACCCCATCTTGTGCAACAATGTGAACCAATTATTCAATATTTGAGACCCCAAAATATCATTTGGAGCCTTTAATGAATAACAAATGGTACTAAAAGATTTGCAAGTCTTTATCAACATGGTGTACATAGGAAATCTGTTTTTACTATAAATCAAGATGTTATCAAAGAGAGCCAACACAAAATAATGAAGATACGGCCTCAAAATTATATTCATGATTATTGAAAAGCAGAGGGGGGATCACAATGTCCAAAGGGGATTACCAAAAATCATAATGGTATTCATATGTACATAATGTTGTATTCTATATACTTAATAAATGAGCTTCTTGGAGCGAGAAGAATAGTTTCTTGCCTCAAGTCGCTCCCACGTCATTCATTATGTGTACTATCATGGCGCCAGTAAGGGGGGGTACAAGACCCTCCCATTCACTCTCAAATATTCCAAGTTGTGATCCGATCGACATATATAAATCTGTGGAACCTATCTCCATCAAAATTGGTACTAAAGAGGTTTTCATTTCTAAGGGAAAGAAGGGTTTTCCCAACAGAAGAAAAACAACCAACAAATATGGACACGGGGAAGTTCACCACCCAAACATGCATCGCTCGTACAGAGGATAGGCCTTGACTCAATCTCCCAATGGAAAGGATCAATGCCTGAGCACAAAACATAAAGGATCATGATCTCATAGGAAAATCTATGGGATTTTGGTTAACTAGCGTCGTTGCCGAGGACGAACTGAAGATCATCCTTGGGTATGAATGACATAGTTTCAGATTTGGTTGATGATGGTGAAGAACAATCAAACATCAAGAAGGTTGTGTGCTTTTCACCTGGTGACTCCACTCTTAAAGGATTCATACTTCAGCGACTCCGATGGTGGTATGACCTAGAAATCAAATTGTCAAAAAGAACTCACAGACTTTGCTGGGAAAATGAGCTCGTTGTAAAGCCTGAAAATGCATGGTGAAAGGGTAAGATACTCGATTTTCCATTCCAAGATGCCTTGTCTTACCTTGTAAGTTTGTTCTTATCCTTTCCTAAATTTATCAAAACAGCCTTCCATGGTTCATTTCGCTTGGAATAGAGCTATGAATATATTCCTGTATATCCTTCTTTATGAACTAAAAGCCTTGCATCATCTTGTACATTTTATTTTGACCAAGATATTTCACCCGAAGCTCATGACATTAAAGGTCACCCCCATGGACCTCATGAAACCACAATGGGTAACATATTTATTTCATCTAACTTGGCCTCTCCCAGTATTCCAAGCCAATACAAGCCACTACACTTGCCTCCTATCCTACATGATTTTCCTGTGAAGCATTACAAGTACCTCCCCAAGTTTGATGGAGAATCCAAAGACCTCACCACTGAGAAACATTTATAGGCTTTTGAACATTATTTTGACCTTTTTGAAATAGAACATGATGATGTTGCGGCATGAGCAATTTTTCCCATTCCTTGTAAGAAGATGCTAAAGAACAGTTCAAACACTTGCAGCCTAAGTCCATTGATACCTGGGAAGAGTTTTCTTGCACCTTTTTGAAATTTTGGGGTAGGAGGAGGCCACTAGATCGAATACTTTCATAATTTTATTCCCTGAAGAGGCATGAGGGTGATGCCATGTCTACTTTTAACAAAATATTTGCAAGATTTTATTATAACATTCCCAAGGAATTCCAACCTCTTGAAAACACTGCCAAAATCTATTATGCAACTACCTTTCCTCATGAACTATCATTACTTATTTTGGAAATAAAATTAACCACTCTAAAACACATGTTTACTGATTGTTTGGAGGTTGAAGAAAACCTTAATATGTCTCAAAATCAAGCTGCAATCCAAAGTCATAGGGCTAAGATAGGAAAGAATAATAAGTGTGTTGAAGGTGACATTCTACCCTTGTGTTATTCCTCATTTGAATTAATAAGGAACAGAGTTAAAGCCTCTAAGTGGAAACAGAAGTTAGAGGATATGGTGCATTCCATAGACTTGTTTGGAACAGAAGATGATAAAGAGGAATAGTCATGCAGTCCCTCCCTGCTTATTGATACATCAAGAGTTTGTGATGAGGCATTGGGTCACAAAGAAGGAGGTAACATTTCTCAAATAAATGCCTTTTTTAAATTTTCACCTTCAGGAATATCATCCCATAGAGAAGGAATGTGCTTGCTCGATTCTGTTGAAGAAAAATATGATCTCCATGCTGAGGCATACTAAGGAAGGTGAGGTTCTAGCTCCAGAATTCTTGAATGAAAGGGTGGATATTTCATTTTAAAATAGTCTTGGGAATCCCTTTCAAAGATATTTCGAACATCATCCTGACAGCTCACTAGAGGAAGGGCGTTTTGCACAACTTTTCCATGATGAACAGAGGACAAAATATGCTGGCGGTTGTCGTGCTTTCTATGACCCCATAGCAGAGTACATGGAGAGGCTGGGTAATGGTAATGACTGGTTATATCTCTACTATAAATATCAATTTATTTATTATAGCCTTCTACCATTATGCATTTCATCTCTGTTCTTAATCAAGCATGAAAAAGAAACAAAATTATTGCATAAGTTGCTTGATTGGCTTCATTGGAAGTCAGAATTCACTTAATTAGGCATGTATGCTCAATTAGGTAGAGTAGGTAGGTAAAAATAAGCTCAAGTTATATCAAGCATTTCCTTCAGTGTTGTTCAGTTTGTTTTCATTTTCAGTTGTAAGTACAGGTTTGCAGTCACAATTGTTCTTGTTTCAGAGTATGGTTAAGAGCATAGTTTGCAGATTGAGATAAATTTGCTATAGCAGTAGCTCAGAGTATGTTGAATATTTCGAAGAAGGACTAGGGGAATCCCAATGGAATTGGCACTTGGTCTACGGGGTTCTTTGCTACCTCACTGGGAGGATAGTGTTACGGAGAGAAATTCCTATGGCTTGGGGTACCACAATAGACAGCTTGACTCCAAAAATCAATCCTTTCCTATATGTAAGAGAAACCAAATTTCTAACACTAAAGGATCTCGATTCGTACCTTATTCCAGACGGTTGATGTAGATCCCCGTTGAGCTTTCCAACTCCAGCTTGAATTGATAAATTGCTTCCTCAACATTCAATAAACAATACAAGCATGCTATATATAATTGTGTTAGATCTACTCTAGCATATATAATCAATAACATATAAGCATTTGAAATCATCATGGATCAAATATTCATTCAAATACACATTATTGGACAGGAAAAGATATTTCTATTAATATAAAATAGAGATTACAATAGAGACAACCTCTGTTGGCACGTCTGCGAATCAGAGAAACTGAGTCCCCTACTTGGTCCTCCACCACTTCAATCCTCCATCTCTTGATAGCAAGCTCACAAGCAAAAGGAAAGCTTGGGAAGAACACAAAAGTGCTCCAAGAGACAAAGGGATGCAGACTCAAGTATAAGCTCCGGCAACAATGGACTATAGTTCTCTTGCTCTCAATTCCTCATTCCTTCAATGTATCCAAAGGGTTCCTTACATAGCTCTTCAATGGGGTAATGAAGGGTCGAATCCGAGCGATCTCAAGGCATATGGAAGGCCAGGAGACAAGTGAGTCAGATCCACATCAAGGAAAACTCCAAAAGAATTTGGCCTTTTGCACACATCCCAATGTACATGGTTTTACGGGTCAAATCCATGTATATACGCGAGAAAGGGTTTAAAAGTCATGTATGGCAATTTTTGCGTGTTTTTAGGGATGATCTTGGAAACATCAAAGGTAAAAAAATGGTCCATGGGGTCTAAGGAGTCTATAGAGGGACAGGGAAGGCCATAAAAGTGTGATTCACCATGTGTGGTAAAATCAGCTATAACAGATGCCCCCTAATGTGTGAGGTCAAAGGGGTCATACGATGGCCAAAATACATTATAATTCCATCCCAGAAGTGAAGTGATGAAGAACCCAGTGGAAGAACCAGCCATCCAATCAGCACTATACAATGATACAACTCTGCACATAACTACAAATAGATATAGCAGTCCCGGATACATAAGAGTACAATGGCCATGAATAGGCATGATACAATATGACATGTGTGATCATCGCCATGTACAATATAAATATATCAGAATCTCCATGATGAAGATATACAAAGGATCATGATCTCCATGAAGACTGAAGATATATAATGGATCAAGATCTCCATAATGGCTGGAAATGTCTGACATATAATGGAATCAAGTCACAAGAGCTGAAATCTCATGAACATTGGCACGATCAAGCAGGTAGCATATAAGAGATGCCACCAATATGGAAGGTCTTCTACACAAACCGCTACGAGTACATGTCCTACTATGTGAATAGAGGTGTCGAGGTCAAACATAGTAGTCCATCGTCTGATTACCGGTCATTGATGTATACCGTTAACAGACGCGAGATCACCCACCAATAATAAAAATGGGAATCAAGGTACTAGAGTGCAAACTAACAAGTGTGAATAAATGTGTTGAGGTCAAACACTTGAGAGAATCCATCAATCAGGGGACATTGATGTATTCCCAAAAATTTGTTGATGGCAAGAGAACCTGCCACTGATGACTGCAAGTCTCAAGGCACACAAAAATGACTCTAGATTCCTATCCCAGAAAAAATAATCTGAAGTCGATGGGATGAAATCCACTGGAAGGAGGACATTAAGGCATCCCCCATTATCCAACATGAGGTACTCAGCAAAGCTATATAATGTGGAAGGACTCGATCATAAGGTGCACGAACCAATAATTGATTTAGGAATGGCCGACATGCAAAGTCAAGATAACTGAGGCATGGCCAACTTAGGTTTCAACTTCCTTCGAACAAGAGCATAAAGGTGAATGGTGACTAAATGTAGGTAGCATAGACTCGATATACAAAACTGGGACATCTCTGCGACACAGGAGGCATCGACAAAGGCTCCATAGGGACAGGAAGCTTAACAAATCGATGGAGATAAACTCAAATAAACAAGTACAACTCCTAAAGTCAAACTATTAACCCAACCAATGGATGTGATATATAGTGCTTTGTTCGAAGGAGACACGACTCAACTGCTACCAAAGATAACATCTTTTCTTGTCCGGATTTTTGTTTTTTTTTAATTTTTTTGGACTTTTTCAAATATTTGAAAAGCTTGAAAAAGAATAAAACTACTTTAAAGTTACAAACTAGGAGGAGACGAATCTCAAATGGGCAAACAAACCAGTTCCAAGCAATGGAACATACCTATGCTCAATGCAAGGACACATGTGTACGATAGCGACACTCGGGGGAAAGTCCCCTCTTGGTAAAAATAGGGAATCAAGCTACAAAGGATATATAAAATGGCTCTGCTTGGCTAGACATGAGACAAGCTCGGGCTATATGTCTGATACTTAAATTCAGGGAAGCCGGCATAAGGCTTAATAAGGCAGGAAAAGCTCATGATAATGCAATTACAACTTGACATAAGGGAGTTTGGGGGAAACAGGCCAGCAAAAGATCAAGAGGAGTATGAGGCTATTGCGAAATGTCATGGAAATACTATACAACGGACTCCCACACCCTAAAGGACAAACTGTCATCATGGGCACCAAATGAAAATAAGGAGCTAACTAGGGTACCCATGTAAGGTCAAGCTCTACCACTCAAACCATGCCACTTCTACAACAGCAAGAAGGTTTCGTGACAAGATATAATGGGTTCATACCTACGGTTATAATGAAACCGTCATAAGGTCATGCAAAATGCAAATGGAGGTAAAACCTAACCTATATGCTAGTTTAAACATGATACTTGAAATCGACACGAACAATTCAAAACAACGGTAGAAACAGCACTCAAAACGGTCTCCTACATCATATATTAGTCAAAAACGGTCCAAAAGGGTCAGAAACGATCCAAAACTATAGAAAATGGGGTAAAAATTTTCAAAAATTTGAAAAATTTCTATAAATAGTAAAAAATTTAAAAAATTTATAACATTTGAAATTTTTACCCAATTGAGCTCAGAACTTCAAATGCAAATTTCAGGAGAACCAACCGGCGGAATTTGACACTGTTTTTTCCAGGTAATTTCCCCTGCCCTGCTCTTTTATTTACATGTAAATTTTTCAATTTTCCATGGTCTAATTTGATTTCTAGGCCATCCTAAAGGATGTGCCATGGCCCACGTGGAAATCGAGGATTTTTCCGCATATAGGGCTAGCTATACGCGAAAAAATGCCCCAAAGTCGCGTACATATGCAGCGGTTTAGCAAACAGTCGCATATGCGGCCGCGTTCAAGTTTTTCTAAGACATCTAATGACCCAAACTTGAATTAAATGTGCAGGATAGTTCTATAATGGAGGGAACATGAGCATGGGGATGTAGAAGAAGCAGTACGGGGTGATCTAATGGCACAACAAGCGCTTCGTGCATGTGGGCTCTACAAGTTTTGGTGTCTTGGTGGCTTAAGGGCCAAACCAAGACTGCTGTAGATGCTAGTAGACTACTAGGATCCTGACTCAGAGTCATTCCAGATTGACGAGATGTCCCTCACCATTGAAGTGGAGGACATATACTTCATTACTAGATTGTCTCGACGAGGGGAAGTGGTGAACCTATCTTCTCGCGGGCCCGGAGGTGGCCTTACCATACATGAGTACATAGCAGTGTACTGTTATCCGGACATGAATAAGGTCGAGAGTTAGATCCCAACTAACTCCATACAGGTGCTAGGCCTAAAGGCCATACTACTGACGCTCGATAGGATAGCAGGGCTAGCCTCACTCCACGAGGCCTCGCGGCCCCTGATGTTCTATGTAGTGGAGTGCATGATACCCATGGTTTATGATTGGAACACTGCACTATTGAGCAACATGAAGTGCCAGCTCAGCGAGTGCAAGATGGGCAGGGTACGAAACTTTGGTTTCAGCAGCATACTGAGCACATTTTTCTTTGAGTGTGTTCTAGGATTGAGCCCTAGAGTTGACGTTCCTCTTCATGGGGTTCGAGATCTGACCCAACGATGTTGGGAAGATGCGATGCGCAGACTGGGTGGAGGTAGGGTGTCCAACCCCTATCCAGCTGATTTCTTTCCATGGTGGCGGCGGCAGATATTTTCCATCAATGATTACCCCTATGCGGGGATAGATTTTCAGGGAGACCCCAACATGCCACTACCACCAAGATCAGCATACAGTGACATTGGTAATGAATCCCAACCCTCTTTTTAAGATTTTTGAGTTATTTAATTTTTTTGTGTTTTTTGATATATGGAATCAAAAAGACATGTTTTTGCATGACAACACATAGTGACGTCCTGTCATATGTATGCAACTGTAGGACCACGATAGCCTGAAGTCTTACCTCGTCATAGACAGAGGGGAAGAGGAGATGATATTATGGGTGTGGATGCGGAGCGGATGCTCCAAAGCATTCATACCAACTTCGTGTGGCTGACACATAGGGTACCCATGGCACAGGTCAAGGAACTGCCTAAGACCATGCAGCATCAGGTGGAGGGTGTTCCACAAGCATGGGTGTGGTTGTTTCGACGACTAGCTAGAGTCGTGGTGACATTCCATGATCAGAACCCCACTCCTCCTCCCCAGGCTTAGATACCTGGGAGTAATACATTTTGTAATACCGTGTATTTATATTTTGGTGGCTCGGAAGCGCCATTTTTCTATTATGACACTTATGTATTATCACATTTTGGATGTTTAATGAATTTTTTTTATGATGATCAGTTTATTTATTTACATGTGTAAAAATGTATGTTTGTGATGAGCTTATTGTCTATGAAACAAATGCCAATCTAACACATAGTTAGCATATGAGTCAGCAACTTGATTATAAATTCTTGGAACATGTATGTATGTTATGTTGTCAAATTGTAGTTCTAACAATATCACACATAAGAATGTTCATAATAATGTTGGATCTCTAACATGATACAAGCCATTAAGTTGTGACACTACTAACTCCGAATCAAGACATATCTCAAGAGATAGAACACCATGTGAAATGGCATCTCATAGAAGCTCGATAACGACACTATATTCTGCAACATTGTTCGAAGAGGGTCGTAAACATACACCTCCTCAAGACAATACCTGACCCGTAGGAGTATAAACCACCCAAGCAGTAGAGGTTGAGTGTTGAGTGTGACAGTTTGCACCATCCATGAATCCTATATAGATGGAAGACTCCATTGACATCTGCCATAAGAAAATGAATCTAATCAACAAACCTGATCACCATAAGCAAAACCTAACTATGCAAAATGTTGTACAATAATATACAATAGTCAGCCCTGGCTAAAAATCATGCATAGTACTTTTTAAGATAGAGCCCATTCCTAGGCTCCGTCAAGTCCATCTCTTCGTAGTCTACTAGCTCATAATCGCCCTTCTCTAACACATGTTTAACCACGTAAGGACCATGCCACATGGGGTTGAAATTTCCTGCCCCCAAGGGTTCTTTATCTTGATCCCACAAAAGGACCATATCTCCTTCACTAAACTTCCTTGGATGGACAGATTTATCATACTGGACCTTAACGCGATGCTTATTAACTTCTAGAGCCACTAAAGCATCTCGACGCTGCTCATCAAGCTGCTCTAAGTGGACTAAACGCTCCTCCAATGGGGAAGTGTCTGGTAACAGCTCTATGGCTAGCTTCAAAGAAGGGATTTTGCACTCAACCGGCAATACAAACTCCACTCCATGTACAAGCTGATATGGAGAAAAACTAGTGGCAGTCTAAACCGCGGTCCTATAAGCCCACAAAGCAGGATATAACATGATATGCCAAATGGCCTTGATTTGTGCGACGATTCGTTGGAGAATAGACTTGAGTGATTTGTTCACTGCTTCAACATGTCCATTCGCTTGAGGGTAATAAGAAGAAGAATTCTCCTGCTTATACCCTAACTTTGAGGCCAACTCTTCCATCATCCGATTCTGAAAGTGCCTACCATGGTCAGTGACAAGCTCTTTCGAAATACTGAACTGAGTAATAATCTGGTTGAATATGAATTGTGCGGTTGTCTCACCATCGGATTTAACTATAGGCATAGCCTCATCCCATTTCGTGAAGTAGTCAACAACCACGATAATATGATGATGCCCCCCAGCTGAAGCTGGGTTGCAATCCATGAAATCAATCCCCCACTTAGTGAAGGGATGGGCGATGATAATTGGATGTAACGGTGCAGGACGTGAGTGCATATTACGTGCGAACACCTGGAAAGGGTGGCACTTCTTGACCGCATTGACACAAGCTTTAAATATCGACGGCCAGAAATAACCCGCTCTCAAGATTTTTTGGGCTGTAGAAATCCCAAATAAATGACCACCACACACCCTTCCATGGTAATTATTCAGCACAAGCTCAGCCTCCTCATGAGTTAAACAATGACGTAAAATGGAATCTACCCCATGGTGGTACAATGTGTTATCCACTATGAGGTAATTCTTGGATACATGATGTAATCGTCATCATTCATCCCGTGAAAGGTGAGTAAGGACCTTCAATGTTTGTAAGTATATGATAATATCCCCATACCATGGATCCAAAGTTGAGATCAAGAAGATGTGCTCATCGACAAACGTATCTTCACAGACCTCCTCCTCCTCCTCACTCGAGAAATCAAATATAAGTTCTATAAAAATCAACGATTTATTTGATTTTGCCGAAACAAACTCGAGATCGAATTCTTGCAAGATGACAATCCACTTCTGATATTTCCCCCCGATCATCCTTCTAGTGAGGATGAACTGAAATGGATTGACATGGGCTACCACCAAGGTCTGGCGAAGGAGAATATAGTGTCTCAATATTTGAACCGCATGAACAGTAGCTAAGGCAAGCTTCTCCACATGGGAATAATGGATCTCTGCATCTATAAGGTTCTGGCTCAGATAATATATGACATGCTCTTGGAGCACCTCATCTTCTTTAACCAAAACCATACCAATCGTCTTCATGGACGCGGCCACATATAGTAGAAAGTCATGGCTATAGTTGGGTGGACTAATCACCTTTGCCGATGCTAAGGCTCGCTTAAGCGCATCAAAGGACTCATGGGCTCGCTCATCCTAGAAAAAGGTAGTGTCCTTCTTCAAAAGACACATAAAGCCTCTAGTCAAATTGGCAAAGTTCACGACGAATCTCCGTAAGAAGTTTTCCATGCCTTGCAAACATTGAAGATGTCTAATGTTTCTCGGGGGAGACAATTGAAGTATTGCCTCAACCTTTAAAGGGTCGACTCTTATACCCTCCTTGGAGACAATGAACCCTAATAAGCGACCAGACTTCACGCAAAAGATGCACTTGTGAGGATTTAACCTAACCAAGTAATGGCAGCACCTTTCGAACACTAATCTCAAATGGTAGGAATGATGCAATATCATACGAGAATGAGCAGCAAGGTCATCCAAAAATACTTCAATAATCAATTTGAGATCATGGATGATCAAGATCATAGCCAGTTGAAAAATGGCTCCGGCATTTTTAAGGCCAAAAGGCATCTTCCGATATGCAAAGGTACCCCAAGGACAAATAAAGGCAGTCTTATTTTGGTCCTTAGGTTTGATTTGTATCTGATTGTATCCAAAAAATTCATCCATAAAGGAAAATACCTCGCTTCCCGCACACTCATCCAAAATTTGATCAATAAATGGTGTGGGAAAATTATCCTTAGGACAGGCACGATTCAAGTCACAGAAATCGATGCATATGTGGATCGTTCCCTACTTCTTATCAACCAGAAAAGGATTTGAAACCCACTCCATCAAGGGAATGGGATAGATAAAAATGGCATTCAACAACTTTTCTATCTTAGCCTTAATCGCGGGTGCTTTCCTGGGATTCACCGTATGCAAGCGTTGTCGAACAGGCTTAGCATTAGGATAAGTTTTAATCTCATGTTCAATAATGCGAGGGTCGATACCTGGCATTTCCTCCTATGACCAAGCAAATACATCATGAAATTCTTTGAACAGCTCGGTATACTCTTGAATCTTAGCATGGGAACATTCTGCCCTAATATAGACACTCTTAATCTTGCCAGGATCGCGAGAGATATTGATAGGAATGGTAGGAGATATATTTGCCATGTTTCCATCAGCCATCGGACCAGGAGAGCTTAATGGAACCACGAGACTACAAATTCTCTCACTAAGAATCTCCCTAAAGTCCTCACGCTCCAAACGGTCAAGCTCAGGAAGAAAATAAGATCTATGATGCAACTCTTCCCAGGGTGGCTCAACCCCAGACATGCCCTCAATAATAGCTTCATTTGAAGGAAAAACACTATTAAGGAAGTCATGTGCATGAGAATACTGAACTGCCTATGCAGGAAGTACATATGGGTCCTCCTCCTCCATCCATGAAGAGGAAGGACTAGGCTCTGCAACACATCCAAGATTAGCTTGATATGCTATCATAGTTGCAGGTAGCAGCACGTCTGTTTCGATGGGCTCACATGAAGGACTCGGTGTAGGAAGAATCCAAGGATTTTCCATATGGGTTGTGTGAAAATACATCGATCTCATTGATGATGAAGCCTCACCAAAACTAGACCCGATCATAAGAACAGGTGTAGGACAACTAAAGCTTCCCATAAGGGATGGATACATGCCAACACCCACACTCCTAGTTGTCGGCTAAGAGTGCTCGAAATCAGGATAGAAGCTCCCGAAGATACGGTAACAGGTGGATTCTTGAATAATGTTTGATCAATCATAACTATCTTCCTATTAAACGAAAAGCATACAACTTGAAATAGAGAAGAAGCTACGGCTTGCATACTGTACATCCAATTCCTATCCAGCAACAAATTGTATTCAAGGGGCGCATCAACCACCTCGACCTCAATCGCAATGATCTTCCCTCCCAAACGGACCTTAATAGAAGGAAGAATGTCGCGCAGTTGAAATGATCTACCATCAAAATCAGTCAACATGGTAGAGGATTTAGCCAACTCAGGGGAACCCAAACCCTTCCAACATGCCAAAGACATCACGGAAGTAGCAGCGCCTTCGTCAATCACAGTGCATTTGATGGTCATGTTAAGACATTCTACATGAATCAAGAGAGACACATAGTATGGAAAGTGAGGCTATAGTCCCGTGGTTTCAAATTTGATGACAAAGGAAGAATTAGCATCGCTAACACCAAGAGTAGAAAGCAAATCTTTCCTTTGCGAAGGACAACTCTGAAGTACTTCGAGTGCAGACATCGCACAAGGAGTGTGGCCCAAATCCTCGACAACAAAATAGTTATGGGTGGCTCGAGCATTAGGATTGTGCCCCAAATGCTTAAGGACTCCCTTAGGAATGTGAGGAGAAATTTCAGGTTTATCCATAGGGTTTTCAATACTCAAAGGACTGCCAGGTGGAGTAGGTTCCTTTCCAAGGTCTGGTTGCGATGAACCATAGTCCTTTGCATGAGTCACAACCTTAGTAGCACGCACCATATTGATGCAACCATGACCACTACTAGCTTTTGGCGGATCTTGATCCCCACCAGACTGATCATGGGTCCTCGAGTCCATGTTTTTATTATGAGGTAAAGGTTTGGTTAGCACAACTGAGCCCTGCGCTATGAATCTCGAGGCTTCTTCTATCCGAGGGCACAAGTGAGTGAGGTGGCCATCCTTACACAAATTGCAAGGAAACTTAACCTTACATTTAGGTTGTTTGTCCCCCCCAACATTTTGGGCATTCTTGTCATTACAATTGGCATTTTCATTCCTATTCCCTCCCTTACGATTGTTTTTACCCTTCTTCTTATTCCTTCTGAGTTGTTGGTTACCCTTCTGGTCCAACGATTGCACCGAAAGCACACTCGCCATTTGGGTGGGTTGAGACAAAGTCGTGGCTTGTCCTAAGGCATATTGGTTGATAGATAATTGACTGACATGTTTCACAACTGAATCTGCAGGTTTGGCACTCATACAACCAACAATGCCATCGGCATGTGGTCCAATTTTGATCTTAGGTTCGAAACTAGAATGCGGAGCATTAGGAATGATCTCATATAACAAACTGGAATGAGCATAAATCAAGTTCAATTATTGTGCCTAAAAATGGCTTGTTCCTCGTTCTGAACTTTAGATGTAGAAACATCCTTCGCTATATAAGGCAGTAATGATTTAAGGAACCATTCAAGGAGAAACTCCGGCGGTATGAAGGATTTAATCAATCTCTTCCGTCTATGCCACTCTTGGATATGGTCCAAGATATGCATGGCTTTGTCTTGCCAAAATGTCAACAAGAGCTCTGTACCAATGTCGTAACACAGTGGTAGCTGGAAGTGGTTGAGAAAAGTCATAGCTAGGTCATCGAACAAAGCGAATGCCCCCCTAGGTAGCTCTATGTACCATTTCGTGGCAGGCCCAGTGAGGGTGTGTTGAAATAGCCTTAAACGGATCGAATCTTCATGTAAGGAATTAGAAGAGCACCATAGGTGAAATGTAGTAACATGTTCACTTGGATCTTCTCTTGGTTTGCTCTCGAATTTGGGAATGTCTGAGGGAAGCTTCGTAGGGACAGCCATACAAGCCGGGTCATAAGATACTGGATCGTTCGTTAGTCTCGATAGGTCAGGAATATTTAACGTTGCAAGGAAAGGGAGCCTAGGTTGAGCAAGTCGATGAGACACTCCCTGATAATTTTGGTTCACATAGGACTGATTACCATAACCACCATGGCCATGGCCATAGTATCCTCCTCCCGTTTGACCCATTTAGGGTGGCATGGAAGCACCATAATGTGGTGTACCTTGACTATGTGGGGGTACAAAGCCATAATTCGGAGAGTAAGTGGGTTGTTGATACCTGTACCCATAAGGTGAATAAATCTCTGCATACTACGGTCCATAATATGGTCCATAAGAAGTCCCATGAGATGTCCCATGAGAAACTCCATAGGTAGGGATAGACATTCCGGAAATAGGAATATGACCTTCAGAAGTAGGAATACGACCTCCCAATACAACAAGAGGTACTTGACTCTGAGACACAACTACGCGAGTAGCAGCAGTACGCACGTGACTCATACCAAATTTCTGACCCAAAGGACCATGTGAATGTGGGGTAGGAATAGCATTCGAAGAACTAGGAATAGAGCACAAAGGGACATGTGAAATTATGTAAGTGGTATTCCCTACCGTCACTCGTCTTGGATCTGGTATCCAAATAGGACTACTCATACTAGGTCTAGGATGAACATGTGATGTGACCTCCACCGCCAGGATGGAGGGTGCAATGTGACTTGTGTTCCAAAATCTCTCCACATGGAAGTGACTAGGAATTCCCCCAAGCATAGTGTTAGGTTCAAAATCCAACTCGGTATGCGGTACTGAATCATGTGCAGGAATACCAGACATATCATAACTAACATAACTAGTGCTCATAGGTTCATGATGAATCTCGTCGCCCGACATCCAATACCAGGGACCTGTGGATGAGGGATCATACCTAGAGTGTGTAGGCATATCATGTGAAGGATCATACCCAAAGTGTGTAGGTATATCAGGTGAAGGATCATATGTATAGGTACGCTCTTCTTCTTCAACCTCATGAAGTGAAGAAGGTAGCTCAGGAATTTCATCTTCATGATCTCCCATTGTGTGTGAATCAATGTGAGAAGTAGTCTACCTGGACCGTCTGTTTCTCTCTCCCAAAGGAGGAGGATATGTAGAAGGCAGAAGTCCTGCTAACCGATGAGAACGGCAAGGTGCCGCACCCGAATCCACAATGACTCAAAAAAATGAAAAAGACTCTCTAATTACGCAAACCCTAAGCAAACTAACGTGCATAGAGCATACACCAATATAATCTAAAGCCAATCATAAGCAAACAAGGGTAGGATATGTGAGCTCCCAAATGAAGCAGGTATATCTCGCATAGGAGAGGCTTGAGACTCCCATACACAATAAGCAGAGGTTTGTAACCAATTAATGTGGCCCTCAGCTTCAACGTATATAGCGACTGTGCTGTCCGACCCCAACCTGGACGGGACACCTACAGAATAACCCCTGCAAAGTACCCCCTCGATAACCTAGGTAAGGAAACTAAGGTCACCTCAATATAATCAATGCTCAGGCGGACAGTCACAGGAAAAATTGACCGTATGGGCAGGGTATCAAAGCCCAAAACTCTTGAAAGAGCCCCCAGATATGAATACAATCCTGGAAATATCTCCGGTGCTACTCAGTTATGACTAGGGGTCATCCCAGGCAATAACTACTCACACTGCCTCATGCTTAACTCCCTTGTAAGAGGAGGATCTTGAGAAACACTAATTATACCAAGGCATTTCACACTCTCACCTAGACAGACACATACATGTTGTTGTTTAGTGGTCTTGGAGAATTTACTCACAATGAACTATTCCAAGACCCTCAAACCTAATCTTGTTGGTGTACCCTATCAAAGAAAATAGTGTAATCCATTTTAATTAAAAGTTGATTTTATTTGGCTTTATTACTCAAAAAAGGTAGATGACTATGCAAACAATGGTGTTATGATGCAACATGAAGTAAAATGCACACCTAACAATCAATGCAAATGCATTGTGTCGAATGAAAAACAAAGCATGCATGCTACTACGTGAAATGCAAAATTTTCTTCAAATGACAAATGCAGTCATTCCTATATGGAATCCTAACTACTACTTCTCTAAGCAAACCTAGTGCAAGTACCATGCAAAATGCAAAGTGCAATGCATAATGATGCAAAGAAGCAAATATTTTGGATTTTTTGAATAAAATTGAGATAGTAAAGCAAAAGAATGATTCTATCACCCCCAGACTCTGCAACAACAATCAAACAGCACTCACACAAATTACTAAGGTAAAAGAAATCTAATGCACTAATCCCAAAATGAAAAATAAAAAATGCAATGACAAGAACATTCTTAAAAAAAAAATTACCCTAAAAAAGGTGTCTCTGGTAAGAAATGGAGGTGTATACAGACTCTAGCAATATCAAAGGAGACTTAGAAATCATCAAAATTCACCCAGCAACAATCAATCTTCCTCTAAAAGGAAAAACTCAGGGCATACACGACTTTTCACAGGAAACCCACATATGTACGTGGATATAGCAGTCAAAACCGCGTGTATACACGACTGTGAGTTAAAAACTTGTGTACAAGAAGAAAAATGTATAAAAATGACAGCAAACAAATAAGCTGAGACAAAATTCAAACCAATCAGACACTACCAGGAAAACATGCCCCCTGTCCCAACTCAGAAACAAATAAATTAGAGCAGTTCAAGAGCATTGAATGCCGATAAAAACCCCCAAAGGACAACTACTAAGAACTCCCCAGCGGAGTCGCCAATTCTGTTATGGAGATAAATTCTTATGGCTTGGGGTACCACAATAGATAGCTTGACTCCAAAAATAAATCCTTTCCTATATGCAAGAGAAACCAAATATCTAACACTAAAGGATCTCAATTCGTACCTTATTCTGAACGGTTGATGTAGATCCCCATTGAGCTTTCCAACTCCAGCTTGAATTGATAAATTGCTTCCTCAACATTCAATAAACAATACAAGCATGCTATATATAATTGTGTTAGATCTACTCTAGTATATATAATCAATAACATATAAGCATTTGAAATCATCCATGGATCAAATATTCATTTAAATACACATTATTAAACAGGAAAAGATATTTCTATTAATATAAAATTAGAGATTACAATGAATACAACATCTGTCGGCACATCTGCGAATCAGAGAAACTGAATCCCCCACTTGGGCCTCCACCACCTCAATCCTCCATCTCTTGATAGCAAGCTCACAAGCAAAGGGAAATCTTGGGAAGAACACAAAAGTGCTCCAAGGGACAAAGGGATGCAGACTCAAGTATAAGCTCCAGTAACAATGGACTATAGTTCTCTTGCTCTCAATTCCTCATGCCTTCAATGTATCCAAAGGGTTCCTTATATAGCTCTTCAATGGGGTAATGAAGGGTCGAATCCGAGCAATCTCAAGGCATATGGAAGGTTAGGAGATAAGTGAGTCAGATCCACATCAAGGAAAACTCCAAAAGAATTTGGCCTTTTGCACACATTCCGATGTACGCGGTTTTAGGGGTCAAATCCACGTATATACACGAGAAAGGGTTTAAAAGTCGTGTATGGAAATTTTTGCATGTTTTATGGATGATCTTGGAAACATCAAAGGTACAAAAATGGTCCATGGGATCTAAGGAGTCTGTAGAGGGATAGGGAAGGCCATAAAATTGTGATTCACCATGTGTGGTAAAATCAGCTATAACAGATAGCATCCCTCGTGGAGCCAGCTATTAGCACTCCGTTTGCAACTATCAAGTTATGTGCTTGGAAGAATTTGAAAAGGGTCATGTTTAATGAAGAATTATAAAAATGCCCCTCAGGTTATGCAATCAAAAGTTTTCGTCGGTTAAGGCCGTCAGATGGAGAAGAGACTTCGATCTATGGTGGTGGATGTTTTCAAAGATCAAGACATGCAGCAGCGGGAATGAGATAAAGAGGCGTCGTAGATCAACAATCCAGATTCACAACGGAGAAGATCAATGATGGAGCATGGTTCAACAGGCCAAAATATGCAAGGAAATATTTAAGTTTGGTATTCATGAAGCCTGTTAAAGGGGACAAGCAATGAAAGGCCGAGATCAAGGTGAAGCCTGATCGATGGCTTGTGGAGATTTCGCTTGAAAAACATGCGTGGAAGATGGATATTTTTTTAATTGTGAAATGGATTGAATAATGGAGGCATTTGATGGTGAAGATAATATTATGAGTAGATCTACAGCCATATATTATTTCGCGTTCCGAACTAGCACGAATAAAGTCACGATTCCAAATCGCGAAAAGTGGTACTGGATGCAAAGATCAACGGTCACGACAAAGGCGGGGATAGATCTATGGTTGTGGTTCATTTCTTGATTTGAACTAGCGTGGATGAGTTCAATATATCAATTCACAAAAAGTGGTAGGGTCCGCTCCAATCAAACGATCCCTATGAAGGATGATCATGAATCAGTGACTGAAGTTTAAAGAAACGTGGACAATGGATGTGAAAGGCACCCAAATCAAAGGGTTGAAAGAGTCTCAAGGTTGTAGGTATCACATCCATGACAGATCTAACAGTAGAGGGGACATTTTCACACATGATTTACCTCCCAGCAGATTAATTGATTCCTCGGACGCCATTTGTAGCATGCATACAGGACAAATCATCCCTGTGGCAGAGCCATATCACCTAAAGATGGGAATCCTCCATGTGGTTTGGCATGCGGAGGTAAGGAAGTAGTCGAAGAATATTCCCTTCACAGGGGAAAAATTAATCGCAATGAGGGAGACCATCATGTTTCCTACGTCATAGGAGCGAGGGGGTGTGAGAACGTCCATTCCATCTACTTTGTAGCTTGGGGTCGACTACACAGGGTGACACCCTAAAATATTTCCTGCAGGAAATAATAAAGTGTCGCAGCCAATGAAGTGATGTGACTAGATCTCCAGCAGGTAAAAGATCACCTATCTCATGCCCTCACACATGTCAGCACCGAGACACTCGATGACGGAACGTGCAGGAGTGTTGACCGGTCATTGCAGAGTCCAGTCTCTTAGCCTTATATATATAACACCATATTCAAAATCCTTTGTAATGTCGGGAATGAGCTAGCATACTTTTAGAGCCTGAGGTTTCGTTTTGTTGCGAGTCCATAGAATTTCAAGAATTTGGCAATGGCAATTTGGTTCGGAAAGCTTATCCATCTGAGTGTGTTGATGGTTGGTGGGTCAATGTCTACACTTACCCATCACCTTGGTTTTCCATACCAAGGATGACACCAGCCATCGGGGTGCAGACGTGAAGAATTTTGAGAGATATACCCATCTTTAGATGCCCACACCTCCAGTGGCGCATTGCCTGGACACCCATGTCCCATAGGTGTTTTTCCAAGAATCTGTGACACCATCGCTAACTCCAAATCCTCGGCATAAGAAGACAATCCCAGGCTATGCTCTGTGGGAGAATTTATTTGGATGGGAGCATCAGGGGTCCAATGCCTGCACAGCCCTATTTGTGAATTCCACTTTCCAAAGGTGATGGGGCTGGTGGAGGTATGCTCCACCGTATTGCTTGTGGGATATCCCACCTCATAGAAGGTGAGGAGTACAAGAATGAAAAGCCACTGCAAATGCTTTCATTTTCCAGAAGCAATACGGCCCTTCTTCTAGACCCCCAGTCTAACAGTGTTACCTGGAGAGAGAGGGGTTGCAGATAAGGTTGAGCAAGTAAGGAACACAAACTGCCCTACCAGTTTGTGTCCATGCAAAAAGGTGATTTTGAACATGGAGGAGACATAAAGGAAGGGGTAGAAAGGGCACTATGCTAACTCGACAAATTGGATAGAGAGTCCAAAACCTAGTCAATGGTGACTCTCCCGAAAGCGACCAGAAGGCATCGTCCTTGAGGTCTATATGCACAGCAACAGAAACATCGGGATGTCACCCAGGCCGAGCACACCCACTTATTCCATAATGTCTATTAATACTTGTAAATCATGGCGATAGTACCACACTCTAAACTGTTAGTGTCTGATTGTGACTGAAAATAGTTTCCAAGGTTTTGTTTCGAGGATTAGCCTTAGGTCTAACGTAGTATAAATATACTCCCGATAGAGGGAGATAGGGGTTGGTTGGGAAACTTTCAAGGGCCGAGGCTCTCCATTGTAATTTTTTTCTGGCTTTCTGTGATGTGAATAAAATTCCAAAGGAATGATAATTCTTCATGGCAGAGATTCCTGCATCATCTTTTCTTTCAATATGTAACTTCCTTATGTGAATTTTTATCCTGTTTCCATTCCATTTTGTTATTTACTTTCATGTTTGGACAGTGGTGTATAAGGGCTAGAATTCATCCTGTATGCTCTCATCTCTTTGTTTCAAACATTTTAAAACAATTTCTTCTAAAGTCACGCATATTTCATCCTGTAAATGCTCTACTACGATGGATTGTTTCCTATCATCCCCTAGTCACCTGCTAAATATCTCTTGATTGGAAGATGGGCGGCTATATTGCCTCTATCTGTAAAGTCCCGCAATTCTTTACCTCCTACAACACGTTCCATACCAAGACTGTCGACTCCATTTCCCAATGGTCCTCCTCTCTGATCATCCCACCTACACCTTATAACAACATATCTGCCCCATTCAGGAATCTGACCTCTTGACTGTTCTCGATTGAATATCTTATGCGAGCAAATTTGGTAAGTAAATGAGAGATCCTTCTCTGACTATGTTGGGCCAGAAGCATAGTCTAAAGTGGTTCTGCTATTTCCTGGGAATGAGCCTTCCGCCAACCTTTGGTTCAATTCCGGTGCTAACACATGCATCGCCCGTACAGAGGATAGGCCTTGACTCAATCTCCCAATAGAAAGGATCAATGCCTGAGCACAAAATATAAAGGATCATGCTCTCATAGGAAAATCTATGGGATTTTGGCTAACTAAACAGGTCTTGCGAAGATGGACAACATATAAATGGAAACTCAAATCCCACTTTGATTTACAACTCGGATCTAAAGGGTTCTTTACCATAATATTTCACCACCTGGATGATAAATCCAAGGTATAATAAGGAGGCCCCTATTTATTCAATGCAATAAGTCTTTATATCAAAAACTGGATGGAAAAATTCATCCCAAAAAAAGAAG
Source organism: Pseudotsuga menziesii (assembly GCA_001517045.1). Taxonomy (NCBI): domain Eukaryota; kingdom Viridiplantae; phylum Streptophyta; class Pinopsida; order Pinales; family Pinaceae; genus Pseudotsuga; species Pseudotsuga menziesii. The sequence goes on from LPNX011071523.1 coordinate 260,947, forward strand.
ATTTCTCTTAGGCCCCTGTTTGGATCTAGATGTACTTCCTTCTGCAAGATAATTGGGATAGGGACACCCTTAAATAAATTGGAAACACTTTGGGAACCTATGTTAGATTTTTTTATCAAACAAAAATGAATAAGTACACTTCATATTTTGGGATATGTGTGTATATGCATATTGTCAATGCCCTTCCAAATGCAATTTTTTTTATCTCATGAAGACTCGGACTGGATCCAAATTCTTGATTATGAGCATGTTCCATTTCGATGCTATAAATTCCAGGAGCATGGACATCTCTTCAAATATTTCTTACCCAATAGAACCAGTCTAGAAAATTTGAAGAATGAAGAACAAGATACTGAAGGATTAAGGAAAATGGGAAAAAAAGATTCATCATCGAAAATATGTGATGGAAAAATTTCAACAAGATATCCCTACTACCAACAATAGTTTTTCCATACTAGATAATCATTTAGAAATTCCCACTGAGGAGGGGCACATGTAAAATCTTGTTTGAAACTCCTTGAATCAAGATCCTACGCTCCAGAAGATATCTGAGCAGAACAAGGTGGGATCAAGAAATAACCCAATCAATTCGGATCCTATAGATAATGAACTGAACCCCTTGCACAACACTTCACCAGATCCTTTGGATTCACCAGCAAAGGTTTGACCAAATGAATTTATGGATGAAGACTTAAGGAAGCATGACATAGGAGAGCTAGATCTATGGAGCATGGAGGATTTCTGCACTCAAAAATCCTTCAACTCCATTCATGCTCGACAAATACAACTTCTCCAGGAAGCTCTTGTCAAATCAAAAGCTCAGAATAAACTTGGATTTTATCACGCTCTGCAAAAGGAAAAACAAAATATGTAAAAGGATAATAGGAAAAGAGGTCATAAAACTGATCCACAATAGCTAAACAGGTTATGCAATGCACTACTTGAATCATGGAAATATGCTCAGCTAACAAAATTCTTCTACATATCCTCCCAAGTTATCCCATGAAGATCATCTCTTGGAACATCTGAGGCCTCAACGGATCCCCCAAGCACATAATGCTTAAAAGGAAAATTCTCCAGGATAAACCCTCTATAATTTTCCTCCAAGAAACTAAATGTTCTACTAAATTTCTTTCTACTCTTTTCACCAGAATATGGAAAGGAAGTCAGAGCATTTATATTGATGCTAAATGAACTTCAGGCGGCATTTCCATCATTTGGAATCCTTTTCAAGTCTCTCTTAGTCACTTTGGCTCGACAGCCCATTCCATCTCTGCTATCTTTCACATTATTGGAACCACCATAAGAGGACATATCATCAATTTTTATGGGCCTCAATCCCCCAATATCAAGATCCATCTCCTTCACTATATTCAAGTGGTTTGTCCAGCAGCATTCTGAATCCCCTATTCTTATTGGAGGTGACTTCAATATGATCCTCAATCTGGAGGACAAGAAAGGATGTATGATGTTCCTCTCCACGGAAGATCAGGCCTTCAAAAATACCATTGTTGACAAATCCCTTATTGACCTTCTCCTGTCCTCTGGATTCTTCACCTAGAACAACAAAAGGGGAGGAGTCCATCATATTTCCAAACAACTAGACTACTTTCATGTCACGTATAATATCCTTGCTTTTGGTGGGGTCTTGGAAACTGTTACTCTTCCTACTACAGGCTCTGACAATTGGCCTTTCTCCCTCTCCTGGCATAGTCTAGGTACAACCCTATATCATCCTTTTCACTTTGAAAAGCTATGGATAAACCATGCTTCTTTCAATAGTACTATGAAATATTGGTTGACCACTATGCATGTCACAGGACAATCCAAAATCGCTATCATGCATTAGAATATTTGGATTCTCTGGTCTAACATTTGGAAGTGAAATAATTGCACTTTTGGAAACATATTCAAGGACAAAGAGGCCATTCAGAATGAGCTAGAACTTATGCAGCAAATCATCATGGATAGTGGGTACATGACTGAAACTAAAATCAAAGAAAAATATCTCTTAGATCTTCTTAACCAACGTTGCGAACAAGAAGAAATTTTATAGAAACAAAAGTCAAGAGTTGATTGGCTTAAAGAGGGTGAAAGAAATACTAATTTATTTCATAGATCTACTATCAATCGTAAAATGATAAATAGGATTGTAAAGCTCAAAACTGAAGAAGGCACCATATTGGAGGAGCACGTAGATTTGGAAAAAGAGCTTTCAGGGCTTTATAAAACTTTGCTTACTGAACCTGCTGCTTCAAGAGATGAAACCATAAATCAATTCATATCGCATATCCCCTCCCTAATCACTGAGGAGCATAATGCTTCTCTTATGAAACTGATCTCCATGCAGGAAGTGGAAATTGTTGTGAAACAAATGGCGGAAGGAAAATCCCTGGGACCTGACGGTGTTACCATCAATTTCTTCCACCACTGTTTGGATTTGATAAAAATTTAAGTTCGAGATCTAGTAGAATAATCAAGGAATACGAAGTGGGTTATCCCTACCCTCAATGCCACTCACCTCACTCTCATTCCTAAGGAATCTGGAGCATATCACCCTAGTAAGTTCCATCCCATCTCTCTTTGTAATGTCACTTATAAAATAATCTCCAAAGTTGTCGCTAATCATCTGAAACCCCTTCTTCCCTTACTTATATCACCTGAGAAATCTAGTTATGTGGAGAGCAGACAGATCCTGGATGGCATCATCCTATCCCATGAAATCACCCACTCCTTGAAACATTCCAAAACGCCTGACATGCTCCTCAAGCTTGATCTCTCCAAATATTTTGACAAAATGAGTTGGGAGTACATTGAGAAAAATATCATGGCCTTTGGATTCTGTCGGACCTATACCAATTGGATTATCTCTTTAATATCCTCTTCTTTTTATTCCATTCTTGTCAATGGAACGCCCTCCTCCACTTTCTCCCCCACCTGTGGGGCTTAGAAAAGGAGATTCGTTTCCCCCCTTCCTATTCATTCTAATAACTAAAGGATTTGGAAGAATGCTTAAAGAGACCATCTCTTCCAACTCTTTAAGAGGTATTTCTATTCATGGAGCTCCCCCCAATGTCTATCAGCAGTTTGTGGATGACAACCTTCTCTTTGGTCATCCCTCTGTTGAGGAAGTGCACACTTTTAAATCCATATTCGACACCTTTTCTAAATCCTCTAGCACATCCATTAATCTAGCTAAGTATCAAATATTCTTCTATAATACCAGCATCACCAGACAGCACAATATTTCCAAAATTCTCAATATTCTTGTGGCCATTATGCCCTCGAAGTATTTAGGTGTAGCACTCTTTGACTCAGTGATCAAGCATTCCTTATGGAAAGAAATTTTGGATAAGCTGGAAACCCGCATTACCTCCTGTGCCTTTCTCTCTTTAAATATGCCCATTCATTTAGTTCTTCTCAAATTTGTTTTGCAATCCATGCCTCTCTAACTTTTCTCTGTCTTTGCTGCTCCTAAATGGGTGATCAAGCATATTAAAAAACTTCAAAAAAAAATTCTTTGGGGATGTGACAAGAATGGGAAAAGGTGGGCCCTGGTAAGTTGGAAACATGTCTATCTTCCAAATCTTAAAGGGGGGCTTAGGGTCAAATACCCTAAAATCAATAATCGGGTATTTTCTGTGAAGCTCTTATGGAAATGGATATCCCAAAATCATACCCCCTGGGCTCAAATTTGGAACTATAAGTACAGTAGTGAATGCACCCCTGCAAATCTTGTAATATTTGATCAGTATCCTCCAATATTCTCGATTTGGAAAGTGTCCAATACCCGGAGAGCTCTTATTCAACAACGCAGCTTCTGGGAAATAAGGGATGGGAGCTACGCCCTCTTCTGCCATGACACTTGGAAGAAAATCCCAAGCTTTAGCAACACATATACGTAGAAAGACATCCAATCTTTCCTACATATAAATCACAATATGCTTGTGAAAGATATTTGGACAGATGAACATTCTTCTACTTTTAGACAATGGAAAATTCCTAGTAGATGGAGACACCGCCTTGAATCAAAACATTTGGAGTCTATTTGGCAGGACATTCAATGACGAAGGATTCAAATCAGGAATGGACCTAACATCAAAAAATGGGGTTATGGAACCACTGGTACCTACATGGTCAAAGAGGCATACTCTCTTTCAACTTGCAATCAAAAGCAGCCTCCCCTTATCAATTGAAGGAAAATCCGAAATCCTAATCTCTGGCCCAAGGTCTCCATGTTTTTATGGTTGTTATCTAAAATTCGTATTCTCACCTGGGATAATATTTTCAAACGTGGCTTTTATGGACCTTCATTATGTGTTCTCTGCAACATGCACTCTGAATCCATTGATCATGTTCTGGATTCATCCTCCTTTGCCAGTTTTTTATGGGACAAAGCCGCAGAAAATATAAGATGTTCCAGGAGAGTAAAAGGTCACATTACTAAGACTCTTTAGCAATGGGATGAAAACCCCTTCCACATATTGATTCTTAATCTTGTTTGGGAGATGATACCTGGATTCATCACTTGAAACATCTATAGATAAAGGAACCTTCTCATTTTTGTGGGTAAGCAGAACAATCTGGAGGAATTCTGGCATATCATCAATAATAACCTTCATGAATCTATTTCCTCTCATCTCTGGAATCAAACTAACTTTTCAACCTCTCCCCTTGATCAGAGACTATTGGGTAACTAGAATCTACATCTTACCCCCCCATTGGGACTTCTAGGTCACCAAGAGTCAACATTGTTAGTCCTAACCTTTGGGCTCCCCCTATTGAGGGTGTCTATAAACTTAACTTTGATGGGGAGTCCAAATTTAATCCTGGCATTGATGGGTTTGGAGGTGTCATTAGAAACAACAGAGGGGAGATTTTGTTGATCTATCATGGCAATATAGGCCATAATAGTAATAATTCCATATAACTGGAGGGTCTTATCGGTGGCATTGGAATTGCTGTTAAAAATAAACTCTTCCCCTTAATGGTTGAATAGGACTCTCAGATAATACTCTCGCTGGCGGCTAAAATAATGCATGGGTCTCAGACCTGTAAAAGATCTCCTAGTTGGTGATTGGATCATAGTCTATCCCATCTCACCTACCTTCTCTCGCATAATTGGGCCATTTAATTTCACCATGTGAAACATTCTTCCAACCCTCTAGCGGATTGTTTAGTTGATGAAGTAGTTCTTCATAACTCATATTTTACGGAGGGTGGGATCATTAGCTTCAATAATACTATTTTAGTTCATAAATGTCAAAATATGGCATCAAAGGATTTCTCTAGCACAGATGTGGGTGACAAATGTCATGTTGATGATGATTATGGCCTCAATCAGTGGGATGACATGGTGGCGAGGATGTCACCTCACATTAAGGGGCCTTTTCATCCACCTAGGATGCAATTAAGGTGCACCGATGACAAGGTTGAGGGTATTTGCGCTAGTGAAGAAGGAATTCCTGGGCATTTACACTCGGTGTCCAGAGATGGCCATGTGGTCACGTCAAGGGTTGGCAGACCCAGTATTACGCCTCAACGGGTGCTAGAAGGGGCATCGTCACCTTAAATCACCATTAATGGCTTCTTGTCTCAATCATCCTATCAACTAGTTTATGGCTCTTGCAAAGGAAGTATTGGAGCCTCATTTGCTGGTATCATGTTTGGATCTGTCTCATATCCTCTCCTCTTGGTTCAGGTCTGAACACCTTGTTGGTATTTCCCACCATATTTCTCCCACGCGAACTACCATCCTGGGCCTGTAACTCAGAACTTCTGCTATGTCTCTGGTCCGTCCACGTGGGTTGCTTTGCACACCAGTTTTTTTCTGGACCATCAGTTGATACAAACGTCGAGAGAAAATATTGGCTCCAACATCAAGCCTCACCACTGTTCAACCATGTCTTGACAGCGTTGCATGCCCCATCGAGCTAGCAGCAGAAGATGCCGAGCTCAACGGGGTTCGCATCTGATGCATGAAGATGGCTATGACAGTGGTGTTTCCATGTTGGTGTGCACATTGATTGACGAGTGGGAATCCAGGTTGATCAAGGAACGTTTGGCCAAAGGTATTTGATGGGGACATTTTAATCATTACTAGATTGTTAAGAACATGATGGGATTCCTCATGGAAGATATGGTTGGCACTAGGAACTACACTCGAATTTCAATTCTCCAGGCTAAAACCATCTTGATTGAACTCAACACTCAGCTCAACAAGCGGGATGTGACTGCAGTAGGGAAACGACTGGCTCTGAGTCTTTGTACACTGGGTGAAGGGGGTAGTGGCAGCATCATGGGGGCACCCACGGCTTCAATGGATAGGATCTCAGTACCGGTTACACCTCTCTCATCATCTATTCCATTTCCAACACCTTCCACCATCAGTCTATTGAACAATAAATGTGTCCGTGACATTGAGGTACCGGTTCACAAAACCTCTCCTCTTCCTATTAAGCAGCCTGAACTTATGACTGATGAGGAGTTCCAAGGGGGTTGTCCTATCATTGAGGAGAACCCGGACCCCTAACCTTGGATCTGATGAAGACCTGTAGCCTATTTGGATTACCTCAGTTTTTTCTTACTCATTTTGTTATTTTTCATTTTTCTTTCAGTAAATATCCATATTACTGTTTATATGTCTATGAAACTCATCTTTATTGTGAAGTACAATACTCATCCCCCATCTTGTGAATGGGTTATTGTGCCTTATTTTGTAATGAACTGATTTGCTTATTGTTTTTTATAGGTTGGGGTGGTATGTTTAGACCACCCCAACAATATGTCCAGGATGCTTTTCTTATGTAAATTTTTGTTTCGGTTGATTAATACAAATGCAGACTTATAAAAAAAAATTGTCTTCTATATATTGGCCCCTTTCATCTTGATTTGGTGGTTTCCCAAATGAAGGTTAAGTTTGGTGAAAAATATATCCCCATGGATCTCTTCCAAAATATCATCAATGAGTGGGATGGAACATTTGTATTTGATGGTCAACTTATAGAAGGAATGAAAATCCAAACACATGAACCAAGTGCCTTCTTTCTTTAAAACCATGGCCATTGGGGATGAATATGAGTTAGTGCTAGGACGAATGACCCCTACATCCAATACATCTTGAATGATCATTTCAATTTCATTATTTTATGCAAATGGGTGCCTATAAGACCATACATTTGATGGTTGACTTACCATAATCAATGGAATATCATGATCATGTTCTCGCCTAAATGTGGGTAAACCTTTTGGTGTATCAAAGATTCATTTATATTTGTCCAAAACCCTTTGCAAGTGGAGATGCATTTCAAGTGTGGTGCTATCCAGATCTTGGATGACATGGAAGTGATCAATAATTCCAAAATGGCCTTTCTCAATAAGTTTTATATCTGAGAACTTATGATTTTAGGGGAGCCTATCTAGAGCCCTTTGAGGGTGTGAGCATGAGAGTCCTCAGTAAATATAAAGTATAATTCCTTGAATTCCATGGTAATTGGCCCCAATGTGTGTAATCATTATACCTATAAAACTACATCATAGTTACCCATGACTATGGACAACATATGAGTTTTGAAATGGTAGTCACCCAATTGGAATACTAGGTTTTCACAACTCCCTCCACATTTCATCATCCCATCATTGGATATCATAATTTCAAAGTTGGGCATCAGGTGAACATATAAATGGATTTATTCAACCAATAATTGATGAATAAAGTTGTGTGTTGCCACTATCAAAAAATCCTATCACTTTGTAGTGTTTAATGTAACCCAAAAGTATCAACGTTTGGGGGTCTAAAATACTAGATAAAGCATGAATAGAGATGAGTGGTTATTCTCAACAAACTTCAGGTTCCACTTCTTCTCGAATGGGAGGATTTTGGTCAACAATATTCAAACTTAGGGATATGTTCCATAATGATGTATTTATAATGGGTAGGAGTGGTCACATCAATTTGAAATGACCTATGTTATTTACATAATTGACCTGGAACATACTTTCACAATTATAGTAAATTATTCATCTTTGTCAACCTGCCATTTTTTTATAGAGACATCCTTTGTACTTTTAAGGGAGGAGAAGAACTTGTGCTTGAGGAATTGATATGCCTAGGGTGTGAATAGGAAATGAAATAGGGTTTGTGTTAGATCATAATTACCCTCTCCTTAGCATTAATCTCTTACCTATGAACTTTAGATCTTAGTGTCATGATCATAATGGTCCAATTTTGACTAAATTTGACTAAGTGGTCGATGGGAGAACTTTATCAATAGATTTAAGGGGTAATATACTATTTTTAGCTAGTGAGGGAACATTCCTTGATTTTAGGATCTGAGCTTACATGTTTGAGTCCCTAAAATCTAATTCCATGAATCAATGAACCTAATTCCATGTATCAAGGAACATAATTCCATGAATTAATGAAGGGTAGCACCTTCCTTCACTATTTTTATCTAATTCATGCCATGCGTGGTTTATGCATGGAATAAATCCTTGATTTAGGAAATTAATCCTACACTTGCCATCTCAGGTTAGTTATGAGTTAGTTGACTCATCCTTGATAGATTGCATGGCTAACTAGTTCATATAAGCTCTAAGTTAATCCCAACTAGGTCTCCCTGCATAAGTGTATTATAGCATTTAAAATTGCCTTCTTTATGGATTTGGATTGCTTATATGCACAACATCATTCATTCTTTATAAGTTAATGGAATCAATGGATCATTAGATTATTGAGAAATGTACATTAACAAAAAACAATAGATTACTAAGATGTATCAATAACCATAATCTTATTAGTCTAATCTCCTATCAACACAAGCATCAAAGCATCAAATAATCAATAGTATGACTAAATAATCAAAGCTATATATAATCTAGGAGAAACATACATTTATTTTGAAAGAATACGCATCAATAACAACCACATCAAATAAGATGGATCAGTCCAACATGTGATTAATACTCCATTTAATTACTATAAGTAGAAGTCTGAGGCCATTATTCTCTTGAAGACTAAGGGGAGTTATACAATTACTATGGGAACATAAAATGAACCCAATTCTACAATGGAGAAAGAAAAATGGTTCAACTAAATGGATGAAGTATTTTGATTTCTATGTTTCTCTATTTCTCCTAACCTCATATATAAAATCAATACTAAAGATTATTCCATTGAAATTTTGACCATACCGGAATGACTTTGTGCATAGAAGGATTATATAAGGGGACATTAATTGGAGAATGAGCTCAAAACTTTGATCCCAAGAACAATCCAAGACTTCTCTATAGAATTTCAATCATGCAATTCCATATTAAGGGGAGATGATGCACTAATTCAAATTAACCACTTAATTAAGGAAGATGATGCATTGATTCAAATCAATCATTCATGTTGAGGGAGAACTTGCTATAGATCAATTTTGTATTGATGAAGGTCTCATCGATGCTCATACACAATTACATGGTAATTATAGGATATCCATAGTCTTTTTCAAAAGAAGTAGGAAATGCATATTGGAATACTTCCCTAAAGGAGGATTATCATCCTCTGATGAAGAACAAACCTTGGTAGTCATATCCCTTGCCCCATCATAGGATACTTTCATGGATCAAGTGGAAGTATCGATCAAAGTTGGAGGTAGATGGTTGAATATGACTATCAAAATTCACTCGACACTATAATATTTATTTTTTGGGGGTGGTGGGGAGGGGGGAGGGTTTCCCATTGGGTTTTCCCTCTTTTCCCACTTTTAGACAATATTATTTTATGTACTTAAGTATTTAACATGGGTTCCATTGTCCAGATCCAATTGTTTTATGCATTATTTTCACTAAGTTAAGATTACAAGGGGGTGTTAGAGCATATTTACCTTCTCCTTGGAATTAATCTCTCTTTTAGGGACTTTAGATCTTGGTCTTGTGATCCTAATGGCCTAATTTTGACTAAAATTAACCAAGTGAGCCATGGGAGCACTTCATCACTAGATTTAAGGGAGAAATATACTATTTTTATCTAGTGAGGGTGTATTACTTGATTTTAGGATCCAAACTTGCATGCTTGAGTTTCTAAAACCTAATTATGTGAATTACGGAAGGGCAACTCCCTCCTTCACTATGTTTAGCTAATTCCTATCATGCATGAGGTATGCATGAAATAGATCCTTGATTGTAGAAAATTGAACCTCCACTTGTCATCCTAGGCTAGTCATGAGCTAAGTTAACTCATCCTTGAGATATTGCATGGCTAACTAGGGAATATAAGCTCTAAATTTATCCCAACTAGGTATTCATGCATCAATATACAATTCACATTGCCTTATTTAGGAATTTGAATTGCCTATATGTACACCATTGTTCAATCTTTGTGAGTTAAAGGAATCAATAGATAATTCAGTGTTTAGTTCTAATATTTTTCTCTCCATTATTTCTTCTCTTTTTTCCTTTGTAAAATTGCTTAGAGTATTGTTGTTCATTATATTTCTATATCCAGTTGTGATCTCTTATAGGTGATCACAAGATTTTACATAACATTAGAACTAGTAGGATTTTATTGTTTGTTGGTTTCTGCATTGATCACCATATCTACTTCTAGATCCCTCTGATATTACCCCAACCAAGTAGTAGGATACTACATTATGACTTATGCCTTAACAACCTCCATGAGGCCACTAATGACACATTATTTATAGAAATAATATATTAAGTTATTTGTACATATGGCTAATTGCTTAAAAGCTTAGATAAATTCTACAACTTAGTCTATTTGGTGTAACTTGGTCAGTTTCCCCAAATAATGAGTATCTCACTCATAACTTAGGATGGAAATCCTTAACAAATAGAATTCAAGAAATGTATTTCCCATGCATTTTTTTATGCCACTCCCACCATTGTCATCATTCTGGATCTAGGTACATGACCACACCCTAAGTTTCATCATGTCATTAATGATTCCATGAAGGAAAAAGTAATTTTCCATTTGGGTGACCCATATTGATGGGTTGGAACCATTAAATTTGTCCAAGATTTCATTTTAAGAAAATGGTTCTAGGTATTATTATCCATGGAGGGTGATTTATGGTTGTGAGGATCCAAAGGGGTTTGCTAATGGCTAAATAGTCTAGAGTGAGATGTTTATTCCTAGTGTGGTTCATTTTTTTGTGTAATCCAAGGGATTTATTCATGATGTGACTATTGAGCTAATGCTTCATATATACCTACCAACTTCTGATCCAACTTGTTGTCCAACTTTTGGTCTAGGCTACTAATTTCCTCCCAAAGCTATCAAATCTCTCAAGTACTGCAGTCATCATTTTCATGTATTTTGTCTTGAAGATTCTTTTATTAATCATTTAGTGCATCAATATTCATGGCATTATACTAGGTCTTTATGTTGAACAGGTTCTTTCTAGGTGGTCTATAAGTAGGACGACCATCCACCATTGGTTGGTTAGAGGAGAGTAAGGTTTATAGGGTCCTGTAGACAAGGGAGTGTCAGGTTCTATAACTGTTTGTTCTAGGTGTAAGGTATAATAATAACACTCGACCTAATAGCTAAGGAAACTAACTAAGGAGGATTTATGGAAACCTTAGCCGTACTACTCAACTACGTAGGCACTAGAGAGTGATCTCCCTGAGTGGTGTCCTTGGTGTACTATAAAAACAAGATGGTTAATCAATTTATCTAAGGTTGGTTCTAGATACATCTAGGGGAATTCCAATATACCCAAGGGTATGTGGAATTAAAATTCCATATATAGGTGTTGTCTAATGCATTACTACTTGAAGTGGTGTCGACATAGGTTATAAGGGTGTACATTGAATGTGAATTAGCACCACTTGTATTTTCTACATGTCTGCTTCCCTAACTACAAGCTCACCCCATAAACAATAGATCTATGTGTTATTTAAATAAGTTGGAAGGTGTCTCTAAAAAAATGAGCTCATTAACCCTATTAAGAGATCTAAAATTATTGGAAAATAACTTACTTTTTCAAGGTAGGTTTTGAGGCTGAAATTTTGAAATAAGCACAACTCCTTGTAAAACCCCAATTTAGAGATGTTTTGACTCTTTTGTAAGTTTAAAATTTTTGCACCTCCGATTCTAAATTTTATTACTGTAATATTTCTACTCTATAATGGCAAAGGCTCTAATGAATTATAACACACCCAGAAAAAATTCAGGAAATTTTCTCAAAACTTGTTAAATTTGGCCTTCTCATAAAGAAAAACTTGTACGACCTAACACACATCCAATATTTTGAATCTGAATATGAATTTTTTGTTAGAAACATTGTGTTGCATTTTCTTGTCAATACAACTAATGGCACCCAATTTTGATATTTCAACTCTAGACATAAATTTTGTACCCAAAACACATGTTAAGGTTACTTGTTTGGGCTAGCCAAAGCACCTAAATTACATAGAGTGTATCTCTGAAAGTATAGTGTCCCAAAAGATGAAATATTGGCACACATTACTTTCACATGTTTTCATTATAACCTAAAATTGTTAGAACCTAAAATGTCATGGAAAAAAACTTGGATTGAAAATTCCAAGACGGCTCGTTTGAAGGAGAAGAACCCTAAGGTTAAAATTTTATTCCCTTTTTGGCCCAAGAAAAAGCTCTAATATCATTTGTAAATATGTATTTAACCCAAAACATTAGAGAAAACAAAGAAAACACAAGAGAGAATAAATAAAACCAGAAAACATTCTCTTGTATCAAAGATATTCAAAATAGAGATTTATGCTCACTTGCCTCTTCAAGGGTGTAACCTTTAGGGGAAAAGAACCAAATATAGTGAAAATTCTTGACTAAACATGCGTAGCATAATACTATATATATATATATATATATATATATATATATATTTCTTCAATTTTAAAATTCGTAACTACTTGTGATCGTTTTATGGTTAATGAGGGTCAACTACCTAAGGGCCTTTATTCAATAAAGAGGATGATTTTACCTCAAGTCACTACCCACTAACTATCTAGTTATGGGACTTATTTCTATATACATTGATAAAGTGTGGGAGTTAAGGTAGGACCCTAACACAATTCTTCTATGTTGTAAACTATGATGGCGAATACAAGAGGTGGGAAAATTTGCTCTAGGAAAGAGGCTAAATGGTGTGAAAATACACCAATATATTCCATACCTTGCACTCAAAGTTGGGAATCAAAGACTCCAAGTGACACTTCCTTATGGAAAACCACATTAGCTTACACAAGTACACCCAAATAGAAATGGAATTCCTCAACGTACCCTCGCTTAGAGTCGTTTATCAATATGTTGTAAAATCAAGCAAAAATTAAGTAGAATAATAAACAAGACTTTTGGTTTGAAAATATTCCATGACAAAAGAATGGTAAAGGTATCCATAACTCCTATAATAAAGTACAAAACAAGGATATCCAAACTTATTACAACCAATCCAAGATATTGGAAAATAAGAGTGACACAATGTCAAACAAGGACACTGGAAAGTGGTGTGAGTTCAACAAAAGTCTTAGCACAAAACTGATAAATGTCACCCAAGGTAATCATTTTTTCCAAGATGAAACCCTTTGAGTTAGAATTTGATTTGGGAATAGATAAGGGAAATTTGATTATTGACATAAAACCAGTGATATCATTAAAACCAAAAAGATCCAACTTGAATAGCATGAGGAGCCTAAGGAAGGTGACCACATCTTTCATTCTTAGACATTGTGGGTGAGAAGGATTTTGATACATTGCATTGTTGATGGTGGAATCCATAAGAACATAATCTCAAATTAGGGTATCAAGAGATTTAAGTTGCTTGTAATTCCTAACCCCCAACGATAAACCTAAACCATTGGTTGGTTGAGACAAGGACAAGATATTCATGTTAGTAAGCAATGCCTCTTTCGCTACAAAATGAATCCCTTCAAAGATAAGGGACTTTGTGATGGTTCCCCACTTAAAGTTTGTGATATTCCTTAGGGAAATCCTATATATGGAAACATCAGCTTTTTTACAAGTATAGGCCCTATAGTGGCATTGTTACATTGGGAGTTCATCTCTACAAGGTACCACGTAAATTTGACTATTGTAGCTTCCTTGGTCTTAGAAAAGCAATGCATGAATGCATTCTTTCAAACTAGGAGATCTTTCCTTTTCATAATTTAGTAAAAATGTGAATTGAAAATCATTGTGACCATAATAGTGTCTACATAGGTCTCTTAACAAAGTAAAATAAGGTAGATAAGATAGTGGAAGAATACAAATATATCTTAGCTTTTCATATAGGGTTCCTTTGCATTGATAGATCAAACATTCAATTGATTCGATACATGGTGCTCCTTTACCTAATGTCGTAGTATATAAATGTTCTATTATGGAGAATGAATAAATCAAATGTTTGATTCAAGAGCTCATCCAAAAGGAAAACATTTGATTGAGTTACTCACATTATGCGAACGCAATTGTGTTGTTGCAAAAGAAGGATGAGACATGGCAACATTGTATTGATTATATATTTATAAACAAAATCACAATCAAGAACTGGTATCCACTTGCTTAGATTAGCAATTTTCTTAATCAACTCAAGGGTTCCAAGTTTTTTAGTAAGATTGATCTTGAGTCAAGCTACCACTAGGTACCAATTAAGCAAATTGATTTATGGAAGACCAACTTCAAGACTAAAGAAGGCCTTTTTGAGTGGTTGGTCATGCTTTTTGACTTAACTAATTCTCTAGCAACACTCATGAGGATGGTGGATGATATCTTGTAGTTGTTCACAAATTATTTTGTGGTCATATATTTGGATGATATCTTCATGTTCAACAAAACTTGGGAGGATCCTAAGCACCTTGCGACAACACAAGTTATATGAAAATATGTAAAAAATCTCATTCAACATGTATATAATTCACTATTTGGAATACATCATGGATGAAAATGATGTATGTGTGCATCTAACAAAGATCCACATCATTCATGGTTGGGAAACCCAAAAGACTCTAACAGAGGTCCATGGTTTCTTGGGCCTCACCAACTTCTATCATAGGTTTGTGTTGGGAAACACTCATATCACTTAGACCTAAGTCAGGTGGAAAAGGGTGGGGCCAAAGTCAAGTCCATTGAGGAAAATTGAAAACAAAAATCATTTGAGGACCTAAAAAATCACCTTTGTTTGATGCTAGTACTCACTCTAATAGATATACAACAACCCTTTTATATTGAGACATAAGCTTCATATTATGTTGGTGGTGTAGTCTACACTCAACATGGACATTGGGTGTCCTATCCAAGTGAGGCACTCTTTGATATAGTTTGAAGGTACACCACCTACAACAAGGAAATGTAGTCCAATGAGTAGGCATGTCTCTAATGAAAGAATTATAGTTTGGAGAAGGAAATGATTATCCAAATTGATAATGAGGCCTTTTAGTTCATGCAAATGAAAGAAAATTTATACAATGATATCCATTAGAAGTGGTACATGCAATAATTCCACCGTAACATCAAGTGCAAGAAGGGAAACATAAATCACATTAGAAGTTTTCTCAATTGACCTTCAGTTGTAGTGTTGACCATAGTGCTAAAATCTTGTGGACATAAAACCTCTAGGTGTCCCCAATTGTATGACAATATCCTTGACTTCATTGTTACCTATCAAAATTTGGGTGCAAGTAAACTAGTCTCAAACTTTCATCTATGGGTAGATTTTATGCCATTTATTCCATCTTTGTCTTCCTTTAAGCGAGTGTGAGTATTTTATTCGGGAGGCACATTAGAGTTGAGTGGTGGGGAACTTCAACATGTAAAAGACAATGGAAACGATGCAAAAGTACCTCTATTGGACAAATATTTGACAATACATCAACATGTATATTAGATCATGTGCTACATGTGCCATTAAAAAACTTACCACTAAGAAGCAAGCATTGTACACTCCTCTCTCTTACTTGGATAAAGCATGAGAATTTGTCTCCATAGACTACATGTTTGGACTACCTTTAACCTAGATTGAAATGACTATGTATTTGGGTGTTCCTATGAATATGGGTACCACATTTTGGGAAAACACAAGCACATATTGCCTAAAACATGAGCTCGATCGAGGGTTATTTAAGCTCTCAGTCGATGTTTCAAAAGCTCGATCAAGGGTTTAAACAAGAAATTGATCAAGGTTTTTTGAATAACTCTTAATTGAGCTTTGGAGCTCAGTGGAAGGTTAGATAACCCCTCAATAGAGCTATTATCTCAATAGCTCGATCGAGGTATTTAATAGTAAAAAAAGTTTAAATTTTATATAGAAAAAAATATTAGGTCAAATAGCTTGATGGAAATGTTAGATCGATTTAGGTGTTAGCTCGATCGAGCTATTTGAGCTAATATTATTTTTTAACATATAAAATTTAAAGTTTTTTTTATGATTGTTACATTTTTATTTCATTTAAACATGATAATAATACATAACATTTAAAACCATAACTATCTCAAACCTTTTTGAATATATGAATTGAGCTTAACATAATTTATGGCCCATGGTTTTGGTAACCTATGGTAAATTTTCCCATGGTATCACATCACATCAAATACCATGAGAAAATTTATTACCATATATTACTAAAACCCAAATAGTAATTAGCTTAATATGACACCATGTTATCATTCATAGAACCAAAACAAATGGAAAATTGTCATACAAAGAATTACCCCCAGCAACCATCAATTACCCTTTCCCAACTCACTAAAAAAACTCACCCAAAATTCTTGAACACAAATCCCTTACTTCAACCCACTACCAAAAGAGTTGGAATATTTTTTTGAGTGTGAGGGAGACCATCGATCAAGAAAATTGATGGGAAACTAAAAAATCCATGAGCTCTCTTGGATCGTCACAAGCACTTGCAACTTCAAACAATGAGGAAATATAGGGTTATTGAACTAGAAAGGGAAGAGTCGATGGCTATTCTCTTTTCTCTTATCCCATGTATTTTCATTCCCTACCCTTGTACATTGGTTCTCTCAATGGGTTATAATGTAGATTCGATGCTCCCACATATGTATGATATTATCATATAAAACCTTATTAGGACATTATGAGCGCCATGTGGCATTAGCATGTTGGGTATTTGAATGCTCTCACTTTTAAACTAATGAAATATTGATCACAAATTTGTTTGCTTTTTTAAATTAATAGTATTTTGAATAAAGTTCTTAGAGTGGATGGATCTCAAGCTTTATGTTTCTTTCACTGCATGTGACTCTACACCTCTGCTTCCAAATACATTTTCTGGTTCAATCATTTCTAAGCCTTTATGCACATAAATCTCAATTAAGCCCTATTTAATCCGTTTGTCGAGGCCATAACACTTGATTCATTATGTGTTCTTTGTTTTTCTTTTCTTGCACAAGACTCAAGTTCCATACTCTACACATGATTTAAGTATATTCTATAATACTCTTAGCTTAGAACCTGATGTAATTTATAGATTTGTAGTTTTGTCTTGCTTACGTTCTTGACAAACCTAAGATTTGAATTAATCCTATTTCATTGTTTATGACAAAAAAACAACATGGATTGACCACTATATTATTCGCACGATGCTAAGAACTCCCATGAATATGACCATTAAATTGAAACAAATTTTAAATCGCCTCAAGGCCACAAATAAAGGTGAGGACCCACACGACAGCGGGCATTAATTAAAGACCACATAGCCGACTCAAACACTTCCACATCACCATGGTGATGCCAACTGTAATAAAAATATATAAACACATATATAAACAAAATAAAAAGAAATAAAGTTAAAAACATAAAACAATAAATAATAAAGTAAAGTAAAAAGTAATAAATCAATAGTATGAATGGTGTAGTGTTGATGCAGATTTACTTTGAAAGTTAAAAGCCCAAAAAGAGGGAAGGATTAAATTCCATCTATAATAAGGAGATGTTTGATATCATGTATGTATTAGTAAAATGGTGATAATGTTAGGGTTAACCTTGAATTGGGAATAAGTTAGAGGAGGTTGAGGTCTAGCACATAGTTTTTGGGCATATGGTTTTTTGTACTCTATGGTATTTTTCCATGGTATTGGTCGCCAATGATATTTGGTGGCCCATGGTACTATTGCATGTAAAGAAGTCTTTATAACGATTGATGAGGCTCTATTGTAAATCGGCCTAGAGGTGAGTGGTGGCTAGCTCTCTTGGCCTAGCTTGGTTGGTTTAGGTCAAGGGAGATAATAGATATATTATGGTGGTTTTTCCTGGTTTTGGGTTTTCCATGTAAACATTGTGTGTCTATCTTTAATGGTTGCTGGTCTATTTTGTTTCTCTTGCAGTTTATTACATGTATGCTCATTGAAATCCTAAAAAGTGGTATCAGAGCCATGGTTTGGCATATATTTGTGCTCGTTGTGTTGTACCTAGTTTTTTGAATTAATCATGGGGTGCATGTTCGGTGGTACCCGACGTCCTAGCAATATTGTTTAGGTTCCTGGTTAGAATGTAATTTCCTTAGGTGTTAGAGGAACAAGGTATCCCTCTTATGCACAGAGAAGAGATGTTGCATCAAGTGTCGAATGAACCATTGGGTAGGTACGAGGGTGGTAGGTGTACTCCTATCCTAGCTTGATGTGGATCAGAGAGGTTGAATCTTTGATTACGGGAGGAATATGAGATGGTTTAATCTCAGTTCTGGGACCAAGATTGATGAAACATGTAGTTGAAGATAATGCCTAGAGAATTGATGGTTACAGCGACTGAGGACCCATATAATTTTGTAGATGGATTATTCTTTATATGGACATCAATGACAAGGTTGGATGCAAGTACAAAAGGAGCATAGAAAAAATCTGGCATGAAAAAGTGAGAGGATGAAGCAACAAATGGTGATGGTGTAGTCACCGTGAAGGCACATGAAAAAAAATTAATGGAGCAGTTTGCATGTAAAAGAGAATATGGCTATTAGACCTGGTAAGGAATGCATACCACTAGTAACTCACAAGTAAAGTCGAGAGATATACCTAGGTGATAGGGAGTGTATGAGAGATTGCTCGATAAATATTTTAGGGGGTTTGGTGTTTAATCCAAGTCAAGTTTAAAGGGGGGATTGTTATGGTTAACCTTGACTCGGGATTGAGTCAGTGGTTTAGGTCTAGCGCATGGTTTGAGCACATGGTTTCTTGTAGCCCATGTTATTTTTCCAAGGTATTTGGTGGCCCTTGGTATTATCCCATGGTATTGCATGTAAGGAAGCCTTTATAAGGCTTGAGGAGGCTCCATTATAAAGTGGCCTGGAGGTGAGTGGTGGCTAGCTCACTTGACTTGGCTTGGTCGGTTTAGGTCAAGGGAGATAATATATCTATTATGGTGGTTTTTCACGGTTTTGGGTTTTCCACGTAAATATGGTGTGTCTATCTTAAATGTGTTGTTATGTGTATTTTTTTTCTCTTGTTATTAATTATATGGATGCTCACTTAAATCCTAAGAATTGGTATAAGAGCCATGGTTTGGCATATATTTGTGCTTGTTGTGATGTACTTGGTTTTGAATTAATTATGGGTTACATGTTCGATGGTACCCACCGCCCTAGTAGTATTTTTGGATTCCTAATTAGAATGCAATTTCCTCAGGTGTAAGAAGCACAAGGTATCCCTCTTATGTGCAGAGAAGGAATGTTGCATCAGGTGTGGAATGCACCACTAGGTAGGTACGAGGGTGGCAGGTGTATTCATAACCTAACTTGATGTAAATTATAGAGGTCGAGTCTTCGATTAGGGGAGGACCATGATATTGTTTAATATTAGTTGTGGGACCAAGATTGATGAGCCATGTATGTGAAGATAATTCTTAGAGAATTGGTGGTTACAATGATCGAGGAATCATGTAATACAGTAGATGGATTATTTTTATATGGACATCAATGACAAGGTTGGATGTAGGTACAGAAAGAGCATGGCAGAAAATGAGCAAGTAGATGAGCAAGAAAGAAAGCATGGAAAAACGAGAGGGTGAAGCAATGGATGGTGATGGTGTAGTCACCATGAAGACACAAGAAACAAATTAATGGAGCAATTTGTATGTAAATGGGAATATTGATGTAGGACCTGGTAAGGCATGCATACCCCTGGTAACTCACTAGTAAAGTCGGGAGATAGACCTAGGTGATAGGGGGTGTATGTGAGATCCCTAAGTCAAGCTTAAATGGGGTATTTTTAGGGTCAAGCTTGACTCAGGAATGAGTCAAAGTTGGTTGAGGTCTAGCAAATAGTTTTTGGGCACATGGCTTTTTGTAGCCCATAGTATTTTTCCTTGGTATTGGTGGCCAATGATATTTGGTGGCCCGTGGTATTGCATGTAAAGAAGCCTTTGTAAGGATTGAGGAGGATCTATTGTAAAGCAGCTTGAAGGTGAGTGGTGGCCAGATCACTTGGCCTGACTTGGATGGCTTAGGTTAAGGGAAATAATAGATCTATTATGGTGGTTTTTCTCAATTTTGGGTTTTCCACGTAAACATTGTGTGTCTATATTAAACTGTTGCTTGTCTGTTTTGTTTCTCTTGTAATTTATAATATGTATGCTTGTTGAAATACTAAAAGGAAATACCTATTGGGTAGTAAATTCTTGATACATACTGATCACAACAGTCTCCGATATCTGCTTCAACATAAAACATTATCCACAGAACAACATAAGTGGATAGAAAATATTTCTTCATTTGATATGGATATATTACACAAAAAGGGCAAAGATAATATAGCTACATATGCATTATCCATAAATTATGAACATATAATAACATATGCAATATCCATCATAATTCTTAAATGGTTGGATGCGATATGATTGGAAGGATTCAGAAGCTTGTTCCATTATCAATTGTTACATGCAAATTTCATCAGTATCACCAACCTTGTGACACTTTATTTCTTAATCCCTTAAGACACTCTCATTGTGTATGATCACTTGTTTCCTTTCCTTTTAAGTTTTCCTATTTTGCAACTTCAACACGCCTTTCCCTCTTGGAAAATAGTATCATTTTTCCTAGACACATTTTGCTACACAGAAAACATGACTTTCGACATGATTTTCCTCCATAGCAAACTGCATTGACCACTTTGGGAAGGTCTTTCTTCATTGCGTAACTGCTGGCAAAAAATCGAGCCTTCAAGAAGTTTCCAATGTGAGATCTCAATGGATTGGGTTTCCTCCCTATTGTTTTGGATCTGCCTCGACCTACATGGTTATTGGGATCATATCTCATCCATTTTCCACATTTATCTCAACCTCCCCTTATCCACATTATCTTATAAATTAATCCTTGGTCCATGGATGAAGGGAGAGGAGTCTATAGCAAGTATATGCTGGAGGAATTTCTCCATTGGAGTCACCATTTTGGTTAGGAGGATGAGTCCCAAGTGAAAACACGAGTGGACCTCCCTAGTTCGTATGGTACAAGTCTAGAAACAGAACAAAACAATGGGGCACACTTTCACCTAGATCAATCAAACGATAACAAAGGACGAAGTAAAGAAGACTTACCTTTATCATGATGCTTATCCTTGTGAATCCACGTAGTTATGATCCATCTTTACGTATACCAGTACCTATAACATATTGAACACAAGTGAGATGAAAGCATGGGGGATTCACCTTGTTGAGCAATATAATATCACGCTCATTCATAAAGGGGGGTTTTAAATGTGAAAAATAAGGTCAATATATTGTAGATATTGGGGAGCGAGGAATGAGGTACATGAGGTTTATAGGTATTTGGGGGGTATAAAAAGGGGTTTCTAGTAAAAATAAGGAATATATTGTAAAAAAAAGTGTTTTTTAATTGAAAATAGGTATTGGGAGGGGATCTCAACAAAATGATTTTTGTAAGTAATTATCAATATCTAGTGAAATTAGGGGTATTATTTAATATCCCATGAACGAAGGTGCTATGACATGGTTTCTCTAAGTGAAGACCCCGCAGATGAAAGTGGTTTGGACTTGTGATAATGTGATTGATCTAAACAAATAGCCAAGGATATATGATATAAAATGACGATTACATATGTTTAGTGGCCATATACACCCCCAATACTCGCATGGATTTACAGTGTATTGATCGGCAACCATGTTTTCAATTTTGAGATATATGGTTTAGAGTTGTCTGAAACCATATTGTAAAGTCCTTGATGGTTGTTGGCATCTCTCTGACTAATGGTTCCTCTTTCTGATGGTCACGTCAAAGTACATCACCTATCCTCTCCCTCTAGATTCGTACTTTGGGGGCAATATGTTACACAGGAATTTCATTAGTATCACCAATCTTGTGACACTCTATTTCCTAATCCCTAAATAAAATTTCATGGTGGACGATCCCTTGTTTCCTTGCCTTGCAAATTTTCCTATTTTTCAACTTCGAAACACCTTTCCCTCTTGAAAACTAACATTTTTTTCCCAGATGCATTCTGCTACACAGACAACCTGATCATCGACATGATTTTCCTCCATAGTAGACTGCGACAACCACTTTGGGTGCATCTTGTTCTACTGTCAAACTACGTCAATGTCTATATGGGAAAAAATCGAGCCTTTAAGAAGATTCCAAGGCGATATCTCAATTGATTGGGTTTCCTCCCTATTTTTTTGGATATGGC
This sequence comes from Pseudotsuga menziesii, assembly GCA_001517045.1. Classification (NCBI taxonomy): domain Eukaryota; kingdom Viridiplantae; phylum Streptophyta; class Pinopsida; order Pinales; family Pinaceae; genus Pseudotsuga; species Pseudotsuga menziesii. Next base: position 283,586 of record LPNX011071523.1, read on the forward strand.
CTAACCTCCATGGTTATTGAGATCACATCTCATCCATTTTCCACATTTATCTCAACCTCCCCTTATCCACATTGTCCTATAAATTAAAACTTGGGCCATGGGTGAAGGGAGAGGAGTCTATAGCAAGTATATGCTGGAGGAATTTGTCCAGAGGATTAGACCTTTGATGTGCTTCATCTCAATGCTAGAGTGTCTTGTTGGTATAAGAAGAAATTACTGGAAAGAGGCTACAATACCAAGGCACTATGATTGTATATTTTCCTTGTTTACTTTTAATACAATGATACATTCTTTCCCATAAAATTATTGTAACTATCATTTTATATCAGATCTCCTTGGCTATCTCTTTATATCAATCACATTATCACTAGTCCAATCCACTTTCATCTCGTCCATGGTCAAATTTGTTACAGGTACTTATATACATAAAGTTGGATCGTAACTACGTGGGTTCATGAGGACAAGCATCGTGATAAAGGTAAGTATTCTTTACTCTATCATTTGTTATCATTTGATTGATCTAGGTGAAAGTGTGTCCCATTGTTCTATTTTGTTTCTAGATATACACCATATGGACTATGGAGGTCCACTTATGTCAACACTTGGGACTCGTCCTCCTGACATTAATAACTAGGGATAACATTCAAAGTTCGAATAGGGAAATGACATTCTTTAGTGCAATGGAAGAATTTATCTTGTATATATAAACAAAATAATAAGAAATAAAGAAAAAAACATAAAACATAAAATAATAAAATAAAGTAAAGTAAAAAATAATAAATCAATAGTAGAGATGTATATTGAAACTATGCCCATTTGACGTCACAATTGTGAGATCTACAAAAGAAAAATTATTTCCAATAGAATAACAACGTAGAGGAATGTTTCAAAGCTTTGAAAAAGATTATGACATCCACACCTATGTTAGCAACTCCTGATTTTATGAAACCCCTCATGGTAGAGTGTGATGCTTCAGGTTTTGGAATAGGTGTAGTGTTGATGCAGGATGACCATCCGATTTCCTTTGAAAGTTGGAAGCGCCACAAGAGGGAAGGATTAATTTCCACCTATGATAAGGAGATGCTTGCTATCATACATGCATTAGAAAAATGCCGACAATACCTATTGGTTAGTAAATTCTTGATACGTGTTGATCACAATAGTGCTCAGTATCTACTTTGACAAAAAACCTTCCACATAATAGTAGAAGTGGATAGAAAAGATTTTTTCTTTTGATATGGATATATTACAAAAAAGGGAAAAGATAATATAGCTCCAGATGCATTACCATAAAATATTAAGAGATAACAACACATGCAATATTCACTATAATTCTTGAATGGTTGGATGACATACTATTTGAATATGCCAAGGATTCCGAAGCTTGTTCCATCATCCAGGGACAACATTTCAAGTTTGAATGGAGAAATGAAATTCTTTGGTGCAAGGGGGAAATTTATCTCGCATATATAAACAAAATAAAAATAAATAAAGTAATAAATATTAAACAATAAATGATAAAATAAATTAAAGTAAAAAGTAATAAATCAATAGTAGAGACATATATTGAAACTATGCCCATTTGACGTCACCACTGTAAGATCTACTAAAGAATAAATAATTCCCAATGGAATAGTAAGGCAGGGGAATGTTTCATAGCTTTGAAGAAGATTATGACAGCCACACTTGTGTTAGCAACTCCCGATTTTATGAAATCCTTCGTGGTAGAGTGTGATGCTTAAGGTTTTGGAATAGGTGCAATGTCGATGCAGGATGACCATCTGATTTCCTTTGAAAGTTGGAAGCTCAATAAGAGGGAAGGATTAAACTCCACCTGTCATAAAGAGATTTTTTCTATCATACATGCTTTAACAAAATGACGACAATACCTATTGGGTACTAAATTCTTAATTTGTACCGATCACAACAGTATATAGTGTCTACTTCGACAGAAAACCTTATTCACAAAACAACAAAAGTGGATATAAAATATTTCTGCTTTTGATATGGGTATATTACACAAAAGGGAAAATATAATATAGATGCAGATGCATTATCCAAACAAGATGAATAGATAACATCATATGTAGTATCCGTCATAATTCTTGAATGGTTGGATGAGATATGATTGGAATATGCCAAGGATTCAGAAGCTTGTTCCATCATCAATAACTAGGGACAACATTCAAAGTTTGAATGGAGAAATGACATTTATTGGCGCAAGGGAAAAAAATTTCTCACGCCAACCTTGAAGTTCAAAGTAAAACCTCAAGGGAATCACATGACTCACCTACAATAGGGCTTCTAGGTATCTTTAAAACTTATTACAATGCACAACAATTTTTTTACTGGAAAGGAATGAGAAAAGACATCCAAGGGTATGTTTTTGAATGTGATATATTCCAAAGAAATAAAAACAAAAATGTTCTATCACCAGGGTTACATTACCTTCTCGACATTCCAAATAAGAAATGGGAAGAAATTTAGATGGATTTCATCGATGGGTTTCGCATGTCTGATGGGAAGGATAATTTTTTTTTGTGATTCACAAACTAACCAAGTATGCTCTCTTAATGGGGTTAAAGAAAACAGTCTCAGTGAATTAAATAGTCGAGACATTTTGCAAAAATGTTTATAAGTTACATGAGTTTCCAAAATCCATTATCAGTGATAGGGATGCAAAATTTAAAGAATTTTTTTGGAAGGACTTTTGTAAACAAACATGGATATCCCTTTATATGAGTTCAATATATCACCCTCAAATTGATGGACAAATTGAAATATTGAATACATGTTTGGGAACATACCTTCATTGTTTTGTGACAACCAATCAAAACAAGTGGTCCCAATGCTTTCATTTGTTTGAATGGTGGTATAACACTACTTCCCATACTTAAGCTAAATTAACCTTGTTCCAAGCCTTATATGGCTATGAACTACCCAAATGGAAGGAATACATGCTATTTAAATCTAGGGTACCAATAGAAAGGAATCAACTATAGGAATACCAAAAGACCATCAAAATATTAATTTTTGTTAAACAAATGTTCGCAATCGAATGAAGCAACAAGCAAACTTACAAAGATTATAAAGAGAGTTTGAAGTGGGTGATTGTGTGTATGTATGACTTCAACCCTACAAACAATTGTCGCTCAAGCAATAAGGAAAGAACAATTCGGCTCCAGAATTCTATGGGCCATATCATATTAACACAAAAATAAGTTCAGTAGCATATGGGTCAACATTACCTGATAACTATCGCATTCATAACATGTTTCATTTCTCAAGTCTCATGAAGGTGCTAGGAAAACATCAAATAGCACAATCCGAGTTGCCTATTTTGGACGATGAAGGTCGAGTTATTTTAGAACCTGAAGGTATACTATCTATTAAGGAAAAAAAACTTCGTTCCAAGAGCATTGAAGAATATCTTATTAAGTGGAAGAACTTGCAAGAGGAAGATGCATCATGGACAACATAAGTTTCCTTCAACAACATCTTTCTTTACCCTTCTTTAGGACAAAGCAATTCTTAAGAGGTGAGCAATGTAATAAACATATATAAACAAAATTTAAAAAAATAAAGTAAGCAAAATAAAACAATAAATATTAAAATAAATTAAAGTAAAAAGTAATAAATCATTAGTAGAGATGTATATTGAAGTATCGTGCCTTTCCATTAATGGGTACGAAAGGTCTAAATTTAAAAGACTAAATCTATATTGTAACATCTTCATTCCTTATTCAATTACTATATTTTTTTATTTAATAAAAAGTACAAGTTCATGTCATTATGTAACACCAACATTGTGTTTTGCAGTAGATATATACACCAACCACATCTGGTTAAATGACATCATTACATTAACAAAAATGAATCTTATAAGAGAAAGGGTTGCTCCAAGTTCTACCACATTCCCATGACAAATACTCTATTAATGAAAAAATACTAACTTATCATTGAAGCTACTACACCTTTAAACTTAACTTTGTTTAACTAAGCTTTATATTTTTTTAACCTCAAGCTAACACACCCTTAAACTCAAATTTCTTTAACTAAATTTTATAAATTTGGACTTTGAGAGATGATAAAATTAGAGATTCTATATTTTAAATCGTACAACGATTCTTACCGACCCATATTTTGATTATATTATAAATTAAGTTATTTATTTTAACATTGTACCATTAATCTTACCCAACTACCTTGTAACTAGATCACACACCTATATATATATAGTGATAAAATGAGAGATTCTTTACTTTAACGTTTTGCAAGTCTTCTTACCAACCCATCTCTTAACTAGATCACATAATATTTTGAGTCCAGATAAAAATGGACGAATTTGAAAGGTTATGCTGCATAGTACACAAATCTTAAGAGCACCTAACATCATAAGTTACAACCACGTCATCTATCCTGACATCATCAGGACAATCTGGCCCCATAGGATCTCTGTTTTGGATGGCAGGTGCTACAAATAATAAAAAATGAACGACATATTAGGCAATTTGGACACTTTTTTCAAGTAACGGTAAGTTCAGAAATGGTCGCCATGATTAGAGAGGGAAAATCCTCCAAAGTTTGGAATTTGATTCTATTTTGGTTGAAGAGAACAGATTTGAAAAGTGCCGATGGATCTACACGAGATTCTGCTGACTGAATTCAGCTTCAAACTATGCAATATTAGGCAGCAAAACACTTTGGTTTTTGTTGATTACTTCCACCGCTCTGCTGATGATTAACTTCATATGATACTGGTTTAAACAATAAAACATTTTAGTTCATTACATCCAGTGGAGATAATGATTTGGATGTTGGCACTCGCTGGGTCTTCTTGGGGGACTTCAGCATTCTGACTCGTTGCAATGGGGCCATATTCAGCATTCTGAGTCGTCGCACTGGGACCATATTGATCCGTTGGGACCATTTGATTCGATCTACTCGGGATTCATGATATTCATCTAAAGCCCGCCCATATTATTTGAATGAGAGGCCTTGTACACATTAACACCAATTCAACAGAGCCATGAAAAGGTGTCTTCAAGTCTGATAAATATTAAAAACTATGCAGTTTAGACAACCCATCTGACCTTTATTGGTTGTTGAGCTGTACTGATCTGCACAACCCATTACCATATGTTAATGTGCTGGGAAGAGCATCCACAGAGCGAATGCTGAATTCCCATATTGTTCTTTTCTTGCAGGACTGAAAAGCCTGATTTTGGCATCAGCATATTGAAAAACCCAAACCCCTACATGGGGTCTGCTTTTCATGGCACACCTAGGGATAAACATGTGCCAAAGAGAGGCCATATTAATCCTAGAAGTCCTCTGAGCTCAGGGAGCTCAAGATGTTCATGTAATTTAGGCAACCCATATGCTGGATACCATTTCCTCAGGTTGGCACAATCCATTTACATGTCCGAGAAGAGGAATGCTCCTCTCAAAGCCATGCACTATGCTTTGAAGGCAATTGATTGTTTTGAGAAAGACAGCAGTGCAAATGTAAAACCTGAGCTTGTAATGAGCCTTCATCTCCTGGCTGCGACTAAGTGTAGGCTTGGGCAATATGAAGAAGCTATTGCAATATTGAAAAGGGCACTGGCTATGTACATCCCTGAGACGGGTTCTGAGCTGGCTTTTGGAGCATTTGCGGGGCATATGCAGCTTGGGGATACTTATTCTATGTTGGGTCAATATGAGAATGCGTTGAAATCTTACCATGAAGGACTCAAAATTCAGAAGCAGGCCCTGGGAGATAAGGATTGTCGGGTTGCTGATACATGCCGGTATATAGCAGAGTCTCATCTGCAGGTGAGCTTTCTCTTGAAAAAATAAATGATATTTCGAACCTTTATATAATTTCTTATGGATATTAGGAACCACATGTGTTCTGCGATTTCTTGATAAGATTTCCTAGTAATCTATAGATATCTGAGTATTCTCAAGTAAGACTATTCAGGACCGAGCTCAGGAAGGTCATGTAGTGTCCCTTGCCTGCCCTGCCTGCGTTATGAGGCCTTTGTAGGTCATGGAAGGACCTAGACTGTAGCGAATCAGCGGTATCGCTCACAGCTCAGTCCAAGTCATAGGACCAAGCCGAAGCAGAGCTAGCTTCATGGAAGACAAGACCTTATCTGACAAGAGCTTGATCTTCTGAAGCAGAGCTAGCTTCATGTAAGACAGGACCTTATGAAGCAGAGCAGAGCTAGCTTCATGTAAGACAGGACCTTATCTTGAGCTAGCTTCATGTAAGACAGGGCCTTATGTGTAGCATAAAGTTTATGCAAAATACACTTGTCTCTAGGGATCGATTCTGATGTGATTATGGTGGAATTCATTGTTCCACCTGGATGATCGTTCCAGAACGCCCCAAGAGGTTTTGGGGATTCTGAATCTACCCAAAACCTCAAAACATCGTGAAATTTATGGATCGATTGGAACCATTTGCTGAATTCCAGCAATGGTGGCTGGAAAATGTGTATACAATGAGTTGAATCTATACAGGTATGGCATGCCCGTTCAGGACACGCATAAACAGACTATTAAATAATTACTATTCACCTGACCCCTTGTGGTTTTGCTGGACCCTTTTGGGGAGGGTGGTTTGGACTCTGGAGAGTGCTCCATTCTTTGGGACCACTGTGAATGAAATTGTGAATGTGTAGACCATAATCATAAAAAATCTGCAATCTGCCAGTGTGGATCTTCCAAACCACAATGAGAGAGTAGGTGACTTGTAAAAATGAAGTTATGTTTGAGCTTTAATTTTTTTGAGAAATAAGTTCCGAGCTTTCCTAACTCAAAATCAAATTTATTTGTTTTTCTGGAAAAGTTTATTTTAAGCTAGAAAGGCTTCCAATTTTTGCAGTTGCAAAATTGGTGAACGTCCAGTCATTGCAAACAAATTAACCAAATTACATGTATTTCTTTTGGAAGATTTTTTTTTTCAGTGATTATCACTTCTATGAATGACCCAAAACTAAGGACCTAAGGAAAAGATTATGAAGCAAATCCTGTGGACACTATCTTAGCAAAACCCATTTGTTGCGTCTAGGGCATTTATCTTAAAGGAAATTGGATAAAAAACTCCAATTTGATTTAACAAAGGGTATCTGCAAGACTGTAACCTATTTCTTTAGCTCATTAACATTTATTTCCTGTGACAACCAGGTCATATTACCTGTTTTTTCTTGCCTCCCACTGACTTTGAACTAGCCCTACAGCTGTTGGACAAATAATAGATACCTGTTGCCTAAGAGGTGCAGTAGGCATATGGTGCCTTGACAGAAAGCTCAAACAAGCACGTTCTCTTGTAAAATATATTTTTCCTATTTGATGTGTTATTAACAAAGTTATATGTGTCAACTTTTACTGATATATCATATATGTCTTTTCCTTGGCAAAGTAAACTGCCGATTGAATTTTTTTCCCATTCACTTGACATACCGTAACTATGTTATTACTGTATGTGGATGAGAAATCCATTGCTTTAGATGTCTTGCTTATATCCTAAGTTTTAATTAACTTTGGCAATGCCTGGGTTGAACAGGTCTTGCAGTTCACAGAGGCAGAGGAGCTATGTGATCATGCTCAAAAGATTCATATTGAACAATGTGGTGCAGATTCAGAAGAAGAAGGCTTAGACAGAAAGTTAATGGCCATTATTCTTAGTGGAAATGGAGACCATGAGAAAGCACTGCAAAATTTGGCTCTAGCAAGAGCAGTTTTTTTAGCAAAAAGAAAAGATGTTGAGGTAGCATATATTGATGCCAGCACTGGAGACACATATCTTGCTCTGGGTCGCTATGATGAAGCACTAAATGCCTATCGAAAAGCTCTTCCAATATTTGAATTGGTACATGGAAAAAGCCACACACAAGTAGCAGTATTATTTGTAAGCCTTGCTGATCTTTATCTGAAAATGGGAAAACTCAGGGAGTCAAAAAATTACTGTGAAAGTGCACTAAGGATTTTTGGAAGACGAGAAGCAGGCCATTCTCCTGATGAGATTGCAACTGGTTTCACAGAGGTTGCTGGATTGTTTGAATCTATGGGTGAATATCAATATGCAATTAGACTGTTCCGACGAGCCCTCAAGATTCTGGAGAAAATCCCTGGACAGCAGATTGAAGTTGCTGGGATTGAAGCACAGATGGGAGTTTTGTTCCACATGATTGGAAAATACGAGGAAGCTTATAGGGCATTCGAGAGTGCAGTATGCAAGCTCAGATGCGGAGTTCAGAAGAATACTTGGTTCTTGGGAATTCTTTTGAATCAGATGGGACTTGCTTGTGTAGGCCTCAATGCAATTCAGGATGCAAGTAAAATATTTGAAGAAGCAAGAGGCATATTAGGGGAAGTATGTGGCTTTCGCCATGCTGTTAGCTTGGCTATTAGCAGCAACCTAGCAGGAGTATATGATGCCTTGGGCAGGTACTTCTATCAGCCCCAAAAATCACTCTCTTTTGGTTAAGGATGCATATCCATGTGTAAGAGATTTCGAGGCCTACACTTCAGTGTCCCTATGCTGTATTAAGCCTATTAACAAGCTATGGAATGAAAAAATGATGATGGTGGGTACCTTGTCAAAACCTGGGTTTGGTCTTGTCAAAACCTGGGTTTGGTCTTTTGGTTAAGGATCCATATCCAAATGTATGAGGAAGGATCCATATCCATGTGTAAGATGTTCGAGTTTCGAGTTAAAGTTATTTGGTGTGACTATCAATGCATTCCTGAACCCCCACCCCATTTCTCAGAGGTACAAGGCAAGGCATAAATTAGAATTATTGATTCCTGATTAAGGCAGTATACACCTTGTTCTTCTTCCATTCTATAATAATCAGGTTCCCTGGGTTTTTTAATTGTAATTATATCTGTTTAGGAGATTTAAAATTTTAATTCTGTGATTCATTCTAATTCATATCATTGTTAAATGGGTCTGTACTGTTGTCATGCTTTCAGATCAGATGATGCAATTCGTTTGCTTGAGGAGATTGTCGCTGTCAATGAGGTCAGGTTGGGCACTGTTCACCCGGACGTGGAGGAGGACAGACAACGGCTCAAGGAGCTGCTGAAGGAAGCGGGTAGGGCACGGTCAATAAAATCAATTTCACTCCATGACCTCCTCCTGTGTTCATCAAGAGCACAGTCTTCCCGGTTTCAAGTAAATGTAACTGTGTCAGCTATGCATAACAATTCTGAGAGAGAGTTTAAACTTTATATGGCATTATATGCACCAAATACTTTGCCCATTCAAACCTTGGCTTTGGGGAGCTTTGATCCCCAGGTTGATGTGAGACCATATGTTTGAGGGATTTAAAATTTGCATTATGTAATTTGATCATTTAATATCATTATAAATGGGTCTGCACTGTTGTTGTGCTTTCAGGGCATATGACGCAATTCTGTGATTCAACGCTGTGCACGTCCCCTGAGCTTTTGAATGGTAATACTATATGTTATAAAGGATTTAACATTTCATTCTGTTATTCATTCTACTGATTATTAATGTCAAACGGGTCTGGACTCTGCACTGTTGTCATGCTTTCAGGTCAGACGATGCAATTTGTTTGCTGGAAGAGAGTGCTAATGTCAATGCGGGCAAGTTGGGTTCAATGCACCCGGAGGTGGAGGAGGACAGACAATGGCGTGAGGAGATGCTGAATGAGGGCTGATATGGCATGTTGAAGAAAAACAAATCTACGCCACGACCTTGTGTTCATAGTCCTGCGAGTTTCGAGTAAAAGTAGTAATTGTGTAAGCCATGGGAAACCATTGTAAGATAAGTTTGAAAGCCATACCCCACACCCGTAGCTATGCTACTCTGAAACACTAACATAGTCTATGGTTACTATGCCGTACTTTGGGGGCAAACAATATACAGCAAGCATTGGTGCATTACCAATGCACCAAGCATTGGTGTAAGATAGTTTGAAAGCCATACCCCACACCCGTAGCTATGCTACTCTGAAACACTAACATAGTCTATGGTTACTATGCCTTTGGGGGCAAACAATATACACCAAGCATTGGTGCATTTAATGATATATACATGAGGGTATACCCGACTGGATGCCAGTGCTATGTGACAGTGTATACCATGACATATATCATTAAATTCACTATTGCTGGATCTTTATTGTTCTTTAACTTTGGATTTTATTTGATTTGTGGTTTTTATGGTTTTGGTTTTCTACTTTGTGGGTTGTATTTGATTCAGGGTTGTTGTGATATTTGCCTTGTTGTAAACTAATTTCATAAGTCGTTTTTGACTTGTAGTTGTTATGTATGTGATGTTGCAAACTATTTTATGGACTTCTTTCATCTTTCTTATTAAACCATTAACATATTTTTTAGTTTTAGTGTCATATCTTATAGGCAATCTTTGACTCTTAATTATTATCTATATCATGTATATGATTTTTGAAAAGTTGATATTGAGTTATGAGTTATGTAATTGATATGTTTTACATACTATCCCATATGATTTAAATACTATCCTTTCCTTGCTTAAGAAAATCGATGAAATAGTGCTTATTTAATGTTTCATATGCACTAAATTTATTATCCACGATTTTATGTTAAGTCATATTTGAACTTGGGTTGTTAACAACCACTAGAATATGGAGCATTTCAAAATTAAGAATTTAGATTTTGTTTAAGTTGATTTCACCAAGATATTAACTTCTCAACATTCAAGAATATAGGATAATGTATATTCAGTAACTTCCTTTCTTGTAAGAGAGGGTATTCTGTTAGTCCTAAAGTTTGTACTAGACTACAAGGATATAGAGTTTTGACACCTCAAGATTTGGGATTTGGATTTTAAGTAAGGGTATGCATATGAAAACATGGGCAAAGAACAAGACAACTGGAAACATTAGATTCTGATAATAACATTGGATAACTGAACTCAATCAAATATCATATCTATGATAGGTCTGGTTCAATTCTAAAAATAATATGCGGAACTAACATTTCATTCACATTAGCTTTAAAACACTATATCCAAAAAAACAACCCAAAACATAGAATCATGCTCACTAAATCACAACCTGAGCATTTATAATAAAAGCATCATTATAACAGGATTTCATGATCATAATGGTCACGTCTCCTCCCATCCACCAGAGAGGGAGCGCGATCATTATCGCTATCTAACCGATGCATAAGCATCCAACTCAAAGTTTAATCTATTGAACTCTGTGTGAAATCTCTTACTTCCCAATAGCAGAGAAATTGATCTTGTCAGTGATCCATTCGACGATCTACAAAGGAAAAGCTTCAAAGGAGATCGAACGACGGAGAAAATCGCGACGGAAATCGACGGTCACAATCTATTACACATCTGGGAACAGATCAATGGCTGAGAAACAACCCGCAAGAATCAACGATGCGGAAATCTTGAGTCCGCGGAATCGGGGAAATATGGAAATTGCGGTCCTGCATCTTGCATCCCACATTCTGCATCCCGCATTACGCATTCCGCATCTCGCATGCGGTATAGATCGTTGCGGAAATAAAGATCGTGAAACTGCATCTTGCATCCTGCATCCCGCATGCAGAAAGGAGAGTTGCAAAACGAAAATCTGCGGGGAGCATAGTTTAGAGAAGGTTGTTTCTGCATCTCGTATCCCGCATCCCGCAAGTTGCAGAAAGAAGAGTTGCAGAAGGAAATTTAACCTGTTAACAGAAGTCTTGGACATATTTGATCATTCAGGCCATCACCAATCCGACCATCTAAGTCCCATAACGTAATTTAGAATGCATTGAAAGAAACATACACAAATGCATACAATTGCAATTAGATAGTGGAAGCAATTCATCAATTCAACACATTAAACATGTTCATCATATTACATCAAGCAAATGCACATGCACAGATTAACATAGAGGTACTTATCTTTGAAAGTAGTTTGTCCCGCAACCAACTACGTCGCTGCAATGTTCCACCCAACCATAGGCTAGTGTGCTCATCAATCTCTCAGCAACACTTCCACCCTTGAGCTGGGCATGATTCCCACAAGGAATAAGGAACACTAGCAAGTTCACACATAGCCAAGAATACAACCAAACTCAGCCAAACCAACACAGTTGGGTTTATCATGTTGCAAACAAACAAGCCAATATACTGCTGGGTTTATCAAGCTAATCAACCAAGCCAACCTTCACATTAAGGACAGCCAAACCAACCTTCACATTAAGGACCAACCAAGCCAACTAATAGATGGGTTTATCAGGTTGCAAAGGAGTTGGAAAACTTGAACTGCTAAGCTAGTGAGCTCAACCATCGAGCTATGGACACCTACATTAGATCGAGCTTGGCTCCTAAAACATCTACACACCCAACACAAGGAAGCATACCCGTCTCTGCTACAAAGTCCTTCAGGCTATGCCTTCCATTCCAGTGCTATTCAAGGTATGCAAAGAAGAAAACCAACCCCTCTAGATCTATTTGTGAGGTTCCTCCCTACAGTGGGTTTATCAATCTAGTTCAGACCCAATCCTGCTCCAAACCAATTCAGACCAAGGCAAAATATGCACACACAACAAACCACAATGTCAACACAGCAAAACAGACTTCCACTCGCTCTGTGACAGAGGAGACCATTGCACAAAAACACTGAGAATCGAAACAACCGACGAACAACCTAGAACAAAACACAGTTCTGTAAACAGGACGAACGCACAATGCACATGCACAGAATGGAATAGAGAACGATCAGAATGGACCACAACATTTCGGTGAGAGCCAGATGATGGATTGGACATGCACAACGAGGAAAAAAAACTGAAAACGTGAAGGATGGATGATCAAAACGTCTCGCCGCTCCCCAAACGTGAGGGAAGATGAAAACATGAATGCATGAGGGAATGGGCATACATTTTTGGGTGTTTTCTTTTGACACATGCCTTTTCCCAAAAATGGCTCAAGGTTAAAAATTCCACCTTCCCCCCCCCCCCCCCCCCCCCCCCCTTATCCTTAAGAAATCATGCCCCCATCTCATTATTTGTTGCATTGACATAGCTGGTTGTGGGTTTTTAATTAAATTGCATATTTATATGATGCCCAAAATTATGTATTGTGCTTGACTTAGCACCATAAACCGTAGGCATCAACCTTGATCACCTATACACAACATCAATCAATGGCAGGGCCTTGGCCTTGAGCTCCTTGCCATGATTCCATACAATAGTTACATCATATATATTTAATGCAAACGAGGTCAAAACTGGGGTGTTACATTCCCCTCCCCCTTCAACAATACTGTCCTTAGTGATTTACAAAATTGAACAAAAATGCTATGTTGGTAGCGCCCTTAGTGCTTTGCATAATTGAACAAAAATGGATGTGTTAATCGCATGGCATCCTCCAACTCCCATGTAGCCTCTTCAGGGTCGTAGTGCTCCCATTGCACCTTTACTTGCCCTATGGCTCGGTTCCGGAGCATTGTGACCTTGTCGAGGATGCGCATTGGATTGATTTGGAATTCTCCCTTGGGTTCCACCTGAATCACATCCCAATTTATCCCATGGTTAGGATCATTTACATATCTCTTAAGCAAAGAAACATGAAAAACATTATGAGCCATAGTGCTAGCAGGAAATGCAAGCCTATATGCAATTGGCCCTATTCTTTCAAGCACTTCAAACGGCCCATAGTATCTAGGTGACAACTTGGCACAACTTTCAAGCTTCAAGGAACTTTTAGTTTCCCTCACTCTGAGGTAAACATGATCCCCAATATTGAACTCTCTGTTCACCCTATGCTTATCTGCATAGATTTTTTGTCTAACTTGGGCTGCTTTCAGATTCTGCTTGATCTTTACAACCTCCTGCTCCATCTCCTTGAGCAATTCAGGACCAAGCACAACCCTGTTCACTAGATTATCCCAAGTCACTGGCGTCCTACACCTCTTGCCATACAAAGCTTCATATGGACTCATCCCTAAGGATGCTTGCTGTCCATTGTTATAAGAAAACTCTACCAAGTGTAAATAATCTTGCCACTTAGTTGGTTTGTCCATCACATACATGTGAAGCATGTCTTCAAGCATCTGGTTAACTCTCTCTATCTACCCATCAGTTTGAGGATGGTAGGAAGTGCTGAAATTCAACTTTGTCCCCAAATCTGCAAACAATCCCTTCCAAAAATTGGTAGTGAACTTGACATCTTTATCAGAGACTATTGCCTTATGTAATCCATGTAATTTGAAAAACTCCTTCATGAAGATATTTGCAATGTCATCAGTCTTATGCGTAGACTTAACCGGTATAAAATGTGCTTCCTTTGTCAACTTGTCCACCACAACCATGATGGAATCATGTTGTCTCCAAGTCATTGGCAATCCTGTAATAAAATACATGGAAACAACTTCCCATTTCCATTCTAGAACTGACAAAGGCCGCAACAAACCTACTGGGTGTTGATTCTCAACCTTCACCTGCTGACATTTCATGCACGTTGAAATATACTCGGCCATGTCCTTTTTCATTCCTGGCAAAAAGTACTGCTTTCTAGCTGTAGCAATTATCTTCTGATATCCTGGGTGTGTAGAATATGGAGCTTGATGGATCTCATCCATAACAACCCTCCTCAAATTTGCTACATTTGGAATAAAAATTATGTTCTTATAAGTAAGGAGTCCATCTTCTTCTAATTTATATTCCTCATACTTCTTTTCAAGTCTTTGCTGCTGCAAGTTGTCTTTTACCTGCACATACAATTCATCTTCAACAGCATGATTAACAATCTGACTGGAAAATACTAAGAGATGCCACATGCATTTCCTGCACCTTCCCGTTGAGTGCATCAACTACCTTATTCTCTTTTCCTTTTATGTGTTTGATTTCAAAATCAAACTCGCATAAAAGCTCCAACCATCTAGCTTCCCATCAAAATCAAACTCACATAAAAACTCCAACCACCTAGCATTTAGAGTAAGTTGATCAAACAAATACTTCAAACCACAATGGTCTATTCTTAGCTCAAATCTTCTGCCCATCAAGTAATGCCTCCACATCTTGAGAGCATGTACTATGGCTGCAAGTTCCAGATCATGAGTGGCATAGTTATTCTCATGCTCCTTCAAATTTCTTGACTCATAACATATTACGTGATTGTCTTGCATAAGAACTCCTCCAAGTCATTGACTGCATGCATCAGTGCACACCACAAAATCTTTCTCTGGGTCTGCAACTTTCAATACTGGTGCACTTATGAGAAGATTCTTCAACTGCTGGAAGCCTTCTTCACACCTTGATGCCCATTCAAACTTTATCCCATTCCTTTGCAAAGAAGTGATGGCATGTGCAACCTTGGAGAATCCTTCAATGAATCTCTTATAGTATCTTGCAAGTCCCATAAAAAATATTACATCTATCACATTTCTTGAAGTAGGCCAATTCATAATGGCTTCAATCTTGTCAGGGTCCACATATATACCCTCTTATGAGATAATGTGACGCAATTATTGAATTCTATCTTTATAGAAGTCACACTTGCTCAAATTTGCATCCAACTGATACTCTCTGAGCAATTGTAATGTCAATCTCAGATGCTCTTCATGCTCTTACTCATTCTTAGAATAAATAAGAATGTCATCAAGGAAAATAAGAACAAACTTGTACAAATACCTGCTGAAGACACTATTCATAAGGCACATAAATGTAGCTAGTGCATTTGTGAGACCAAATGGTACCACTACAAACTCATAATGTTCATACCTTGTCTTGAAGGCTGTCTTATGAATGTCTTCATTCTTGATTCTCACCTGATGGTAACCAGACCTCAAGTCAATAATGGAAAATACCTTTGCTCCTCTCATTTGATCAAAGAGGCCATCAATTATAGGCAAAGGATATTTGTTCTTCATAGTGGCTTTGTTCAGTTGTCTGTAATCAATACAAAATATGAGTGTACCATATTTCTTCTTCACAAACAAAACTTGTGCTCCCCAAGGAGACACACTCGGCCTGATATAATTCTTCTCCAATAACTCTTGCAACTGCATCTTCAGCTCTAGCATTTTTGGTGTACTCATCATGAAGGGTGTCTTGGACACTGGTGTTGCTCCTGGCACAAGTTCAATTGTGAAATCAATGTCCCTATTTGGAGGAAGCCCTGGAATCTCATCAGGAAAAACATCCCTGAATTCTAGCAATACATGAAAGTCCTCCAACCTAGGAGTTTCATTCTCTGTTGCCTCCACAATATGAGCTGCATACAATTGGTAACCCTTCCTACAAAACTTATTCAACTGCATTGCTAAAATCTACCTCACAGAAATCACTTTTGGAATGCCTCTTACAACTATTGTGTCCCCTTCTTCATCCATGCATTCAAAAGTATTATTGTAACAGTCAAGTTTTACTCTGTGAGATTCTAACCAATCCATTCCAATGAGAACATCATAGGAACCAAGTGGTAGAACATTCAGATCTACACAAGTGACCAATCCATTCATCACTAATGGGAATTTCTTTACCACTTCACAGGCTTTCTCTTAGTTCCAGTGGCTAGCTGAACTAACCATGATTTGGTATGCTTTATTTTCTTAAAGGCACAAATCTCCACTACTGTAGGAGTAATGTAACTATGAGTAGAACTAGGGTCTGTCAAAGTAGAAACAGATTGCTCAACAATCTTACCTGCAACTTCAACCACAGTTGACTGGTGATCTTCCTGGCGGTCCTCTAGTGCTGCATAGATTCTAGGGATGACCCTTGCTACTTGACCCACTGTTTTTGCCTCTTGAATGTTGTAAGATGGCCTTGCATTCTTATTCTCAAGTGGACAATTCTTGCGTATGTGGGATCCTCCACATTTCCAACATTGGAGTGGTGCTCTGTTATGTTGTGGATCTCTTGGCTATTCTCCCACCACTCTAGCTGGATGCTTCTCAACTTGGGATGGATGCTTCTGCTGATTCCTGAAGTTTGAAGGTTTGAAACCTTTCTTCCTTTGGTCATACTTCTCATTCTTTTTGCCCTTCCATGTCTTATGATAATCATGTTTTCCTTTGCTTTTCTCATAGCAATACTTAGCTTTCCTTATCGCTTCTTCCAAAGTTCTAGGTTCATAAAACTCAATTCTGTCTTTGTAAGACTGAGGAAATCCACTCAGGAAATGCTGGATTTTCACCTTCTCATCTTTGATGTACCTGACATACCTCAATAGTTCCAAGAACTTATTTGCATACTCTTCCATGGTCTGCTGCCCCAATCTTAGATCATGGAATTATTTGATCTTATCATCATAGTACCTGTCAGAGAGGTAATTCTGCTTGAAATACTTCTGGAACTGTTTCCACACAATCTTGCTTTCATTAATCTTCTTCACTTTCCTAAAGTGCTCCCACCATATGGATGATCTTCCAATCAAATTGAAGATGGCTACTTTAGCCTTCATATTTCCTGAATAGTCTTGGACTTGGAAATATTTTCTCATCCCAAGAAGCGAAGCTTCAGCTTCTTGACCATCCTTTATCTCACCATTGAAGGTAGGAGGCATCACCTTCTTAAATTCATCATGTGAATGGTCTTGTAGCGCATCTTTCTCTTAATCTCGTGAGAAGAAGAAATTGAACCAACAGTGGATCCTTTAGAGTTAGATGACCCACTAGGAGATCTCTTTCTTCCTCTAGCAGTGGTCTTACTTCCTTCTGGTCTCACTGTCCAGTCCCCAGAGTTCATCCACCTCTGAATGTCTGTCAAACTTTGCAGCATGGTTGCATTCAGCTGATTGTGCTCCTCCAGAGCCTTAACCAATCTTTCATTATCTTCCCTGTGACTTTGCATCTCCACCCTTAGGCTTCTCATGGTGGTAGACAAATTTGGAGGAGTATCTTGAAACCTCCTCCCATTAGACTTTGTCTTAACATTTCCAATTCAAACATTTTCCCCCATAGCATCTTCCTCGTATTCATTGGGGTTCTGTGCATCATTGCACATGTCGGTTCTCATGGCTCAGCCAAACCAACTTTATTGAACTGCACTATCTGGAATGCTGCCCTTTGCGGGTGACTATAATTCTGCAAAATGTGTTAACAAACAAAATTGTTAGATAATTTCAAAATCAAAGCCACTTACCCACTACCCGTGGCAGTTTTCTTTGTTATGTAACCAACAATATTTTGAAACCATTTACCAATAGCTCTGTTAATTGCTCAACTTGGCCCATCAAGGCCCAATGCTGCAACCAGCAGCTCTGATACCACACTGTCACGTCCCCTCTCGTCCACTAGAGAGGGAACATGATCATTACTGCTATCTAACCGATGTAGGAGCATCCAGCTCCAAGTTCAGTCTATTCAACTCTGTGTGAAATCTCTTACTTCCCAATAGCAGAGAAATTGATCTTATTAGTGATCCATTCGATGATCTACGAAGGAAAAACCTCAGAGGAGATTGAATGACGGAGAAAATCACGATGGAAATCAACAATCACAATCTGTTTCGCATCTGGTAATAGATCAATGGATGAGAAACAACCCGCAAGAATCAACGGTGTGGAAAGCTTGAGTTTGCGGAATCGGGGAAATATGGAAATTGCGGTCCCGCATCCCGCATCCCGCATTTCTCATTCTACATCCCACATTCCACATCCCGCATGTGGTATAGACCGTTGCGGAAATAACCAGCTGCAGAAATGGAGATCGTGAAGCCGCATCCTGCATCCTGCATCCCACATGTAGAAAGGAGAGTTGCAGAAGGAAAATTTGTGGGGAACATATTTTACAGAAGGCCGTTTCCGCATCCCGCATCCGCAAGTTTTGGAAAGAAGAGTTGTGGAAGGAAATTTAACCTGTTAACAGAAGTCTTGGACATATTTGATCATTCATGCCATCACCAATCTGACCATCTAAGTCCCATAACATAATTTATAATGCATTGAAAGAAACATACACAGATGCATATAATTGCAATTATACAACTGAAGCAATTAATCAATTCAACACTTTAAACATGTTCATCATATTACATCAAGCAAATGCACATGCATAGATTAACACAGAGATACTTATCTTTAAAAGAAGTTTGTCCCGCAACTAGGTACGTTGTTGCAACATTCCACCCAACCATAGGCAAGTGCGCTCATCAATCTCTCAGCATCACTACCACCCCCGGGCTAGGCATGATTCCCACAAGGAATAAGGAACGCTAGTAGGCTCACACATATCCAAGAATACAACCAAACTCAGCCAAGCCAACATAGTTGGGTTTATCAGGCTGCAAACAAACAAGCCAATATACTGCTGGGTTTATCAAGCTAATAAGCCAAGCCAACCTTCACATTGAGGACCAACCAAGCCAACTACCAGATGGGTTTATCAGGCTGCAAAGGAGTTGGAAAACTTGAACTGCTAAGCTAGTGAGTTCAACCACCGAGCTATGGACAGCTGCACTAGATCGGGCTTGGCTCTTAAAACATCTACACACCCAACACAAGGAAGCATCCCCTTCTTTGATACACAGTCCCTCAGGCTATGCCTGCCATTCTAGTGCTATTCAGGGTATGCAAAGAAGAAAACTAGCCCCTCTAGATCTATTTGTGAGGTTCCTCCCTACACTAGGTTTATCAAGCTAGTTTAGACCCAATCTCACTCCAAACCAGTTCAGACCAAGGAAAAATATACACACACATCAAACCACAATGTCAGAACAACAAAACACACTTCCACTCACTCTGTGACAAAGGAGACCACTGCACAACAACATTGAGGATCGAAAAAACCGACGAACAACCCAGAACAAAACATAGTTATGCAAACAGGCCGAATGCACAATGTGCATGCATAGAATGGAATAGAGAATGACCAGAATGGACAACAACGTTTCAGTGAGAGCCAAATGATGGACTGGGCATGCACAATGAGGGAAAAAAACTGAAAACGTGAAGGATGGATGATCAAAACGTCCCGCCTCTCCCCAAACGTGAGAGAAGATGAAAACGTGAATGCATGAGGGAATGGACATACGTTTTTGGGTGTTTCCTTTTGACACATGGATTTTCCACAAAATGGATCAAGGTTAAACATCCCCCCCTTCTTATCCTTAGGAAATCATGCCCCCATCTCATTATTTGTTGCATTGACATAGCTGGTTGTGGATTTTTAATTAAATTGCATATTTATATGATGTCCAAAATTATATACTGTGCTTGACTTAGCACCATAAACTGTAGGCATCAACCTTGATAACCTATACACAAAACATCAATCAATGGCAGGGCCTTGGCCTTGAGCTCCTTGTCATGATTCCATACAATAGTTACATCCTATATATTTAATGCAGACGAGGTCAAAACCGGGGTGTTACAATAATTAGTTTAAACAAAACTATAGAGTATTCAGATTAAATGATAGCTTAAACCTGGCTCATAATAGATGAAATCTATTTTCAGATTACAAGTCTCCAAATAGAATTAATGGAGCATATGTTTTTTAGCTTTCAATATATGTCTCTTGACCTTCCTATCACTAACCCCCTTTAGCATATTGTTTTTTACAATGTATAACTAAGTCTAGTTTCTAGATACAAAATTTGAGGATTCAATATTACAATATAGTTACAAATAATTTGTAAGTCTGTATTTGATTCTTGATTTGAACTCATTCGGAATTGATCCTATAGATAACTGCTTGCTATAGCATTGTAACTCATCCAAGAAGACATATGTTGACTCCATAAAAAACAAACTAAGATATTCATGATTTTCTACAATAATCTCGGGCCTTCAATGTGGAGTTGTTACCTAAAATGATTTGGACATTGGAGAACCTTCTTCCCAATTTGTTCATGGCATGTGGATCAAAATGTGGAGTTTTTCAAAATTGGGTGCTAATTGATAAAATACGATGAGCAACCTCAACTAAAACTGCTAAGCCATTCAAGGCCTCAGACTTCTTTTGCAGTTGAGAACACTCTTTTTCTTTAGCTCTAAGTCTTTTTAAGAGTTCTTTGTTCCGTCTAGAAATTTCTTCGTTTTTATGTTGTGTTGCTTTCCTTCTGTTGTCTACTTCTTGAGCCAATTGACTTAACTCCTCATAGTTTGCATTCAACAATATGTAAATATTTCCTTAGGATTTGATTTGCTTGCATCATTCTAACATTCGATTCATTCAAATTCCTATTTTGTTCTTTGTATTGCGAAAGTTCTTTGTTAAGGGTTTAAATATTTAACACATTTTCAAAACGAGTCTCATAAATGGGAATTCCATAGAATGATCTGCTTCAATTTCAATTTCTTGTTTTTTAGAAGATTCAACTTTTTCTTGTATATTCATTAATTCTTCTCTCTCACTATAATCCACATGGTTTGAAAATATCCGGTTCTATGAATCTTCTACCCTTGAATCTACTTGAGTTGTATAATTTTCTCCCAAGAGATCTGGAAATGCTTCAAGTCCTTTTTCAATTTTGTCTAAAACTCCAGTCACTAATTCCTTTTCCCTTTTAGATTTACTGTCTTCCTCATCTAAGGAATATTCAATACCAATTACAGTATCCTTCTTAAGCTTAGGTTTCATATTAAATCTTAGTTTATTTGTGGCTTCAATTTTAAGCCTCCATTTACTAGTGTTGGACATGACAAAACTATCAAAATTTTTAGGATTAGAATAAGGATGTTTAGACATACCTTGCTTCAATTTCTTTGAGCTTTTCTCCTTTTCAATATCTTCGATTATTTTGGCAGCGATGATATCTTTCTTTCCCTATCTCGTGATCTGAATATTATCCTCAGGAAGTGAAATTTCTTAACTTTGCGCAGATTTTAAACTTGTTTTTGGACGTGCTCTTTCCTCATTACTCCCATCTGACATCTTCAAACTTACTTCTATTATAGCTTCAAACTTGGATTTATATTCTTCTTCATGTTTTGAAACTTTTTCCTCTACATATTTTTCACCTTAGCTGCTACCGAAGGGCCATTCCAGTATTCTCTTTGAATTATTAGGTTTTTCCCTCTTTTTATCAATCATATTACCTTTATCTTCATTAGTTATTTCTTGTTCAAGCTTAAAGCCTAACCAGAAGAAGAAATGTGACCACGTTTTGTCTCATTTCTTCAAATTTTCAAGCACAAGTAATTTCACGAAACCACGATGAAAGACACTATGACTGGTATGCCTTGGATGGTTCTAGACTCTAGTAGCCCTTTTGGTTAGACTCCTTAGAAGTTAATAAGGAATATTGAGCTTTTTAATTCCTGCTATATGAACCAAAAACCTTACATGATACATAAAACATTTGCAAACCTCCCTTCATAGGTGACATAACACTACACAATACTCAGAATGTCCCTCCATTCTTTCAGACAAATTTTGTGAATTCTGTTTCTGTAGTCAGGGTTTTGGTGTTGAGGCAAGAGAAACTAGTTGCAATCGATGTATGTAGGATTTTTTTTGAACCATTTTTCGCCTAATAGACACACGAATCACAATGGAGATAAACTCAGAAACTTGAAATTCAAACCCCCCAAAGTTGACTGTTGAACCTTTGAAATTCAAAGCAAAGTGTTTTATGAATTCAACATTATAGCCCTGAATTTTCTCACACAATGAATACTAGCCAACCTCCTTTAGCTTATGTGAACATTGAGGAAGCGTTTTTTCCCATTTTGTATTTTCTGGCTCAAACTTGTGATTTGCCACTTGGGACACTTTCCCTCTTCATCTTTGCAAACATTCATTCAAAAAACTAAGTAGGGTGATGTCAATCTAGGCCACATTCAAGAGAAAACCACTCTTCTGATAAGAGATTAAATTGAAGTACGATGCATGTATCTCAGGAAACGACCCATGATATCACAATCAGTCACAGGTTAGTGCAAGATAAAGTCATCACAAGTTGAAATGGAATGAATTGATATCAAATAATGAACAAGTACTACATGTTTAATGGCACTATTTTTAATAATAAAACCATTTCTCCAGATATTCACCTGCAATCATTATTTGAAGGCCAATTTCATTGAACTCTGTCATATCAAATTTTTCCAGTAGTGGGCATGCAAAGAGGCACCCTAATTTTCACTCCCAAGATGTTCAAAATATTGAACCTTCATATTTTGCATTTGAGACCTATCCTTTGGGATAATTTAAGACTTTTAAGGTTACTCTAAATCATAATGTTGATCAAAAGAGATGATCTAATAATAAATAGCCATGCTAGAGCCATTATTAAACTAAAATAGAATGCATTTTAAAACAATAATCACACTAAAATTGGCAATTTGACTCACTTCAATAAACTCAAAAGGTAACTTTAACTTAGAAGAAAATGATAAGGACAAATTTAGGATGACAATTTTAGGGCCAACACATTCCAAAGGTTCTTCATCAGTTGGAATAATTTTTTCATTGTATATAAAATACATACAAAGATTGTTTAAAATAATTTAAATAAGGACATTCTTTTACTATACAAGGACATATATAGATTTTATAAAATAACTTCAACAAAGACATTCTTTAAGTAAATGAACAAATAATAATATGAAGCATCACCCATCAAAATGAAGAAGACAAACGGAGGTGAAAGACAACAATCAGGAGCAAGAGGATGGAGATGAAGATTCAATGTCAAATTTTTAGGTGCATGAATTATTAAAGTTAGTTGATGGGTCCAATATGTTAACTTAGGTTAGCCTTTATTTTAAATGGCTTAGTTGTTAACCTCAAAATGTAACTAAAATGATAATAAATAAGGGTTGTAAGCAACAAAGTCTCCATCTTAGAAAAAAATTGGAATGAAAAAAAAAGAACTAAAGAATATTAAACAATAACAGAGATGCCAATTTCCTCAAATTAATAGCAATTACAAGATAGTTCAAAGAATTCATGGAGGACAATACTGATCTATAAGCCCAGATAATTCCTTCCATGAAGTATGATATCCCTATGCAAGCTTCTCCAATTACTGATTGGAAACTAGAAAATGATGAAATAGCTCTACTATATGAGATCTTCAGGAAATTTGATACAGATACATTTCTGTGATAAAAATATATATATTCGAGAGTCATGAATAATGAGATAGGTTGGTGAAGGTGTAGGTAAATGTTAATAGAAATCATTAAATCATGTGTGTTGTTTGGTAATTCGGGCCCTCCAATTTCAAGCATTTGTTGCACCTGATCCCATCTCTGCACAAAAATTTTCACAGAGAAACACTATTAAATGTTGAAGTATATCCTCTGTTATGACCGCCATGAATATTGTTAATGTCCATTAAAAAACCATGCCCACAAAAGAATTATACCACTAATATTTCCAAATCAATGGATATATAATTGTATCTACCTATGCTCTGATATGGAGATTTGTAGAAACAAATCTCTTGAATATGGCGTCTTGTTAGATTTTTATCAATAAGACAACATTATCTTAGGATCTTATCTGAGAGAATAACATGCACAACGATCAATCACAAGAGACAATAGATAGAAAGATTTTCCTCGGGGAAACCATAAAGGAGAAAACCTCGCAACTTCCTTAGAGAGAGAATGAGCACCAATGGAAGCAGTAAAACCCAAAGACAGAAAGATGATCTCCAACAGTTGTTCTCTCTCTCACTTGTGTGAGCTCTTCCTCTCTCACCTATGCACTATAGATGGGAGAGTGTGTGCCTCAAATAGAGAGGCTCACTCTCTATTTATACTAATTTTTGACTTGACAATTACTTACCAGGGTCGAATTCTCTAGGAGAGTGTAATAACCCTAGTGCCCCGAAACTGTGGGGACTTTCCCCCCCCGATCAACTAGGAGGGTTAACCTCTATGACTTTACATGACTTGATTACATTAATGATTCTCTCGATAGGAAAATCAGGGACCAACGAAATAAAATATATAAAATATACAAGTGAATACATTCCGAAGTTACAAATAGATCAACACTCCCTCTTAACTAGGAAGGTATTCTCTTGACACAATTTATCAGTACAAGTCTTCATCACTGGATCAAAACTGGATCATCATCAAAGTTGGATCATCACTGGATCATCATCAAAACTGGATCATCATCATCGTCACTACTTCCGCTATCTCTCAATTCTAGTACTCGTCATAGGAAGTTCTACAGAGCCAACCATTTTTCACGCTGGTTGTAGGCCTAGCCTCCAGGTAGGTCTTCATCTTCTTCAGTGCTTATATCCGACCATTGGAGGCCCAGCCTACCACCATGTCAGAAAGGCCTACCCAACACTTATATCTGACCATGGTTGGAACACATCCAACATCCATGTGAGAATGGCACACCTAGCACTCACATCTGACCATGAGAGGCCCAACCTGCCACCATGTAAGAAAGGCCTAGCACTCACATCTGACCATGGAAGGCCCAGCATGCCACCATGTCAGAAAGGTTTGTCCAACACTTATATCTGACCATGGGAGGCCCAGTATTCCACCATGTCAGAAAGGCCCAGCACTCACATCCGACCATGGGAGGCCTAGCCTACCACCATGTCGAAAAGGATCAGCACTTACATCCGACCATGGGAGGCCCAACCTACAACCATGTCAGAAAGGCTCTGTACTTACATATGACCATCGGAGGCCCAACCTGCCACCATGTCAGAAAGGATCTACACTTACATTTGACCATGGGAGGCCCAACATGCCACCATGTCATAAAGGAACATAGACTCATCACTTCCCCTTGGAAGAAACCTCAATATGGAGAACACCAAGCTTCTCCTTGAAGTACTCAAACTTCACTTTGGCCAATGGCTTGGTAAACACATCAGCTATCTGCTCGTCTGCAGCAACATACTGGAGCTTCACTGCTCCTTTCTGCATGATATCCCTGATATAGTGATATTTGATCTCAATATGATTCAAATTGTCATGAAACACCGGGTTCTCCGACAACTTCACACAACTCTAGTTGTCGCAATATATAAAAGTAGCATCAAAATGGAGATCAAACAAATCAGATAGTAGCTTCCTCAGCCACACTGCCTCACAACTATCCGAATAAGCTGTGAAATACTTTGCTTCGGCTATACTCAGTGCCATGCAGGATTGCTTCCTGCTAAACCAAGAGATCCCACATGATCCCATACTGAAGCAGCACCCCAAAGTGCTCTTCCTATCAATGGCACTTCCTTCCCAATCCGAATCCACATAACCTTCCAGGTTAATCTATTGATTCGCCTCATACTTGAGCCCATAATCAACTGTACCCTTCAGGAACCACAGAACATGAATTGCAACAATCAGGTGAACATGTCTAGGATATGTCAGGAACTGGCTCAATTTGTTCACAGCAAAGAAAATATTTAGTCTTGTATTCGTCAGGTACATCAAGGTCCCAATCATTTGATGATACATCGCAACATCAACTGAATCTTATGAAACATCACTCATTAGCTTCAGGTTCAATGCCATAGGTGTGGTCATGTCCTTGCAGTCCATCATCCCGAACCTCTTCAGTATCTCTACTGCATACTTCCCCTGTCCCAGGGAGATTCCATCTACTCTCTGCCACACCTCCATGCCTAAAAATTAGTGCATCATACATACCCAAGTCCTTCATCTTGAACTTGGCAGCAAGCTTCCTCTTCATATCAACAATCAACTCATCCTCACCTGTTACAAACAAGTCATCAACATACAGTAGGAGTATCATAGGGTTCCCTTCCTCAACCTTATAATAAATGTTGGAATCTGCTTTACTCTTGGTAAAGTCCAATCCAGTCAAAAAGCTATCAATTCTGACGTACCATGTCCTGGGTGCTTGTTTCAAACCGTACAGGGATTTCTTCAATTTACACACATAAGTTTCCATGTCATGTGTCTCAAAACTGAGTGGCTGATCCACATACACTTCCTCTTCATTCAAGAAAGAAGTCTTGACATCCATTTGGTGTATCTTCCATTTCATTACTGTAGCCAGAGAAAGTACTGATATGATGGAAGTGTATCTGGCTACAGGTGTAAAAGTTTCTTCATAATCTATTCCTTCTTTCTAGGAGAAGCCACGAGCCATAAATCTTGATTTATATTTCTCTATGCTGCCATCGGCAGCATGCTTGATCTTGAAGATCCACTTGGAAGTCACAATAGAATTCCCCTCTGGTCTTGGGACAACATCCTAGACATCATTCTTCATGATTGACTGATACTCTTCTACCATAGCATCCTTCCATTCTTTCTTCTCTGCCGCTTCTTCATAGTTGGAAGGTTCTTTATTAGTGATGTCACATAATAGCGATACATATCCGGATTAGGACCTAGTTCTCTTCCTTTCTCTATGCATTTCTTCTGGATCCCCATATCTTTCTGCACCTTGGATATCCTCTCGTACCCATGTAGGTTTCCTCTTGTGAGGATTATTCTCCCTGGGTGGATCTATAGGTTCTTGGGGTTCTTCAATTTCTTGATCTTCTTCTTGAGTTGCATTGTTCATAGTTGTATCTTGGATCCTGGGTGCTTCTTCTTCTTCAGGGTCTTGTTTTCAAGTACTTTATGCGGAGTACGGTTCTGTACATACACAACTATCCTAGTGGCTTTTTCCCATAGATGCATGGGAAGATCTTGATCATTAAGCATTGCCCTTGTAGCTTCCATGATCATTCTATTCTTCATTTTTACAACCCCATTCTGTTGTGGATTATATGGAGTTGTCAACTCCCTCTTAATCCTTGAATCTTTGCATAATTCTTTGAATTCATTTGATGTGAATTCTCTGCCATTGTCTGATTGAAAGATCTTGATTTTCTTTTCTGTGTGGTTCTCGATCAAGGATTTGAATTGTTTGAACTTGATAAATACTTCATCTTTGTTTTTCAAGAAGCATATCCATGTCTTCCTAGAAAAATATCAATGACAGAAGCATAGTATACATACCCACTCAATGAATTGGATGACATCGGACCACATAAATCGGAGTGGATGATTTCCAAGATTCCTTTTGCCTTGCTCTAGCTACTTGGAAATGCCTTATTTTTGTTCTTTCCTTTCGCACATCCTTTGCAAACCCCTTCATGCTTTGCTTGTATTTCTGGAAGACCTTCAACAACTTTGCTTGCAAGTGGTAGTGCCCTATAGTGCACATGTGCAAGCCTTCTATGCCAAAGTTCATTTGGCTCTACTNCTTTTAGCTTGTATAAGCCTCCCTCTTGCTCTCCAATCACTACTGCATCATCTATAGTATTTCCCTTTGGGCACATAAGGACTTGGCCATCTACAAATGAAACCCTTATGCCTTTTGCATCTAATGCAGATATGGAGAGGAGATTCTTCTTTAGTCCTGGTACAAGCAAGACATCCTTCATCTTCATAGACTTTCTAGAGTCTAACTTATAGGAGGATTCACCACTACCTTTTATTGGATACTGGTGTTGATGTAATTGTAACTTCAGAATGTATTCACTTGTGTTTCTTATGTATTGTACCCCGATGTTTATTCCGGGAAGTGTTTGTAATGTAATTGAGTCATGTCATTCCCTGATGTTCCAATTGGGAGTTTCTATAATATAAAAAAGTCATGTCAAGTCAATGTGGGTAACCCTCGTATTGTTCAAGGGTTAAAGTCCCCGCAGTTCCGGGGCCCTAGGGTTGTTAGACTCACCTAGTGAAATCGGCCCTAGTGAGTTATTGTCAAGTCGGGAATTAGTATAAAAAGAGAGTGAGCCTCTTTATTTAACACACACTCACTCACACTCAGTTGTAGCGCATAGTTGAGGGAGAAGAAGTTGATGGGTCTAGAAAGAAAGAGGCTACTGCTATTGGGAGATCATCTTACTGTTTTGGGTTTTACTTTTGGTGCTGATTCTATCTATGAGGAAGTTGCGGGGTTTTCTCCATTTATGGTTTCCCCGTGGAAAAACACTGTGTTCATTGTCTCTTATGTTTGATTGTTGTGCTTGTTATTCTCTCAGTTAAAATATCCTAATATAATGCTAGCTTAATGTTAAAAATATAACATGGTATCAGAGCTAACTTGAGAAGAAGACACTGTGTAGCTGCGGGAACTAGGAATTCCTACTTTTTGGATCTCTCTCCACAGATTTTCAGAAAAAGAAGGTTGGGATGACTCTTCTCCCTAGGGCGCATCTTTTTGTCGAAACATAATATGATTTTGAGCTTTTTTAGTTTTGGACCCGACACTACTGCTAGAAATTAGGGCTTTCCACAGAAGTGGAATTTTTGATTGAGCCCAGGCCTAGATTGATCTCCTCCCCAAAATCAAAGTTTAGAGATCAATATCAAAGAATTTGGTTGGACAGAACTATGAGAAAGTCAAACCCTAATCTGTTCCTAAACCAACACTGCAAAAATTCAGCTTCAAATCCAGATGCGACATCTTGACCTGGTAAGATCTAAATATTTTGTATTTCCATTTGATGTTATTAGTTAAGATGTCTCATCATACCAAGTTTGATGAAGAGCTTGAGGGAGCTAATAAATTTTGAGCCTGGAAGTATAGGATTTCCCTGATCCTGGAAGAAAATGAGTTGGACTCCTACATCAATGAGGAGGTTCCAGTTCTAGAGGAAGATGAGGCTAAGGCCTTACATAAGAAGAAGTTGGTTATGGAAAAGAGTATTATTGCTAATTCAATCAAGGATCACCTCATACCACAGGTGTCATCCCACAAGACACCTAAAGCTATGTTTGATGCCCTAACCAAATTTTTTGAAGGGAAGAACATAAACCAGAAGATGACTCTAAGGAACCAGTTGAAGAATGTAAAGATCCAAAATGAGGAGACCATCCGGTCATACTTCACAAGGGTCTCCCAGATCAATGAACAACTTGAAGAAGTAGGTGAAGAAGTGGAGAATGCAAAAATTGTGATGATAACCTTGAATGGTCTCCCTAGGTCATGGGATTATTTCATCCAAGGAATCTGTGCTAGGAAGAAGCTAATCAAGTTCAGTAGACTGTGGGAATAATGTTCACAAGAAGAAGCTCGAGAAGAAAATATGGGAAGTGAAGATCAAGCTCTCACATTACACTCCAAGAAAGGAAGAAGGGAAAATCATCATCACCAAGGTAAGCATTCTCATCAGAAAAATAATTTTGTAAGAAGGGATCCATCCAAACTCAGATGTTATACATGTGATGAAAGAGGAAACTTTGCTAGAAGTTTTCCCATGAATAAGAGTGGATCCAAGAAGAAGAAGAAATCCAAAAGAAGACATCATGCTCACACTGCTGAGGATGATAATCCTCCCAGGAAGAAAGTAAAACAAGAAAGTGAAGACTCTTCAAGTGATGAAGAATATGTTCTGATCTCCGCTCTCACGAGAATTGTCACTCATGGAAGCAAAGATTGGCTTATTGATAGCGGGGCTTCCAAACACATGACAGTATTCAAGGAATCTTTTGAGAAACTATCCGAACATAATTCACCCCATAAGGGGAAACTTGGGGATGACCACCAATATCCCATAAAAGATAGTGATGAATCCTCCTATAAGCTAGACTCTGGAAAGTCTATGAAAATGAAGGATGTCTTGTTTGTACCAGGACTAAAGAAGAATCTTCTCTCCATATCGTCACTAGATGCAAAAGGCATGAGAGTTGGATTTGTAGATGGCCAAGTCCTCAGATGGCCAAGAGGAAAGACTATTGACGATGCAATAGTAATTAGAGAACAAGAAGGAGGATTATACAAATTGAAGGGCCATCCAGAACAAGATTTTGTCCATGACACAGTAGAGCCAAATGAACTTTGGCATAGAAGGCTTGCACATGTGCACTACAGAGCACTATCACTTGCAAGCAAAGCTGTTGAAGGTCTTCTAGAAATTCAAGCAAAACATGAAGGAGTCTGCAAAGGCTGTGCGAAAGGAAAGAACACAAGGAAGACATTTTCAAGTAGCGAAAGCAAAGCAAAAGGAATATTGGAAATCATTCACTCCAATGTATGCAGTCCAATGTCATCCAGTTCTTTAAGTGGGTATGTATACTATGTTTCTTTTATTGATGATTATTCTAGGAAGAAATGGATATACTTTATGAAGAACAAAGATGAATTTTTCAGCAAGTTCAAGGAATTCAAAGCCTTGATTGAGAACCACATAGAAAAGAAGATCAAGACATTTCGATCAGATAATGGCGGAGAATTCACATCAAATGAATTCAAAATGTTATGCAAAGATTCAGGGATTAAGAGGGAGTTATCCACTC
Source organism: Pseudotsuga menziesii (assembly GCA_001517045.1). Taxonomy (NCBI): domain Eukaryota; kingdom Viridiplantae; phylum Streptophyta; class Pinopsida; order Pinales; family Pinaceae; genus Pseudotsuga; species Pseudotsuga menziesii. The sequence continues at coordinate 314,739 of LPNX011071523.1, forward strand.
CATATAATCCACAACAGAATGGGGTTGTAGAAAGGAAGAATAGAACTATCATGGAAGTTGCATGAGCAATGCTTCATGATCAAGATCTTCCCATGCATCTATGGGAAGAAGCTGCCAGAACAATGGTGTATGTACAGAACCGTACTCTACACAGAGTACTCGAGAACAAGACACTTGAAGAAGTATTTTCCAACAAGAAGCCAGAAGTCATCCATCTCAGAATATTCGGCCGTCCAGTGTACATACACATTCCGAAAGAAAAGAGGACAAAGTAAGATCCTTTAGGAAAGAAGGGTATATTTGTGGGATACTCTGAAAGCTCGAAGGCTTACAGAATATACTTCCCAGGATTCAAGAAGATTTACATCAGCATGGATGTAACATTTGATGAATACTCAGCTTACAACAAATCTAAAAAGAGACATGTTGAAGATCCTAAAGAATCAGAAGCACCCAAAATTCATGACACAACCATGAACGAAGAAACTCAAGAAGAAGATCGAGAATTTGAAGAACCTCAAGAACCTGTACATCCACCTCAGGAGAAGAATCCTCACAAGAGGAAACCTGCTTGGGTACGAGAAGATATCCAAGGTGTGGAAAGATATGGGGCTCCAGAAGAGAATCATAGAGAAAGAAAGAGGACTAGGTCCTGCTCTGGGTATGTAGCTTTATTGTGTGACTTTATCAATAAAGAAACCTCCAACTATGAAGAAGCGACAGAACGAAAAGAATGGAAGGATGCTATGATCTGAGAGCATCAATGGATCATGAAGAATGATGTTTGGGATGTTGTCCCAAGACCAGAAGGGAAGTCGGTTGTAACTTCCAAATGGATCTACAAGATCAAGCATGTTGCAGATGGCAGCATAGAGAAATATAAAGCAAGATTCATGGCTTGTGGCTTCTCACAGAAAGAAGGAATAGATTATGAAGAAACCTTTGCACCTGTAGCTAGATACACTTCCATAATATCAGTACTTGCTCTGGCTACAGTGATGAAATGGAAGATACACCAAATGGATGTCAAGACTGCTTTCTTGAATGGTGTAGTGGAAGAGGAATTGTATGTAGAACAACCACTCAGTTTTGAGACACATGACAGGGAGTCTCATGTGTGTAGATTGAAGAAATCTATGTACAGTTTGAAATAGGCACCTAGGACATGGTACGGCAGAATTGATGGATTTCTATCCAGTTTGGGCTTTACCAAAAGTAAAGCAGATTCCAACCTTTACTACAAGGTTGAAGATGGCAACCCAATGATGCTCCTACTATATGTAGATGACCTATTTGTAATAGGTATGGATGGGTTGATTGCTGATACGAAGAGGAAGCTTGCTGCTGAGTTTGAAATGAAGGACTTGGGTATGATGCACTATTTTCTAGGAATGGAGGTGTGGCAGAATGTGGATGGAATCTCCCTGATACAAGGGAAGTATATAGTAGGGATCCTGAAGAGGTTCGGGATGATGGATTGCAAGGCCATGACCACATCTATGGCATCGAACCTGAAGCTATTGAGTGATGCTTCATCAGAAGTGATTGATGCTATGACGTATCACCAGATGATTGGGTCCTTGATGTACCTGACGAACACGAGACCAAATATTTGCTTTGCTGTGAACACTTTGAGCTAGTTCTTGACAAATCCGAGACATGTTCACTTGATTGCTGCAAAGCATATTCTGAGGTACTTGAGGGGTATAGTTGATTATGGGCTCAAGTATGAGGTGAATCATAAGATTAACCTAGAGGGTTATGTTGATTTAGATTGGGTAGGCAGTGCCATCGATATGAAGAGCACTTCAAGGTGTTGCTTTAGTATGGGATCAGGTGTGATCTCTTGGTTTAGCAGGAAGAAATCCTATGTGGCACTAAGTACAACTGAGGTAGAGTATGTCACAGCTTGTTCAGCCAGTTGTGAGGCAGTATGGCCGAGGAAGCTACTGTCTGATTTATTTGATCTCCAGTTGGATGCTACTTGTATATATTGTGGCAACCAGAGTTGTGTGAAGTTGTCAGAGAGCCCGGTGTTCCATGACAAGTCGAATCATATCGATATCAAGTATCACTATATCAACGATATGGTGTAGAGGGGAGAAGTGAAGCTCCAGTATGTTGTGATGGACGAACATATAGATGATGTTTTAATGAAGCCATTAGCTAGAGTGAAGTTTGAGTACTTCAGGGAGAAGCTTGGTGTTCTACAGATCAAGGTTCCCTCCAAAGGGAAGTGATGAGTTCGTGAGCCATTATGACATGGTGAGAGGATTGGTTCCTTCCATGGTCAGATGTAAGGGCTGAGCCATTCTGTCATGATGAGAGGATTGGTTCCTCGCATGTCAAATATGAGTGCTGAGCCATTCTGATGTGACTATAGGATTGGTTCCTACATGATCAGATATAAGCGCTGAATGCCATTTTGGAATGGAGGCACCTGGTCAGTTACCAGGAAAGCTCAGTCTGGGACTAAGGGCCATTCTGATGTGACCGTAGGATTGGTTCCTACATGATTAGATGTGAGTGCAGATCTATTTTGAGGCGATTGTAGGATTGGTTCCTACAATTATTAGATGTAAGTGCAGAGCCCTTTCGGCATGGAGGATTGGTTCCTCACATGGTCAAATGTAAGTGCTGAGCCTTTCTGACATTGGTTTTCAGATGTAAGTACAGAGCCCTTTCGACATGGAGGATTGGTTCCTCACATGGTCGAATGTAAGTGCTGATCCTTTTTGACATTGGTTGTCAGATGTGAGTGCTAGGCCTTTCTGATAGGGTTGTGGGATGTGTTCCCACATGGTCAGATGTGAGTGCTGGGCATGCCTTTCTAATATGATTATAGGATTGGTTCCTACATGATTAGATATAAGTCATGGGTGGGCCATTTTGACTTAGGGTCAGATATAAGTGCTGGAAAATACCTACATGGAAGCTAGGCCTACAACCAACATGAAAAAGGGCTGGCTCTATAGAACTTCCTATGACGAGAAGAATCAAGAGATAGCACCTGTGATGATGATCCAATAGAGATGTTCCAGAACCAGAGATGATCCAGATCGAGTGATGATCCAAATCTAGATGAATAGGACTTGAAGATGACGAGGACTCGATGATGATCCAGATGATATAGAGAAGAAGACTTGTGCTGATAAACTGTGTCGAGAGAATACCTTCCTAGTTAAGAGGGAGTGTTGATGTAATTGTAACTTCGGAATGTATTCACTTGTATTTCTTATGTGATATACCCCGATGTCTATTCTGGGAAGTGTTTGTATTGTAATTGAGTCATGTCATGCCCCGATGTTTCGATCGGGAGTTTCTATAATATAAACAAGTCATGTTAAGTCAATGTGGGTAACCCTCCTATTGTTCAAGGGTTAAAGTCCCCGCAGTTCCAGGGCCCTAGGGTTGTTAGAATCACCTAGTGTATTCGACCCTAGTGAGTTATTGTCAAGTCATGAATTAGTATAAATAGAGAGTGAGCCTCTATATTTAATACACACTCACTCACACTCAGTTGTAGCACATAGCTGAGGGAGAAGAAGTTGCTGGGGCTAGAAATAAAGAGGCTACTGTTGTCGGGAGATCATCTTACTGTTTTGGGTTTTACTTTTGGTACTGATTCTATCTCTGAGGAAGTTGCGGGGTTTTCTCTATTTATGGTTTCCTCGAGGAAAAACACTGTGTTCATTGTCTCTTGTGTTTTATTTCTATGCGTGTTATTCTCTCAGTTAAAAGATCCTAATATAATGCTAGCTTAATGTTAAAAATATAACAACTGGTAGTCATCCCCAAGTTTTACTTTATGGGGTTATTCATGTTCAGATAGTTTCACAAAAGATTCCTTGAATCCCGTCATGTGCTTGGAAGCCCCACTGTCTATAAGACAATCATTGCTTCCATGTGTGATAGTTCCTATGAGGGAAGAAATCAGAACATCAACACTTGAAGAATCATCACTTTCTTGTTTGATTCTCTTTCTTGAAGCTTCATCATCCTATGCAGTGTGAGCATGATGTCTTCTCTTATTGTCCTTCTTTTTGTGAGAGCCATTCTTATTCTTGGGACAATATCTTGCAAATTGTCCTCTCTCATCACATGTAAAGCATCTGTATTTAGATATGTCTCTGTTAGATTTTCTAGGGTTATCTTTTTGGTGAGAATGCTTACCTTTGGGATGATGATAGTCCCTCCTGATTTTCTTGGAGTGTACTGTGAGAGCTTGATCTTCAATTCCAATATTTTATTCTCGAGCTACTATTCAAGCTTCTTCTTGTGAGCATTCTTCCCATAGTCTACTGAAGGTGACTAGATTTCTTCTAGCACAAATCCCTTGAATGCAGGAGTCCCATGACCTAGGGAGATCATTCAAGGTGGTCATCACAATTTTTGTATTCTCTACTTCTTCATCTACTGTTTCAAGTTGTTCTTTGATCTGTGAGACCCTTGTAAAGTATGATTGTATGGTCTCCGCTTTTTGGATCTTCACATTCTTCAATTGGTTCCTCAAAGTCATCTTCTGATTTATGTTCTTTCCTTCAAATAGCTTTGTCAAGGATTCAAACATCTCTTTAGGTGTCTTTAGGAACGCCACCTGTGGTATGAGGTGATCCTTGATTGAATTAGAAATAATCCTCTTGGACTTGATCAAGTTCTTCTTGTATAAGGTCTTATCCTCATCTCCCTCTGGAACTGGAACCTCTCCACTGATGTAGGAGTCCAATTCATTTTCTTCAAGAACTAGTGAGATCCTATACTTCCATGCTCAGAATTGATCAGCTTCCTCAATGTTTCCATCAAGCTTGATGTGATGATACATATTAACTGAGAACCTCAAATGGAAATACAAAAGATTTAGATCTTACCAATTTGAGAGGCTGAAACTAGATCTAGAGCTGATCTTCTGCTTTGCTGGTTTTCTGGTTCAGGGGCAAATTAGGGTTTGACTTTCCCAGAGTTCTACCCAACCAAAAAATTTGATATTGATCTCTAAACTTCAATTTTGAGGAGGAGAGTAAACCTGTGCTAGGCTCACTCAAAAATTCCACTTATGTGAAAAGCCCTAATTTCCCGATGTAGTGGTAGGTCAAAAACTGAAAGTGCTCAGAATTAGATTCTACTTCGACAGAAAGATGCACCCTTCAATGGAGAGTCAACCTAGCCTCCTTTTGCTGATGGATTGTGGAGAGAGACGCAAAAAGTAAGAAGCCCTAGCTTCTGCAGCTGCATAGTGTCTTCTTCTCAAGTTAGCTATGATACCATGTTAGATTTTTATCAATAAGACAATATTATCTTAGGATCCAATTTGAGAGAATAACATGCACAACAATCAATCACAAGAGACAATAGACACAAAGATTTTCCCTAGGGAAACCATAAAGGAGAAAACCCCACAACTTCCTTAGAGATAGAATGAGCACTAATGGCAGCAATAAAACCCAAAGACAGAAAGATGATCTCCAACAATTGTTCTCTCTCTCACTTGTGTGAGCTCTTCCTCTCTCACCTATGTGCTATAGCTGGGTGAGTGTGTGTCTCAAATAGAGAGGCTCACTCTCTACTTATACTAATTTCTGACTTAGGCTAGGAGAGTATAATAACCCTAGTGCCCAAAAAATGCGAGGACTTTGCCCCTCAATCAATTAGGAGGGTTAACCTCTACGACTTTAAATGATTTGATTACATTAATGATTCTCCCAATGGGAACATCGGGGACCAATGAAATACAATATATAAAATATACAAGTGAATATATTCCGAAGTTACAAATACATCAACACGTCCTTGGCGTCCTTTCTTACATGCGTAGAGGCCTTAGATTCCTCGACATTGACGTTAAACAAATTTGGTTTGTTAATATTTGCAGCGTAGAGAAGCATTAGGGTATTGTTATATAGAGAAACAAGACCACACTATGCTTCAAATATAACTAAACCAAGATAATCTAGGTGCTTTATGAAAGAACGAGGGTCTTGCTTGTTATTTCTAACTTAGAAGAGGTTGCCGTAGTGGATTTACCACATTTTGACTATAGTGGAGCATGTCGTCCTAATGCTCTCGATTGTAGTGAAGCATGTCATCCTAATGTTGTATGACAAACAAAAAATAACAACTTTACATAGTTTTGAACGAGCAAATCTTATGCTTCATATTTAAAATTGTAAATTGCTATTAGCAAATAAAAAAACACGAAGCAAATAAAAAAAGAGAAGAAAGCTTTACGAAAGTTTCCATGCATTAATGTTTGAAAACTTTTTTTTCAAATTTTTTAATCTTCATTTCTATGGTATGGCACTAATCAAACTTCAAAGAAAGTCACATAGAAATTAAAAAAATAGAAAAAAATCAAAACTATAGTTTCACTTTAAGTATGTTCAAATATTAAATGTAATTACATGAAATTAATAGAAAAACTGAAAACAATAGTCTTTTCCTATGACACAGACTAATAAATGAATTGGAAAAGAAAATTATAATAAATATAACTAAAATTATAACAAATAAATAACTATAATTATAATAAATAAATTGGAAAATAAAAAGATACTAGAAGTAAACACTTAGCAAACACAAATTGACATGCCAATTTTCTCAATATTAATAGTACTTGCATGATATTTCAAAGAATTCATGGAGAATAATATTGATCTATATGCCCAAATAATTTCTTCATTGAAGTCCAATATTCCTATGTGTAAACTCCTCCAATTACTAACTGGAAATTGGAAAATGATGAAATAACGATACGAGGTGAGATCTACAGGAAAATTGATATGGATGCAATTTTGCAGTAAACAATATATATTCGAGAGGCATGACTAATGAGACAGATTCGTGAAGGTGTAAGTAAAGGTGAACATAAATCAATAACTATAATTATAATAAATAAATTGGAAGATATGAGAAGTAGACACATAGCAAACAAATTGGAATGGCAATTTTCTCAATATTAATAGCAGTTGCATGATAGTTCAAAGAATTAGTGGAGGATAATATTGATCTATAAGCCCAAATAATTTCTTCCTTGAAGTCCAATATCCCTGTGTAAACTCCTCCAATTACTGTCTGGAAATTGGAAAATGAGGAAATAACTATACGCAGTGATATCTATGGGAAATTTGATATGGATACAATTTTGCAATAAAAAAAATATATTCGACAGACATGACTAATGAGATAGATTGGTGAAGGTGTAGGTAAAGGTGAACATAAATAATTCAAGCATGTGTGCAGTTTGGTAAGTTGGACCCTGCAATTTCAAGCATTTGTTGCACTTGAGCATGTCCCCGCATAAACATTTTCGCAAGGAAACTCTATCAAATGTTGAGGGACATTCTTTGTTATGACCGCCATGAATAGTGCTAATGTCCATTAAAAAATAATTCCCACAAAAGAATCAGACTGTTAACGTTTCCAAATTAGTGGGTATCTAATTGTATATGCCTATGCTTTGATGTGTGGATTTGTAGGCACAGATCTCTTGAATATGGCACCCATGGCGTCCTTTCTTACCGGCATAGAGGCCTTAGATTCCTCAACATTCATGTTAAGAAAATTTGGTTTGTTAATATCTGTAGCATAGAGAAGCATTAGGGTATTGTTAGACGAAGAAACAAAACCACACTCTACTTCAAATAAAAACTACACCAGGATAATCTAGGTGTTCTATGAAAAAATGAGGGTCTTGTTTATTATTTATAACCGACAAGAGGTTGCCGCAGAGGACTTACCGGAGTATGACTGTAGTGGAATGTGTTTTCCTAATGCTCTTTACTGTAGTGGAGCATGTTGTCCTAATGTGGTATTACAAATTATAAATAACATCTTTACACAGTTTTGAACAAGCAAATATGATGTTTCATATTTAAAATCATATTTAAAATCGGATATTGCTACTAACAAATCATTAAAAACACGAAAGCTTTACATTCACATAAGTTTCCATGCATTAATGTTTGGAATTTAAAAAAAAAATATTAATTTTTGTGGTATGGTACCAATCAAATTTCAAAGAAAGTCATATAGAAATAAAAATAAAAATAAAATCATATATATAGTTACACTTTAAGCATGGTCAAATATTAACTGTCATTCCATGAAAATAATGGAAAAAAATGAAAACACTAGTCTTTTCCTACAAGTACTAATAAATTACCAAAACTATAATAAATAAACTGGAAACTAAAATTAAAATTAATAGATTACTAAAATTAAAATAAATAAATAGGAAAATAAAAGATAGGAAAACTAGACACTTAGCAAACAAATTGACATACCAATTTTCTCAATATTAATAACTCCAATTACTGACTGGAAATTGATGAATAGTTCTTTTATATTTTTTTACTAGGAGAATCAACAACTAGGGACTCGATTGGTACTCGCGTGACATGGGGTCCAGGGATCTAATCTCGCTACCACTATAACCCTAGATTCCCCACAACCGTCCAGGGATCTAATCTCGCTACCACTATACCCCTAGATTCCCCACAACCGCCCACAAGCATGAGACATGGGTAAGCCCAGGTGTGATTTGAACTTGTGATCTCTATTTATAACATGCGACTTCATATCAAGTGAATCACCAATGAGCCACACTCGTGATGAAATAGTTCTTTGAGATGAGATCTACAGGAAATTTGATACATATATAATTATTCAATAAAAATATATATATTTGAGAGCCTTGACTAACGAGACAAGTGGAAAAGGTGTAGGTAAATGTTAACAGAAATCATTTAAGCATGTGTGTAGTCTTGTAAGATGGACCTTGAAATTTCAAGCATTTATAGCACTTGAGCCTGTCCCCGCACAAACATTTTCACAGGGAAACCCTATTAAATGTTGAAGGACATACCCTGTTATGACCACCATGAATGGTGTTAATGTCCATTAAAAAACAATTCCCACAAAATAATTAGATCGCTAATATTGTCAAATCAATGGATATATTATTGTATATACCTCTGCTATGACGTGCGGCTTTGCAAACACAGAGATCTTGAATATTGCGTAGAGGCCTTATATTCCTTGACAGTTATGTTAAATAAATTTGGTTTGTTTTTTTTTTTTTGAGTAGGGGAATCGGTAACTCGTTGGAATTGCCTGGGCGAGGCCCAGGTTCAAATACGCCGGTTGCCACTATAACCCCTGAGGTATAAACCGACAACCCGCAAGCCAGGATATACCAGAAACTTGTGACTCAGCAAGGGCCGAGACGTCCCGGATCCAATCCTGACCAGGGGCGGTATCCTATCCAGGGGGTGTCTACCCTTTGAGCCTTATCACAGTGGGCCATGTCTCGGTGAGACTTGATCCTTGGTGGGCTGGGTGAAAACCACCTTCCCTAAATAAATTTGGTTTGTTAATATCTACAACCTAGAGAAGAATTAGGGTATCGTTAGCCAGAGAAACAAAACCACACTCTGTTTCAAATATTTACACCAGGATAATCTAGGTGCTTTATGAAAGAACGAGGGTCTTGTTTATTACTTCTAACTGAGAAGAGGTTGTCACAGTGGAATTACTAGAGTGTGACTGTAGTGGAGTGTTCCATCCTACTTCTCCAAACTATAGTGGAGCATGCCGTCTTAATGCTGCACTACAAATTAAAAATAACAACTTTACATAGTCTTGAAAAAAAACAGGTAGCAAATTAATAAAAAAACAAGAAAGTTACATTCATTGAAATTTCCATGCATTAATGTATGGAAACTTTTTTGTTCAATTTTTAATTCTTAATTTTTATGTTATGGCACTAATAAAATTTCAAAGATCTAACGTCTCCATCCCTAAATTAGAGCAGTAGGAGGGGACATAAACTAAATCAACGCTTTTAAATTTCACCCCTTCACCATAATTATGAATTTATAACTTTTAAAATGCATGCGCAGGTATGTAAATAAAAACAAATAGTGGAAATACCCATATGATGGAACTAGCCACATGAAAGCACATGGGTGACATGCCAACGTGGATCACACAGAAGAGCACACGGTAAGGAGGAAGCTCTCTTTGTTTGTGAAGGTTTTAATGTTATAGGAGATGGAATCTTCTCGTGTGATGGAAGTGATGGTTCTTAGTACCATCAAAATTCATGGTGACGGGCGAGTTGAACCACCCCTCTACGTGGTGAGACGCATTTATATGCTCAGAAATTTAGCTATGGAGATGCATTGGAAGCACACAATTCTCTGTATGTGAATTGGGATTTGCTGTGTTTTGTTTTTTGTTTGTACCATGGATACGAGGCAGCAAGGCAAGCCCAGGAAGGGAAGAAACACTCGTGGGGCCTTAAGCAATAGAAGGGCTATAAAATGTGGAAGCAATGGATATATATAATTTGTAGCTTCCTCAACCAAGAGCCTAATTGGTGTCTGGGAAGTCGACATAGGTGTGCTTTAGCTAGCTTCAGCAAGCTTAGAAGGTAAAATAAATCATTATTGGGTGGTGAAAAATATGCACAAAATATGTTGGGTCTGTTAATGGAGAATGTTCAGAAATAAAGGACAAAATCTTAGACTATCGATTAAGAAATAAGGGGGAGTATAGAGAAAATGATAGACAACCTGAGAAACTTGGAGGATAATCTTGATTTGGGACAAACCCTGTTTGAGAAAATGTTTGAGGATGTAAGTGTCCAGAAGTCCAGTTTGAATGGAGAATATTTTACAGAAAACGTCTCTCTCAGCGTGTCCAAGGGGAACACTACAACAAGTTTGATTTTTAGGGGGGGGGGGGTTTCTTCCACCTCCAAAAGTCACTTTTGGGGGAGGTTTCGAATTTGGAGGCGGTCTTTACAAAACCGCTCCTAATAGCACCAACGGTAAAAGTTTATAATTTTAGGGGAAATTTTGGAAGAGATTAAAACTGCCCCTAAAAGTGAATTTTGGGGGAAGTTCTAACGCCCCCCCAAAGTTACTTTTAAGGGCGGTTCTAAACCCACCTCATAGAAACCTATGGGGGTGGTTCCACCCCCCCCCTCCCCCCCCCAAAAAAAGTCCTTATTACAAAACTTTGGTGGCGGTTACAAACCCCCCTTGTAGGTACCTACGGGGGTGGTTTCAAACCCCCCTCATAGACCTGTACCTATGGGGTTGGTTTCAAACCCCTTGTAGGTACCTATGAAGGTGGTTTCAAACTCCTCCCATAGGTTCCTACAAGGGCGGTTATAAACCCCCCTTAAACTCCATGTTGCTAACCTTTGGGGGTGGTCTTAAGAACCCCCTCCCAATAGCACTGATGCTAACAGTTTGGAATTTTAAGGGAAGTTCTAGAAGATGTCAACAATGATACTAAAAGTGACTTTTGGGGTGATTAAACTCCCCCCCTAAAATTCTTTATTACAAAACTTTGGGGGCGGTTATGAACCCCCCTTGTAGGTACCTACAGAGGTGATTTGAAACCCCCCTAAAAATATTTACAAACCTTTGGGGGTGGTTATGAACCACCCTCATATAAAATTATAGTGGGGGGGGGGTGTTTGAACCCCCCTCATTGTAACATACAAGGGCAGTTTTGAACCCCCCTTGTAGTGACATATGAAGCCAGTTTAGAATGCCCCTCGCAGCAACATACAAAAATGGTTTAAATCCCCGTGCTATAGCCATAATAAATCCTAATCAAATATATTTTATTAAAAATATCAATATTGCAATATCATTAGGGCATGAAGGAATCAGGGCCTTCAACTTCCTTCTTGTAAAGAAGACACTCTTCCATTGAGCTAGAACCCTTTAAGAATTAGGGAAAGGGGCAATATTAACACCAAGATTGCATCTTTTGTAATTCTAAGAAAAGACTAAGAATTTGAACATTGTTTCTAACTCGAGAGGCCTAAGGAAGTAGTTTTAATGAAGGAATAAAGAGCCAACTAAGGATGCCTCTTATGACCTGTACCTATGTCAACAAAGGATAGTCCCTTTGTTTAAAGGAGGCAATCCTCAAAATACACTATAGACATAGGAGATGAATTTCAAATAAAACCCAAACAATGCAATAGAGAATGATTCACATGCAATGGATCATAGTTCTATAGCATAGAATAGTCTACCCCCATGAAAGTAGAAGCGTCGAAGTCCAAAAGTTTGAAATAAGAAGATAAGATGAATTCTGATTATACTTTCATTGAATAGTCTTCCCTCGTGAAAGTAGGAGTGCAATAATACAAAAGTTCAAGTCAGACATGCACTTGTAAATGAATTGATTTTAAGAATTTGTTGCGTAAATAATATACAAGAGGGAGACAAGAGAAAAGAGTCATTACACTCTTTTTTTGCAAAATGTGATTGGATAAAGATATCTGTATAATAAATGGCATGCTGACAATTGAAGCCTCGTGGATGAAATATTGAATCTTCTTGGGGGCTTGGGAAGGGTTATATTTGTGTGGTGCTTGGATCTGAAGAGGTAGCCCAGTGTATGTTGCTAAATGGGACTTGAATGATGGCAAGTGCAACAACCAATATTCAATTCGGATGAGACAATTTTTACCAAAGTTATACATCACGACGCCAATATCCCTTTTGGTTCACGTATCCACAAATGTCATAGCAATACCATGCATGCATGACTTTCCTTTAGAAAAACATTCAAATCTCTAATTTTAGAGAGCATTATAAACACTATTCTCTTTTGTTATATAACTAGGAATACATATTCTTAGCCTTACCAGAGATGAATTACAAACTATAGATCATAGCATGATATGATATACATTTCTATACAAGCATAACTATATCGCACATAAGAAAACTTATTAGAAATGAAAAGGTGGGAACACCCTTTCATTGTTTCTTTTATGATTTTATCTTTTTATCAATAATTTGTTTTTTAAGTTTGCAAGGGTTGTGTGGCCTCACACTAGGTGGCTAGATACACATCCTCTCAATTGAAAATTGACAAGAAACAATTTAATTTTTTTTTTTGAGTTTTATGGAACCTAGCTTATATATATATA